>JAEDXJ010000048.1:600000-781870 GCA_023014345.1 Galerina sulciceps | reverse complement strand
GCTAAAACAAACAACACACAAGATGGTTAATTGAAGTCCAACTAAATTGCCAAAATTCCAAATCCTAAATGCAAGTGATCTCATTTATTTAAATGACTGAGTAGCAGTAAGCTCAGATATGATGGCACCCAATTGAGAGTTGACGCTTAACTTTCGACGGCTCATTGCTAACTGCACTTCTGCTCAGTGAGGAGGTCCATGAAGTTCCTGGACTCTAACCCATGTTGCATTCACCAGGACAGTCAGCCAGTGCAACCCCAAAGTCTTGTTATGGACACACAAGGCAAGCAGCAACCACATCCATTAATTGCACACAACCATGACTATAGTCTATGTCTGTGGTCAGAGTGGTAGTTTTAACTTTTGAGCGCCAGAGCTGTTATGGAGAGGCTCCGAGAGGGCGGTGGCCAAAGAGATTGGTCGTCAGACTAATTGGGTTGACAGGGACGTCGCCGTCGCTGTGTATGGAGGAAACAAAGTTATTGGGGACATAACCATCCAGGAGGAAAGGTGGAGCAGCGGTGTCACTCTATTGTATTTGGATTGCCTAATTGCAGTCACCGTGGTCACTGCCATGCATGCAAGAACTAAGAGCAGTACTGCCTATGCATGCGTGTCATGCCAAAATACAACTAGTGTGGGCCAGTGCTCCGCATGGCATATACGAGTCCATTCTGCTTCGTAGTCTCAGTGAATACATACTCTCTTCAGAATCTGCTGCAATCAACTTACCGCAAGGTCGCGAGTACAAATGGGTGAGGGGCAAGGTCAAACGAGGAATTAATACATCATAAGGCCACCGAATCCGGGTGCGAGGGCATAATGACACGACCCCTGTAGTACGAAAGGATGGAGGGAGAAGGCAAGGTTGCAGGCTCCATGCTCAGTCAGCCAGTCCCAGTAGTTGACTCCCCGGTGTCACTCATCAGGAAAACCCTCACCTGCTTATTTGTAAAAATCAGCTGGTATATACAAGAATACAAAAGAATATGCCTAGATCAGTCCACATAAGTTCGGTAAGAAGTAAGACAAATAAGTCAGGTCCCCTGTAAATTGGTGACTGATTTATCGTGACTTCATGCTGATCCCAAGCTGATTTTGACTTATGCAAGAGTAATCTGTTCAAAATATGTCAGTATAATCCGCTATTATAGCACTGGTCGTGATCGCATTATAGCGGCCATCGTGGAGGTTTCGTGTGGGTTAGATAGCAGAGCGACAGGGCCATCGCTGTGCCATGCTATCGTGGTAAAGTGGCATCGGTAGTTGGCGTTGCGATTGCGAATGTATGTCACGAAAATTGCATGGCGCAGGCGGTGGCCGTCAATGACAAAATAGCTGCACCAACAAGATTGGAAGGGCGGCGGAGGGCTTCGCGGGCTCCCTGCGGCGTGGTGGCATGCGACAGAGTGGTGACGGGGTCGCAACTACCTGTGTGCTTGGTCCAACGAGAGCGATCGTGAAAGCGGCGGTCTCATCGTCGAGGAACTGTCTCATATCTGCTATAGTGACATCGAAGCAGTAAAAGGTCAGGAAGCAGCCAGTAACATTAATTAGAATGCCTTGGAAACTAACCCATGCTCCGCTACTGTCCTTCATCAGCATTTGAGGCAGAAGAAGAAATGTGGACTCGGAGGTGTGGAACAACAAGTGCGATGATCAAAGAATCAAGACCGACGTTTACGGACGAAAATGGCAACACTTACATAATACCATCGCGGGAGTTACCGGCATCTTCAACGTTCCCCTCCCCAAATTTGGCTGGGGCTGGAGATTATGTATCGAAGGTGGGGGTGATGTGGTGAAAACCTGCTCACAGTGGAGGTAAATTTTACTTTCCATTCTAGCCAACCCAAAATCCTACAGTTTCCAGCCCACAGCCTTTATTGGAGGGGGGACAGCTATGCAAATGAGACTAGTGGAATTGAAAAGGTGAGTTTGAAGTCCAGGTCAAACACAAACGATAACAGAAATATAGGTAGCAGCTAAAAATCGGCCACAAAGTGTCCGGAGGTGAATAGATGGAATGTTCAGACTGGATAACAAGAGAGTAAAATAGCCAAGTGGTGTGGAAGCAAGTGCTGTATTTTTGATATGATACTGTACTATTTCCAATTCGGCAGTCACGCGTCACGGGGCCTTCAAAATCGCCGAAATGTCACAATCGTCACGGAGATTTTTGCAAGGTGCCGAAACCATTTCGGTGTTCTACCCCCAACATGGTAAAATTTTGCGGCCTGCGGCGCCAGACTGCCGAAAATTTGGGCATGTCACGGGCGGTTTCCAAGCCTGACGAAATCAAATTTTCGGCAGGGCCGTCACGCGTCACGGGCCCTGCCGAATTGAATGAAATGGTACAGTACTACCAGGAGTGCGGCGACAAGAGCCAGATCGAGCGTGTATCTAGCGCAACGCAGTTTGAACCATGACGCAGTGCTTTCAAACATGGTATTCGGTCGGATTGCAGCACTGAGGGTTTACGTCCATCACCGTTGCACGAGCACGAGAAGACCTTGTATGCGGACGACGTTTATCCAGACTGACGACAACCTGCATGCATAAATCAGCACCCAGGAATTTCTAATTTCCAAACTTGAGAATAGATCATATTAGGGTAGTTAAATCGGGACTCACAGCCTGGGGAAAAACTCCAGTTTGACTCCAGTCAAAGTGGTGGCTTGGTGGTGGCCGTAAGTAAATGTCCATGTTGTTCAAAGTCGTGGCCAAAACACCATATTGACTCGGGGGAATCTACATAGCTGAGAAGTTCTTCCAGAGCCATAGAGAATAGACCCGTGAGCGCTTCCTTTTAAGATATGAGGCTGAAGCCAGTTGGGCACTGTGTCGACTTGGGGGGTGCTTATGTAAGGAAGAATCTTGTGTGGTCACTGGCGACACTGTGGCACAAGTGCTACTTAAACTAGACCCAATTATCGCAGCAAGTAAACCTCTCTTTACGCGCGTTTTGTGGCGTGATTTCAGTACCCAAATTCCATATGGCGAAAGGTGAGTTTTGTTCTCCCGTTAATTCCACCAAGCTGTAAATGCTATTAAATGTTACATAACAGGAATCCAGAACGACACTCCAGATTCGTTGCTGCTGGCGCTATACTCAGACAACGCGAATGTCGAGAACCCTCTACTAATTATCGATCAGCAAGCTGAAAAACACCAGGAAAAACTAAGAGCACTGTGGAAATTGAGGAATAACTTCGTTCCCGTTTCGCGACTGCCCGTCGAACTCCTTTGCAAAGTATTCTACTTCTTGAGTAGTGACACCACAATCGCCTCTCTGTGCTGGATCAAAGTCAGCCACGTCTGCCATTTATGGCGCAACGTAGCCATAAATTCCCCTTCTCTTTGGACCAACCTTCCCCTGCATAACGTTCGCTGGACGGAGGAGATGCTTTCTCGGTCTAAAATGTCCCGCCTAACGGTGATTGGTAACTTTTTATCGTCATATCTGACCCGGAGGCCTACCATTTCGGTTGTGTCTTCAGTTTTATGCCACTTGTCACGAATACGAGATTTGACTGTGGTCAACGTTGGCGTTATCGCAATGCAGGTGCTACTTTCCCATTTTCAGCAGCCTGCGCCAGCGTTGGAAACGCTCTGTCTGCATGTCATTCCCTCCAGCTACCACGAAGGCAAGTGCGAGATTCCGGAAAATTTTCTCGATGAATCGGATCGCCTTCGTGAACTCGACATCAAGAGTTGTCAGATCAATTGGTATTCGCGCAGTTGGAAGTGTCTCACAGTTTTGAAAATACGTGATAATTCACCTACTTCCAGACCTACTCCGACGCAGCTGTGGGATGCCCTGAAGCAAATGCCCAAACTAGAAGACATAGACCTCCAAAACGTCGTCCCTGAGGCCGGAATTTTGCAGCACCGTGACAAGATATTTCTAGCGCATCTCCAAAACTTGAGAATAACATCTTCGATCCCTGGCGTCCAGATGTTTTTCCAAGGAATCTCATTCCCTTCGACGGTCAATGTTTATACTGAATGCAAAGCCACCTCCGCGAGCGGTGCAGATTTTAGAGGTGTCCTTTCCGAAATAATGTCCTCATTCTTGCCGTCGGCGCCGAGTTCAATAATGGATATTCGCACTCTTGAAATATCCGGCACTGTGCCCTACAATGGCCTCCGTTTTGCAGCATACTCAACGTCAAACACTACCTCAACCCGCGAGAAAAATGGCAAGTTAGTGCCTGTTCTCGAGTTGTTGCTATGTGGTCCAATCGTAAGCGACACTGATTACGACACAATCTTGATGAACGTCTGTGCTGCGATATCCTTCAGGGGGCTTGTTAGGCTGCTTTTAAAGGAGAGGTCGATGTTTCAACCGCACACGTTGGTGCAAGCATTCGGGTCTCTCCCTCGACTACACCATGTCCATGTGACTGGGCTAATCGCAGAGGAGTTCATATCCGCATTGGTGGCAATGCAAGACACGCCACTTATAATTAACGGAGCCAACCAGGAAGACTTAAATTCGCGAGTCTTTGGCCTATATTTTACAGGCCTAAGTTCTCTCTCGATGTCTAAAGTTGAATTTGATAGTGGACTTTCCCCAGATGTGCTGTACGATTGTCTCGAGTCAAGATCTAAACTTGGTTCAAAACTACAAAAATTGAAGCTTGATCAATGTTTTCGGATTCCTGAAAATGGTGTCGATCTTCTTGAAGAAATAGTCGATGTAGATTGGGACAGACTGGGATGTGAAGATTCAGATAATTCAGATAATGGCTGCTATTGCGGGTCTGATTCTTCGTATTAATCGAGATGGCCCACTATCAGTAAGCGACATGAACCTATTGAGAGCAAAAATGTAACGTTGACTGTTATGATACAAATGCACACCAATCACAAACCCCATTCCAAAAAATGGTTGTAAGAATACAATTACCGAACATCCAAGCCATATACAGAACACCATAATATACAGACACATATCCCACAATAAGGCCATCTAGCCACGAACTTTATTCAGATTAATCCAGTTAACGACAATTCGAGTTTGCTCCCCGAGCTGAAAAGGTGGTTCTAAAGTTGTAAAGGCCACGCAGAAAGAAAGTAAAAATATACTACTAGAAGGGGAAGATAAAGTCCAACGCCTTCTTTGGGTATATCTTAGGGCTGACGGAAGATGGAGTGAGCATTACTTGAGGAAGCGTAAATGGAAAGACAACTTACTCGAATGAAGAATAAGAATGTGGTAAGTAGTTTTAAATGCGGTAGACCTTCAAGGCCTGAGCAGCAGGATTGAGGCTGCTGACTCTTCTACTGCCTCTAGCATCGCGATCTTGATTCGGCACTGCCAGCCCACTTGAACCATTCCCCGACGACCCGCGATTTAAACACTCCAGGGGAACCATCCCCTGGTCCCCGGTCGCATTCATGCAGAGTGCCCAACCATCATCATATTCTGCCAGAATTCGTATTGTCTCACCGACTCTGATGGACAGTTCGTCAGGCAGACTTGTGATGAATGTCGATACGACAGTTGCGGTAAACGGTGATAGGAGGGCTGGGTTTGGAGACGAGCTGATGCCGCCGTAGGGGGATTCGTCTGGCGATTGGGGAGACAATGGGGACATGGCTTCGGAGTTGTAGGCGAGGGTTGGTGGAACAATGGTGGTAATGGTCGGAGTGGCAGCCTGTTGCGACGCCGGCGCGAACCGCATCACTGGGGATGTGCCCGGAGGCACGGCATCGCCCATGTAAGGTTTCGGCTCATATGAGGGTGAACTTATTCCAAGAGGTGGGTCAAGCGTTCTTGAACGATTCCATGCTCCCCTAAGCTTCATTCGATTGCGCTGGGATCTCGAGCGTATCATGTAGAAAATAAACGCGCCGAGGACGAGCAGGCATCCAAGCACAATCCCCGCAATGCTGCCACCCGTGAGTTTTGTGGAGGTTGATATGCCTCCTTCCATTTGAGGAGATGCATTACTGCCACTTGGAGACCCAGATGGCGTTACCGATGGAAATATAACGGAGGGGAACGGAGTGAATGAAATAACTGGTGTCGCGGGTGGAGTTTGCAAGGTGCTCTCTGAAGTGCTTGTAGCAGACGTCGAGAGCGAGGTCTGCGTCGCCGTGCTTGATGTGCTAGAGAAACTACTGCTTGTACTGCTGGTTGTACTGATAGCTGAGGTGCTGGACGGCGTAGATTGAATTGTCGAAATGAAAGTGATTGTGATAGGGCCCGTGAAGACGAAGCCACCAGCAAGGACTTTACTTTCGTCAGAGAAGTCGTCTTCAGCGCTCCCTGAATTCGCGGGTGTGGTATTATCCGAAAGCCTGCGATTCCATACTCTAGGTGCACGCTCTGCGTGCGAGAGGCGTCGATGAAATTTTGAATGCATATCCGAGGTCGTGAAGAAGATACCGAAAAAGTCGAAGCCAGTCGGCGCCCCACGAACTCAAGATAATGAGCGGAGACCGTTGTCCAAAATGAAAAGAAATAGAAAAGAATGTGGCCTGAACACTAAAGAAGCATCAAAGAAGGTTAGGAGAGAGAAAGGAGTGGATAAAAGGCAAGAAATGTCAAAGAGCGGTTGTTGCTACTCAAAAGGCTCCGGACTTAATCAGGTCCACCTGGACCACTCGTATCCAGGTCCATGGCGTCGCACGTTCTCGCGCACTCTGCTCTGCCCAATCGTCGTCGACAATTCTTGACAATTCCACCCGCAATCAACGAGAATAGGAAACAGAGGGGATCCATCATCCATCACACACTATCACACATTGACAGTTCTCGAGATGATATCATCTTCTTATGATTACATAGTTACCACCCTTCCTATTGCCCACAGAGATGGGTCAGGAATTAGGATACGAAATTTACCCCACATTCGACTTGGAGGAGACTCAATTCCCTTTCAACACCACGAACTTATTTTTTATATTATCTTATGAAGGAGGACTACGTATCTTGGGCCACTTCGGTGTATTCGGTGCTCTCGGACGACTTTTGATCCTTCGCTAATTTTTCCCTTGTATGTTGCAACCGCCTCCCCACTCCGAGTTGGAGAAGGTGGTAGCAAATGGTCCTAAAGACCCCGCTAGGTCAAACGGACACGATAAGGCGAGGTACGCCAAGGATGTACCTATGGGTTTTCATGAGTTTGCGTACGGTCTGCAGGTATCACATTGCTGGTACTACATACTTATCGGTTCTGTGGATGGATAGCTTGGCTACGGGGTCCGGGTTAGCAACATGCCAGGTTTTTATGGGCGACTATCTTACCGAAGTCCAACCAGGCGGCCGTGAAATGCACCGACCTGAATGAATAGCACAGTACATGATAGTATACAGCACAATACCAATAACGAATAACATATTCTAGTACTTCGCGGGTGACAACTCCAATCTCAAATCTCCTTCAGAAAATTTACTTCAATTCGCCGATGTCTAATAAGCTCTGGAGCAGCCCAACGGAGGACGCGCACCAGCGAGTCCATTCTTGTAACTACATACATATTACTTAGGTGACTTTGACCGTCGGCGGTCGACCTTTAAACAAACTCCTTTTACAGCTCACTTCACAAGTATTTAAAAGATAGTGAGCTCATCGGCGGGCGCTATCGTCATGCAGGGAGATGCAGGGCCACTAGCGCTATTACTATAATTAAAAGCGTCCTTTCCTCACGATAGTTCGCACCTGTAAATTCCTACGGCAACTAACCGCGAAACCCGACTCTCTCCATCAATCCACAAATAATCCACGAAACCAAAACGGTGAAGCCACGGGCAGGGACCTTCTTATCCGACCTCTGTAAATGCCAGGAACGCGCCTCAGTGTGTTTAGAGGCATAAAATAGAATTATGTAAGCGGCTTTGGGCGTCAAATCGGAATGTGGCGCATTACCCCCTTGGACCTCCGGAAGCAACTCGTAACCGGTACACACTGGAGCACACTCACCCATACCCCACTTTGCTATTCAAAGCATTCTGACCGACATACCCATCTGGTAAAGGATAATTGATAGCTTTGATCCTGCGGCGCTCGGACATGGTTTAACAAGGCAAACGAAGAATTCAGGGGCCAAAGACGGAACAGAGAACCGTGAAGAATTCCGACAAGCTCGCATTAGAAATAGCAACCTAACTACATTGAAAAGATGTGCTTTTCTTCCTTTTTTCTTGAGGGCCTTTACGTGGTATCCACAAGCGCCGGATTGTCCGGGAGCAAAGATTTGTGTGGCGTACGAAGGGGAGCTAAATTTATAATAAGATTTCGAAATTCCCTGCAAAAGGTTTATGCATTCGATAGTATACAAGGTGTCCATTCCGAGCTCTTCAAATACAAAAGTTTGTGCTACAGACACCATTTCCTTGGGGTTTTCCTTCAGTCAAAATGGTATTGGGTTTGGCGAATTTGATTCTTCTGCTTCACTCAGAGTTGTCTTCTTTCTTCTCTTCCTCAGGTTTCTGGATCTCGCGCTTGTGAATTCGGGTGAAATGATCGGAATCCATACCAGCAGGAACGGCCTCGATAGGTCCCGGAATAATTCCGTGTTGTGGTACCATAGCCCTCTTTCTTTCTTCGCGAAGCTCTTCCATATCATGGCTGATCAACCCGTGTCCGGCAACTGGGCCCCAATAGGACGTCCCAGCGAGAGAGCCAATAATGCTGAAAGTAAAAACTGATTAGTTCGTCGGTCCTACATGAAAATTTTGGGCTAAAACGTACCAGGTTCCGACGAGGATGGATAGGTAGAATCTATACTGAGAGTACCACTTCGGTGCTAGAAGCGAGAGCCGACATTAGGTGTATTTTACATGACAAAAAAGAGCACATACCCCATCCAGCCATGGTCGTCTTTGCGTCGGCATACCAAAGGCCAGTAAACCCAACCCATTGAACGATAAGAGCATTCACCGGGGACAGACCAAGTGTAAACCACGCCACCGCCATCGGAGCAGTTCCAAGGACAAGACGCGGGTAACCCTTGTGCCCGCCATAGCCCGCGAATTCCATACCCCAATGCAAGGCCCCTGCAAAAAAACTTCAATTCTTGCGTCCGGTAAAAATGAAGGAGTCCATAGAACCTAGGAAAGACAGCATAACTGCGCCATAGGTAACTTGAAAATTGAGCGCCTGGTCGAGAATGGTCAAGGCGACTCCTGGATCAATATCGACCGATATTCCAGCGGCAGCCAGCCCAGCTTGATGGGCTAACCATACAGTGGTGCCTGAAGCCAGGATATATGGCACACCGCCTATATTTTATTCAACGTCCTTGAGCGTAGGTCGATGTCCCGGTGCATATGGTACTCACCGACCAAGCCGAGAGCGAATATTGGCTCAGGAACTTCATGCGCAATCTTCGAGGTAATACCAAGCTATTCGCGTTTACACAATTGAGCGACTCCACTTGGAGTACTGAAACTTACGAATGATTGCGCGCTTGAGTCTGTGACGGCGTCGGTGGTGACATTGGCACCTGAGATAGCTTTCGCGAGGTCGGAAGCAGAGTTGCCTAGCTCTTCTTTCACATTCGTCGCGGCGTGCTCGAGAGTTTGACTTCCTGGTCGCGTGGTGACTGAACTGGCTACAAACCGTGCATGGATTGCGGTGGATGTGAGCCCCAGGAAGGCTGGTCGCCGTGCGATGGGTGGCGGGCGGATATGAAGGCGCGGGACGTTTCGGATAGCGAGGGATCGTAATATAGGGCGAGAGAGAGCGTTCATAGTTCGTGTTCAAGGTGGATTCTCTCTCCAGCCTCGAGATATCCCTGAGACAAGAAGGTATGCCGTTATGACGTCACATGTCAGAGTTATTTATAACTTCAGACTGATTTGTACAGGTGAAGGTCAAGACTCAAAATATAAGAAATAACATGGAAAGCCGGCGCTGTAATGCACACAGAAGACCAGCGAGCAAAGAATCTAGACAGAAGCAACCTTCTGCGTTTGCAACGGTGATAGCTTGACAAGTCTATGTTTCTTGACCTCTGACCCATCTGCACCAAAATAACGGTGCGTCAGAAAGCTCCAATGCAAAGAACTAGGCGTAAATGAGGTCAAATGGAGTGGGGTATTGAAGGAGACGATATTTACCCGACAATCCAGTTTTCAAGCCCCTGCACATATTGCACAACCATGTCGTCAATTTCAGGACCCCAAGAAGGAAGACTCCCTTTATTTTCACAGAACGCATCGATGGTCTGGGCACAAAGATCCCCTACATAATCAACCGCGCCTTGCAAGTCGAGTTTGTGATACTTCATGAGTATGACAATCATGTTATGCGTGTCTCCGCGGGATTGCTCTACATTGTATGAGAAGATGTCCTGGTTATGGGTTAGAAGCGCCCGTTGAAAGGTAATTATCCAAGACGCTTACATTTGACCAAGTGACGAGATCATTGGCTCCTTGGCCAAGAGCTTGGATGACTGGGTGATCGACCACGGCTTCTGGTAGGTCAATGCCGAGAGCATATCTACAGGCAATCAATCAGTTAGAAGAAAAAAGTAACCTATCATCAAACATACTCTATGAGTGCCCAACATGGTTTACATCCTATTCGACAGAAAGCATCAGCTTCTAGTTGAGTCGAACTAACTTGAAAATTTACCTGACGTGTCCCTGCGGACATCGATATAGGATTCGAGATCGGGTATAACACCTTCGTCGCGTGCGCGAGCCTCGATGTTCACAGCTTCGAAGAAGAGCTCAAGGGTCTCTTTAAACCTCTCTTGAGCTCCAGGCTTGCAATCCGGGATACAACGCGTCCAAAAACTGTGGAAAATCATTGGCAACGCGTTAGTAGCCGTTAATATTAAAACGTCGATCGGACTAAGAAATACGAGGAGATAGATCGTGCATCCGGTACTTACTCCCTAGCAAGCTTCCCCGGATTAAGCTCTTCCTCAGGTTGCTTCTTTCCAGATCCCTCGGTCGGCATATACTTGTCGTTGAACCACAACGCATTCATGACGACATCTGCCAAAACGTCGGTCTCACGAGTCATCATTCCATCGGCAATGTTATCACTACGCACAAAACATGCATCAACCTCATGTCGAAATATACGGTGATGAAAAAAACGCACAGGTGAAAGAGATAGTTCATGAAATCTGACACGACGCGAAGTCGTTCTGGGGGTGCTGTCGGATAGCAGTATGCTGTGAGCTCGCCCGCCTGGAGTCCACGAAGAGCACGCCGCTGTTTAGGGTTCAAATCTGGACAGCCGGAGTCGAGCCAATCGACAGATTGTCTAGCAATCTCGTCCCCGTGGTCGTTGTAGGAAAGCGGAAATTTGCAATGTGATACGAGGTCGGGAAGGATAAAAGATGTGGGCTGCTCAGAGGAGTCGATGACTGGAACTATAACAACAGTCATTCTTGAAATGTTGGGAAGTAAACGACAATGGAGGACGTTGAGATTGACCAAGAGGTATTTGAATTGGAGACGATAGGGTTGAAAAACTTTGGGGTAGGACGAGTGAGGTCTTAAAAACTTCTTGAAGAAAGTGAACCGTCTTCTGTTTTTATAAGCCCATAAAACTGACCAAGACATCATGCATGTAAGGATACGTACCCTCATCCGTATTTTCTCCCATTTCAGGGCGGGCGTTACAAAATTGGTGGCCCAGACGCACCGACAGGACTTTGCATCCAAGATCTGAATCTCCCAGAATTCTTCGATTACCGCTACGGCATCTATAATGGTCGCAAAGATTAAAGTTTGGAAGAGGTTATTCATAACGATATAAACTCAACAAATCCATTGGGATACAAGTTTACAACAGAGTTGAATAACCGACGGGATCGTGGGCGTTGACAGACGACAGCGATATGCCCAATCGTCAATATTTTGTCGAACGACGAATTTCTGTAAACCATAAGAGGTCGCAAACTGGAGGTCCATGTTTCAGCAACAAGTTATCTCCAATAATACATGTACAACTCCACCATTTGCTGTAAGCAACCGTGGAAATCTGATGGGCCACGGCTTAGTCGAGAAATTTAGAACTGTCCGAGTTGGGTGGAGAGTCGGTGACTGACGGAGAGACCACCACCACAGCTAGAGGCCTTGAGCTGTCCTCAAAAATCAGAAGGCATTCGGAATGCGGGCCGTACTCGTTGAGTCGCCAACCCACCCCAGGACATCTGCCAACCCATAAGAACTTTTGAACGGCACTGAAAAGACAGGGTAAAATTGAAGTTCTGACACATGAGACAGAGGATCAGGTCAAGTACCACTGCCGTTCGTTATGGTCAGTTGAACATTGCTGTTAAAAATTGTCGGCGTCTTCGATCTGCGAATGCATATCTCCACCAGTAACGAGACTCGGCGGCTCGGAACGCAAAAAAACGAAAGAGTAATAGTCTTCCCTGATATCCGCCTGTCGCCTGGAGGCAGAATGCGATCAACATGGTGGAGCCAAACAGAATTTTTTTTAAAAAAAAAAAAAAAAAAAAATAGATATCTTCAGCTGTACTGAACCTAAATCTTACCTATGATGCTGGGTAGTGAGCGACATCTATTGCAGCACTCATAGTAAGTTGTGCAAGGTGCACTTGTCCGGTGCCGAGGAGGACAGTGAAAATGGTTGAGATAGATATTTCATGAGTTGACATCTAAGGTGGAGATTGAAGACAAAGCTGGAGATCGTGAAGCATGGACCATGGAGCCTCGACCACGAAGAGGCATGGTTCAAGACAGAATACTCAACAAAAGTGGCCCATGTGCAAAATCCTGCAGTAACCAAGACAAATGACATTCTTTGAGCAGTAGACGATAAGCCCAAATCTTCAGAGAACGACCAATGACAACTTGATGTTCTTATGGTTGGACATATGTTTGGTAACATTTCTTCGATCAAAACATATACCACGTATGTGACTGAGTTCAATTTGAAAGGTCGAAGAGAAGATTGAATCGAATATATTTCAATCGTCGAGAGGGGGAAGGGTATCGCAGGGTATCTCGTGTCCTTGGGCGACTCGTTTAAAGAGTTCATATGCCCGATCTAAGTCGTCGTTCACGATTACAAGATCGTGGGCACCCTCTTTGGCATACTGAATCTCACTCAGAGCGGTGGCAAGACGTTTCTGAACCGAAGCTTCTGTCTCAGTCCCTCGTTGTTGAAGCCGGTTTCGAAGAGCGGACATTGACGGGGGGGAGATAAAAAGATAGACAGGGTTGAGTTCCGTGTTCTTTATTTGACGAACGCCCTGAAAACAGGTGTTAAACTCGATACAAGAACCGTAAAAACGCGTCTATTACCTGTGCTTCAATGTCAAGGATGCATCGCCGGCCCAAGTCCTGGACGCGCCGGACGGTCTCGAAGCTTGTGCCATAAAAGTTACCGGAGAACTCAGCATGCTCGATGAAGGCATTCTGCTGTATGAGATCCTTGAACTTCTGCGGCGTGACGAAATGGTATTGTTTCCCCTCTACCTCGCCTGGTCGGGGGTTTCGAGTGGTATCTGAAGTACATCAGTCATGACAATCAGGATAAATTTTATTCCACCGCACGGGAGACGCTGAACCCAAAACTTTCCGGAAATTCTGCAAAGAGCTTCTGGAGGAGAGTGCTCTTGCCGACGCCAGAGGGCCCCGAAAGAACCAAAGGGCGAAGGAAATCGGGACGAGGAGACATGGTTAGAAAGAGCTAGAACATGATGGAAAAGTGCATCGGAAGAAACGCAAGCAAATAAATAATTTCCTTCACCGGAACCACAACCACCCAATCTAATCCTCCATCCGACTCCATCTCGTCAGTAATATTTTCTTCATCTATGGCTTTACCACCGTCAACTGCGAACTGGCATTGGAAAAACAAGAACATTACCCGCTGGGGGTCGGAATGGTTTGAGCGTGAGCTCACCACCATCTCTGTCACTGGAGAGAAGGAAGGCGAGGTCGTTTCCATTTCAAAAGTAACGGAAGTCGATGGAGACATTGAACTTGGCCAGAGAAAGTCAAAGTGCGTATGATTGACTTGGTTTTATGTCCCTTGGCTTGCCTCAACGATGATGTCGTGTCATCCGTGTACCATGTTTTCGTTATTTTGGAATTTATCTCTGCTCGAAACCTGTGCTGATTCACGCTTGGTGGTATCTCCGTAGGCTCATCACAATCTTCGATTGCAAGGTTGTCGCTGAATGGCAAGGCACAGCCAGTGACGGTGCTGAAGTAAAAGGCACATTGACTATTCCCGAGGTCTCCCATGAAATTATATGTGATCGCCTGTCAGACTTCGTCGTAAGTTTTCGTGGCGTCCATCTCATTTTTGAGGTAGATTCATAGTCGAATTCTATCTGACATCATTCTCCAACTAGTATAATTGGAGATTGAAAACGGAGAGCTCGCCTGAAGTCGATGCGATATTCGAGCTAGCACGAACCCGTCTGGCTGTAGCTCTCGAAGCGAAGTTAGCCACGTTCCCAACGGCCATTATTGACACCCACGGCAAAGACTTGACCATCAGCGCAGACCCTAGTCGAACAAGTACTCCTGCCCCAGCAAACGCCGCTCCGGTCACGGGCGCTGCCCCAGTCGCCTCTTCGTCGACCCCTGCTCCAGTCAAACCCAAACCAACAAAGGGCAAGATAAACTCGGCAACCGTCGTTGTGGAGGCTGATTTCAGAGCGTCAGCAGATGACTTGTTCAGCCTCCTCACTGACGAGAAAAGGATCCCTGCTTGGACTCGTGCCGCAGCTCAGGTAAATACACACGATGTACCACATTTCAAAAAAAATGCTGAGCGGTACACTTCGATTTCCAGTCTCAAGGTCAACCTGGCACGGAATACTCACTCTTTAGTGGTGGCGTGAAGGGCAAATACATTTCTTTGACACCAAGCAAGGAGATTGTGCAGACCTGGGCACTCCAAAACCCAACATGGCCAACGGGTATGCTTATTTTGTATTTTGCTGACCTTGATGGTTGACTTGTATTCAACAACTTCAGGACACGAAGCGACTCTCACGACTACCCTCGATCAGTCCTCGGAATCGACGAAGGTTGTTTTCTCACTTGCTGGTGTTCCTATTGGCATGCAAGATGAAATCAAGCGGAACATTGAAGGATACTAGTGAGTACCCCTTCTTTGTCCACTGAAACTTTATTCTCATCCTCTGCACAGCATCCACGGTTTCAAGTCCATCGGGTACGTTCATGTTGTCCAATCCGCCCCCGTCTACTCCTCTTCCTACTTCCAAAACCAATCCAAAATGGCTCGAAACAAAAATATTGGCGACAAACCCAAATCGTCCTTCTCGTCATATTTTCCAGCACTGGCTATCGCCACTCTGGTGCTCGCTGCAGCATTCGCGATACCCCTTCTTTCTTCTTCGAGCCTCACTCCGCCACCACGTCCTGTCTTTTCTCCCAAGTAATCTTTATTGGAATAAATTATACTGA
This sequence comes from Galerina sulciceps, assembly GCA_023014345.1. NCBI lineage: Eukaryota > Fungi > Basidiomycota > Agaricomycetes > Agaricales > Galerinaceae > Galerina > Galerina sulciceps. The sequence continues at coordinate 766,479 of JAEDXJ010000048.1, read as the reverse complement.
GTTATTCTCCCATTTTTTATTCTCTCGCTTATTCTAGGTTGGGAACTGAACTGTAAACCGTGCATGTGCATGGACCCTAGAGTCGTTGGTACCTGCTTTTGATACCCAACGTGAAACGCGGTCAACGAAGAGTGACAGAACGAAGAATTAAAGAATCAACATAGATCCAAGGCAGACTGTACATTGAAGAAAGAAGTTTAACAAAACTGACAGTGGGGGTGTTACCATACTTACATAGAACTGGCCATGGCCTATATACATACATATAATCAACCACTTTCATTTCTGACAACATATTTTCCGAAGGTGGACCGTCAAACTTGTTCATCGAATCGCGAATTTTTACTCTGCTTTCCATCTTGCCCAACCTCCGAAAAAAAAAAAAAAATCAATTGCGACCCTCGTCCTTTCATCAGCAGGGGAAATATCAAGCCCGCAGTTACTCAGAATCTGGAGTCCCTGTGGACAGCTTTTGCTGAAACTCGCGAATTCCTTGGTTTGGAGATATAAGCAAATCACTTTGCGATTGAATTACTATACTAGGTCCTATTCGAGCAACAACGACCAGCAAGCTAAGATATAGTACAACATAATTTGTCGATAGCAATAAAAAAAATAACTAGAGCAACGTCCAATCCGATCCGAAAACAAAGAGTCTAATGAACAGGCCATATATGATAAAGTGACGTTGGCTGGTCACAAAACCTGTCGTTTGCCAGCCCCGGCAGCATCTAATCTATCATTCACCAACGTGCTCTCGTAAAACTGTGTTGCATATCATGAATTTGTGCGTAACGTTGAACTAGGTTCTTCTGAATCCGCCTGGCTTTCGCGCCGATAGCTGTTGTCCTTTGGAAGTCTGACCATGCTGAGCAAAAAGAATGACACGGCGACTGAGGCGACGGAGACAAAGAAAATCATCCGCGGAAAAGTAGCGACGGTCTTCATATACACCAGACCATATAGAGATGGACCGATAATCTGCGAGCTGTAAGGGGGAATGAACATTAGAATTGTTTAAAAAAGACTCGAACATCATGGCAAATAAAGGAGAAAAAGTACACACCTCAGAGCCTGAATGACGCTAAGCGCACCGAAAAGTCTCCCAATTTCTGTTCCACCGCGACGAGCATATAAAGCTAGGGTGACACTTTGCACAGCGGGGTTGAATGCCGTTCCAACAGCACTTGTCAAAGCAAATAGCGTGAAAGTCATTGGCGTTGATATCAGTGCCAGGAGGCCGTAACCGAGAACTTCCGAGAGAAGAGAAACGCGTGCAAGGCCAAGGTCAAATGAAGGGGAGTGCATCTCCTTCTTGACCGTCTTCGGCGATTGTGAGCCAGAAGTGGAAGCGGTCTGGCCACCACCCTCGGTCGGTTCCAGAAGGGAGGTGGTCTCTGACTCTCTTTCGGGCATATCGATGACGATAGGATTCGGCTTGAACAACTTGATCGAAACTAAGATTTACATCAGAAAGGATAATCATCGAGGAAGACTGCAAGACATACTCGGTAGAATTAGGGTCAAAAAGATAGCTCGTGTGACACCGAGCAAGCTCAGCCAGTAACCGAGCTGAAAAGGAATACGTCGTCAGACAAGGTGAAACATGTATGCGATGGCCACCTACAGTTTCTGAACTCCATCCAAAGGTCGAGGCGGCGTATTGGAATTTCGATGTGTAAGATCCCTATGAATAGTCTAAGTTACGGACACTCCATATATCGAGCTCACTTACCAATAGCGAGACAGTAAAGCCGTATCCCAGAGCCATGAGCGTAAGATTATAATCCTTCTTCGGTCTCTTGAGGGGGTTTCTGGGATGTTTCTCCTCCTCGGGCATGAAGATTGTCAGAGGGCTCAAGAAAGCAAAAAGACGCCGGAGTCTGACAAGCAGGCCAACGAGAGGTTTGCCCTGTCGCTCATTCTCGATTTCCAGAAGCTCGGCCGCATATTTTGCTTTGGCCTCGGCCCTTTTCTTTTTGCTCAGTGATTCCGGCATCGCAACCCAGACAAGCATTCCGTATGCGACATGCAGACTGGAAGCCACGTAAAGGACAGATATTGTTTGTCCCGTGAATCTTATTAGCAAGGCTCCTAGTGTTGGACCAAGGGCCACGCCCGTAAAGAGAAGACCTAAGCTTAATGAGAAAATTCGTGATCTTCCAGACGCATATAAGTCAAATATAAGCTATGGCGATATAGAATTTTTACCTATCACTTTCAGTTGTAGTGTCGGCCAAGTATCCATTGATAGCTGCAAGAGCAGTGGCCATTCCTGTATCATGAAGGGTCGATTAAAAAATCAATAAGTGGTTGAAAGGCTGACTAACCGCCAAGGAGCCCTTGTATTATGGGTCCAACGACCAAGAACCAATATCCTCCAGGAATATGTTTCGAGAACAATGTTACTATGATGAAGTTGAAGTCCGTAATGAGGAGCGCAAGAACAGACAGGCCCATGACGCGGGTACGGCCATGACGGTCGGTGAACTAATCAAATTAAACTTCGATTTGCAGCGTAAAGAATCGATGCGACTTACAGCACCCCACCAACCAGTTGTGATGCAGCTCAGGATCCCCGTGAGGGCTGCGATAACTGGATCAAGACATCAGATCGAATGCTCGAAGCCTTCAGTATGAGCACAGCAATTGATATCGAGGCTTGTGAGACCTCATGGCAATAGCGAGGCGCATACAGGAAGGCGCAAGAACGTTGCATACCTGACGTAAGTTTAGCAACGGCTGCTTGCACCACCGGATCTGAGGCACACGACTTCCTCTCTGTAGAAGGGACAGTTGTTCCATTATTCTCTATGATTGTCGGGAAGAAAGGAGCCGCCGGGAGATATATCTGGGGAAAATTTGGACTGAACGGCCACGGCGGAGTGTTCAGTGAGTTGTAGGTCTCTATATTATAGACGGTAGTATCAGGGGAGATACTTCGAAGGCCTAGCTCGATGTCAGGGAAATTCTGCTTGAAAATATCTGGTTTGTGAACACTGCAAGCAAGCATAGTGTATATTTCGATACAGGGAGCTGTCGTCCCAGAGCTTGCCAGGGCAGTGAATGGAATGACTCCGAGTATCCTTTAAACAATTAATCGGAGTAATCTGGGTGGCTGACGCGGAGTCTTACCACCACGGTGAGGGTCTCTTCCACCAAGGGAGTTTGGATGTGTTATCGACGTCATCGTCAGAGTCCTCCTCTGAATCGACCCATCCCTCGGATGTACGACGACGAACGTGAACGAATTCCGCCAAAAGATCTGTGGCCTCCTCGCCTAGTGGGCTGTCCGGTAACATAAAGCTCTCCGGCCGGAGAGCATAGGGAATAGAGCTGGAGGTTGTGGTTCGTGATCGGGAGTGTGCCTGTCTGGTACGGGTGTGTTCTGGGGTTGACATCGTTGGATGGCGCGTCCTTCACGCTCCAGAGACTGGACTGATGGTGAAAGTTGGGGTTAAGAAAGTAGCGCACAAGAAAGCGCTCCTGCCCAGCAGCCCAGAATTACAGAGATAACCGTGTTAAGACGTGTGCATGTCACCACATGGATGACGGCACAACAGTCCTGCCGCAGTGCGCGCTTTGGGTGGGGCTGTGACACGTTTCACAGCTACTATCATAGCAAGTGACTTGGTTTGAATTTCTATGATCATTCAATCAAGCTCAATCTTACCATCGGTCTCTGATGACCTTTTCTTTCCGGTCTAACTATAGCTGATGAAGCTCAGTAAAACAGCTTTCCAAGTTCAGCGATCGTCTATCATCAGTCCACAGTGGCGGCCATGAACAGTCTTTCGACCATCTTTGGTTACGGAATTTCTCAAGGCCTCCACAACCTGCTGCCCGAAATTAAAAGTTTTTGTGCACCATTGCTGAGGCGAGGTGTCGCTGTTCTCTGCTGTCTGATTCCAACGTAACAGTGGCTGCGGCGGCAATGGCGCAGAGTCACCAAACCCTTTCTCCCTCGGTTCCGGTTTTCGATTTAGTTCCAAAGTGGTCGCCATGTTGGAGGAACAGGGTTCTCCGCTTACGTATCATCATCTTTGTCGATTTGATGTTCAAAACGGCGGGCGAGAGCTTGCTCGAAACCAGCCTTCGTGGAGGGTTATCTCGCGCTCGTCCATTCAGAAGTGAAAGTCCTTTCACGGATCGATAATTACTCAAACTGTTATGTCCAGACTAAACGCCAAGCAAGCAGAATTCTTCTTGCGCCATGTTTTGGTCCCTGGTCATCATGGATATTATCACATCACATCTGTTTCTTCCTTCCAATCAGAAATGGGACGTAAGTACAACAACGCGAAGCATTGCTGAAGGGTTGTACATGCCTGCCCATTTTTCAAGATCATTCTTGTGGTGCGTTTAGTCCCTTTTTCCTTCATTGATCGTGTCCAAATAGCCTGCATAGGAAGGATCGGAATCATGGCCTTATCTTTCCGAAGAATCGATTTCCGCCGTTCATGTGGACATGATTCCGCTCAAGCAGAAGTCCTGGTGAGTGGTTTGCTGAAGTCTACAAATAAATTTTTGGTAAGTATCTTTCACCCCCTTCCCTTCTGTGCCAATTATCCGCACTTTATTTGAACACCGTACAAGCCTCTGGATGGGCTCATATTCCACTTTCTTTGGATCGCAAACACACAATAAGGGCGAAATCCCCGTTCTCCGGCACTAGTCGTTATTGGTCTTCAGGCAAGGTGGGCAATATCATATGAAGCTAGACCTCTATAATTTTGTTGATCTTTAAATGTAGGTAAGCCCCGCATTTGACGGACGACCAACAAAGCTCTCCTCAAAGGCGTCTGTGTTTACTGTCACAAGGGCATGAGTCCAAACTTTGCAAAGAAAGGATACCCTTTAGCGATAAAAATAAGGTCCCAGTTTGGGGCACTAGGATAAAGACTGGGGCTATCAAGATTGATAATTGAATAATGATTATCTCGTAAATGTGAATTCCTGGGTCCAGCATTCAATCCAATGACAACAAAAAGTATGATACAAAAAGCTTGGATCTATTATAACATCACGATCATAAAAGTTGTGAATAATAAAAAGGAAGTGCAAGAATATTCGATCAATCAATAGGATTCTATACCGATGGTGGCTTGGTCGTGGCGCCATATGACACGACCTGCTTACGAGCCCCAGCATCAGATGTATCTACTCTAGTATCCACAAGCGTGCTCTCCTGGAAATGCGTGGTGTCCGATTCCGATCCAGGTTCCTCCGCATCTGCAAGACTCTCGCGCTGATAGTCGCCCTCTTTGGGAAGTCTGACAAAGCTGAGCAAGAAAAAGGACACAACGACAGTGGCGACAGTGACAAAGAAAATGGTTCGCGGAAAGGTGGCAACGGTCTTCATGTATACCAAGCCATACAAAGATGGACCGATAATCTGTGAACTAATCAAATATGGATGATCAGATGCGATAGGAATATCTGAATATACGAATACAAAGAAAAACACACCACAAAGCTTGGATGACACTGAGCGCACCGAAGAGTCGTCCGATTTCTGTACCCCCACGACGAGCATACAAAGCCAGGGTGACGCTTTGCACAGCTGGGCTAAAGGCCGTACCAAGGGCAGTCATCATCCCAAACAGTGTAAACGCCAATGGTGTCGGCGCCAATGCCATGAAGCTGTAACCGATGACTTCGACAAGAAGGGAAACCCGTGCAAGGCCCAGATCAAATGCGGGAGAATGAATCTCCTTCTTGATCGTCTTGGGTGATTGTGTCGCAGAAGTGGAAGGGGTCCCAGTGGATTCTAGAAGGGGGGTAGTCTCCGTCTCTCTGGGTTTGGCGGGCATTTCGATAACGATAGGCTTTGGCTTGAATAATTTAATAGCAACTAGAATTTTAGTTAGCACAGTTTGAACATCGGCGAGAAATCCAAGGTCTACTTGGTAGGATTAGAGTCAAGAAAATAGCCCGTGTAGTACCAATCAAGCTCAGCCAGTAACCGAGCTGTGATGGAATATCCGATGAGATATAAAAGAGCAAGTACGGGATAGCCACTGACAGTTTCTGAACTCCATCCAAAAGTCGAAGCAGCATATTGGAATTTATACGAGTAGGATCCCTATGCACGATATTAATTCAGGACAAAGCGAGCGTCATAGGCGAACATACCATCAACGAGATCGTGAAGCCATAACCCAGCGCCATAAGTGTTAGATTATAATCCTTCTTTGGTTTTTTGAGTGGGTTGCCGGTATGTTTCTCCTCCTCAGGCATGAAGATTGTCAGAGGGCTCAAGAAAGCAAACAAACGCCGGAGTTTGACAAGCAGACCGACGGCAGGGTTGATTTCACGATCATTCGCCGTCTCCAAGAGATCAGCTGCGTATTTTGCTTTTGCCTGGTCCATTTGTTTCTTGGTTATAGACTCCGGAATTGTGGTCCATACGAGGATGGTGTATACAACGTGAAGGCTTGCGGCAACGTAGAAGATGGATAGGGTTTGTCCCGTGAATCTGATCAACAGTGCTCCCAACGTTGGACCAAGAGCCATGCCGGTGAAGAGAAGCCCCAAGCTTAATGAGAAAATTCGCGATCTTCCAGGCTCAATTAGTTGAGTGTAGTCGATAGCGATGGAGAAGTTTTACCTATTATGTTCAGTCGTAGTATCAGCCAGGTATCCATGGAGAGCTGCAATGCCAGTTGTAATTCCTGTCGAATCGATTAAAAAGTGTAAATGAATGAATAATGGAAAGGCTGACTAACCACCCAGAAGGCCTTCTATCGTCGGTCCCACGACTAGGAACCAGTATCCTCCAGGAATATGTTTCGAGAACAAGGCTACCATAATGAAGTTGAAGTCGGTGACGAGGAGTGCCAGAATAGAGATGCCCATGACACGGGTTCGGCCATGTCGGTCAGAAAACTAACTTGGATTAACTTTCGGGAGAAGATGGAAAACTGAAACAACATACTGCGCCCCACCAGCCGGTTGTGACACAGCTAAGAATTCCCATGCACGCAGCTATGACTGGTCCAAAGCATCAGTGGTTGGATATTTGAGGGACCTCAGGAAATAACGTGGGATGTATGCAAGCAGAAAAAAGGTCGAACGCAGATAGCAAGAATATAACATACCTGCTGTTAATTTTGCAACTGCTGCTTGCACCACAGGGTCCGAGGCACATAAGTTCCTTTTGGTAGGTGGTACAGTTGATTCATCATTCTGCGTCAAGAAAGAAGAAACCTCAGGGTGATATAATTGGAGCAGATGGAGCAGATTAGGACTGAATGGCGAAATAGGCGTGTTCCACAAACTAGGCGTTTCTGTATCATAGATGGCGGTCTGTTGGGATACGCCTTGAAGGCCTAGCTCCACGCCGGGAAAATTCTGCTTGAAGATGTCAGGTTTGTGAACACTGCAAGCAAGCATAGTGTATATTTCGATGCGAGGAGCGATCGTCCCAGAGCTTGCCATAGATGTGAATGGCATAACTGCAAGGATCCTACAAACACAGCTGAATAGAAAAACATGTATGTATGAATGACATGAAATCTTACCACCAAGGCGACGGTCTCTTCCACCAGGGGAGCCTGGGTTTCTTATCAAAGTCATCGTCCGATTCCTCTTCGCTTGAACCAACCAAGGTTTCCTCTGCCGTGTGGTGATGTGGGTGAACGAACTCGGTCAAAAGCTCTGTGGCTTCCTGCCCTACTGGTCCATCGGGGAGGATAAGACTTTCAGCTTGAGGAACATATGGTACGGAGCTCGAGGTGGTATTTCGCGATGTCCTTGGTTGAGAATTTGCCCTCACACGAGAGTGTTCCGGCGTTGACATCTCTGGAAACTCGCGTCCCTCTGATGACTGTCGCTCCAAAAACTAGCTTGGTGGTGGCAGTTGCAGGAAGAGGGGTACGCACGACAAAGGCACACCATGCCTAATGTGCCCAGGACTTAGGCATCGCCGTGTTGCCGGGATAAAACAAGTGGACATTACCACATGGAATGACGGCACAACGTGCTCTAAACACCTAAATAAGCGATCTCATCACACCACTATCTTATCTCTTCTTTACACCAACCACAATGGTCAGTGCATCATTTATGACATCGAGCTCACCTCATAGGTTGAACAGAGTACCGCATTAGTCAATATACCCCAGGAGGTGAAGGATTCTCTTCGCAAGTTTCGATTCAAGCGTCGGAGCCAGGGAAGTTCAGCGATTGTCATCAAGATAAACAAGGCTAAGCTTGTAATGGAAGAAGTGGAACAATTCGACGAAATCAGCATCGAGGACTTGGCTGAAGGTGCACGAGGAAATACCTGTCCTGATCTTTCGTTGATGCGCGTCTTTTTATGCAGAGTTGCCGGAGAATTCCCCTCGTTATGTTGTCTTGTCGTACGAACTGAAGCACAAGGATGGGAGGACATCCTTCCCTTTAGTCCTGATCAACTGGTCTCCTTCTTCCAGCGAAACAGGAATGTTGACATTGCATGCAAGCGCCCTCCTCAATTTCCAGAATACGGTAGGAGTCCTCTTTAGGTCGACGGACACGTCCACAAATTGATCTACGAAAACCAGGCAGACGTCAGTAAAGTCATCGAGGTACGCGACGGTCCAGAAGGACTCACCAAAGAAGTTATTGACTCCAAGTTACTTTCGTGATACTCAAACTATTCTATATCAAATTCTTTGGAGCGGGTTGCGAGTTGGCTTCATTTTGATGTTACAACATTTAATACTACATTGTCCATTTACAATGGAGACTTGACGATAACATGATAACTGTACAAGGGTATAGCGGGTATAAAGGGAATGAGATAAATGTCCATTGCGATTACTCTACTGTATCATGGACGCTGCGCGGATAATGGCGGGCATTGTCAGCCGCTGGGCCTCGTCCTTCGTTTTCGAAGGGGTATCCTTCTAGAATCGAAAGAATTCTAGTTATTGACCTGTAATTCGGGCTTGGTACTCTGGGGACAGCAGCGCCAGATGAAGAATGTCTCGTTTGCGATACTAAAGTGGGTGAGGGCACCACATAGGATTGAGTGGGGTAGTCTTCGAATTCCGGAGACGCAGGAGGAGGAGAGGTGGGTTCTACAACACGAGTACTTTGGGAAATTGAGCTGTGAGTGGCTTCACTTGAAGGAGCTGGGAACTGAAAGCTGTCCAGTAATTGTGATTGACTTATTGACCGGGAATATTGATTGGGTACGTAGGTGTCCCTTGGCCTGTACCCATACCCTTTAGTTTCGAAAGAGGCTATTGTAGGTGCGGTGACTCTTGAGTTTTTCCACAGTCTCCCGAGACTGCCAAATCTAGGCCGAGTGACGACGTAGATGACGAGGCCGATTGTTATGCAAAATAGAATACCTAGGATAATGGCCACGATGGACCCAAGAGGAAGCACGCCATGAAGGTCTTTGGGCGGCCCCGACACTCCTAATGCATCGTTTGCCGATGGGCTGCCAATAGCCGATAATGGGGGAGAGATAGAGGAGGAAGACGAAGGTAACAAAGATGTTGATGTGGGTCGATCAGACGAGGTTGAGGGCAAGAAGGTTGGTGTGGGCGTGGTTGAACTCGAGGTACTGCTCGTCGAGGGAAATATGGAAGCAACAATGCTAGTAGATGTACTTTTGATCGAGGATGAGGAGGCTGTCTTTGTAGGAGGGCCGGTGGTACTGATAGGAGATCTCTGAGGCATGTTAGCTCCTTGACCATCACCAAAATTGCCGCTGTTATTATTGTCGTTGTTGTCGTTGTCGTCATCGCCGCCGCCGCCGTTGTGACTGGCATTGTTAATATTGATTTTTTGACCTATGCCACTATTATTGCCCTTGCCATTGTTGTGACTGTTTTGAATTTTGTTCCCGTTGCGGGAACTGGCAAAGGGAAAGGGCTCATTATTCTGTCGGCGAAACACGCAGCCAGAAGAACTAGACGACGTAATGGGAGGCATGGCTGTTTATAGATTAGATGTCCACTGCGATGTCAGGTTTGCTGAAATACTCACCAATGAGACCAAAGAATGGACTTGGTGTATCAAGGAAAGTGAAAGGAGTGACTGGATAGAGGTTTCGCTCAGCGAGAAAGCAAGGAGTGGAAGGGAGGATTCGAAAACGAAGTCTTGGGAGGAATGGAGAGGCACCAGCTATATGCTCATGGAGTACTGACGTTTTTCTTGCCAAAGCCAGGGTCATGACCAAGGAGAAGAAGCAACATGAGGTTATCTTGCCATATCAACCTTCGAGTTGGATGACATCCGGTGTCAGAAGGGCTACGATGACCTACATAATAGCACAATCATGTCGGGACAGAACAAAAGGCGTTGGGGTCGTGGGTCTGAGAACGCGCGCAGTAGCAACACTTTTAGCGGCATCACGATTCATCATGCCGTAGGTAACGAACCCAGTTGATCGTGGTCGGGGTAACATATGTTCTTGAAAATACGAATGGGTCGTAGCTCGTGACCCGACCATATCCCAGAAAGTCAATTAGGCCTTGACGTCCTGAGAATTCGTACCTGCGTTCAGTCATGGTGAATGGCGCAGTCGCGCTGGAAGGGTCACGGAAAGCTGGAAAGCCGCCTGCGAAGTCTTGCTGATGCGGAGACGTGTGTCCAGGCCTAGGCGCATCTCCAGGTCAACCTCCCGACTTTCGCACCATTAAAAGGCATATTACTGGAGTCAGCGACAGCGAGTCGTGATCGCTGGTAGTCCTTTACGGGCCTGATAGTCTATAGAATGCATACGCGAAGGCACAATTCTTGCAGAGATGACATTCAGGTTCCAGCACTTTCGTGAACACCTCACTGAGATAGTAAACACGTCAATGGCCACAGGAACGGGGAGCATTGACCAATTTGTTCTGGGAAGTTCTGAGGGGGGCTAGGAGAAGCCATACACTTCAACTTTCTCAGTTTCTGTTCCCAGTTGCCACAAGCTAAGGAAGGACTGTCAAAACTGAGCACGCAGCCGACTACTCATTAAAAGGTTTCCAACCTGCCATTGTCCCAATGGTGCGGTCGCCATTGGGTCACCGACGGTTGCGAAAAGTTGCCAACTTTTTAGAAAAGCGGACTCCCGATGACCTTGGTATCCGGGAAAGACCGTACTAAGAAGCTGATTTTGGAGATGAAGTGAAGAGCGTTGCAGGCTTGTGTTGCTCTCGTTACAAGGACATCCAAGTGCTCGCGCGGGGTTTGAATAAAGGGCACACGGTCTGCAATTGGTTAATTTTACGTAATACACCGAGGGCACCTTTGAGTTGTTGGTCCAACATTGGTCCAACAAGCGCCAAGACCGCTGAAGTCGCCAAGTGCGTGTATACAATTAAAATTTGGTACACACCGTAGTAAAATGACCGACAAATTATGTAGCTAAGAATTCATAAAGTGTTAAATTTTCCGGGTTGCCCTGGCAGACAGCGGCAGTTGCGTACTAGTATAACTTGCATTTGGTCGAAGCATAACTCATCCCATAACACAATAGGAATACCTAGTCTCTCCTAGCCAGACCTCGATATATGTGATGTGCCCTTCGGATCACGATATATGAAAGGAATACCACAGGGCAAGTGGGTAAAATAAACTTTCCTTAAACTCTAAATTAGCCACTGCCAAGGCCGGCCATAGTAACCTTGATATGGTGTTAGGCGCCTGTCCCATCTAACCTTACCCGCAACGCCGGAACGGGTCAGTTGGCAGCAGGTAGCGGATGATAAAATAAGTGTAGAAATACGTAGCATCAGTTGCGATGAAATTTTTGCGCTGGAGCCGTTTGAACTGTCAAGGATCTTATCTACTCGATGTACGTATCAAAAATGAAACTTCCCGACCGCCGACTTAAGTAGTCCTGAGGGACATTCTATAATTTCCGCCTGCCACTCTCTTTTCTCCTTCATCTATGCATTCCTCACATGACGCGGCGAGGAGTCATGTCGCCGACGTAGTTGTACCTCGAGCCCGCGAACTTGATCAATGGGTTTGTCCGGTTATTGACCCCGGCGCAGGAGGGTAATGATCAAGGGAGTGTGAATTCTTGAAAAAAAAGTAGGAAAAAGTTCGATCCGAAAAGCGAGATCAATGGGTGTACGCGTGCGTTTTCACGACGCAATAGAGGAAGATTTCTGCTGGATATGAATCAGAGATACACCCCATAAATTAGATTCAGAAGTTGACCTAGGGACTACCGAAGTCGAAGTAGCGGTGAGATAGCTTGGACGTATTTGTGTGAATAGTAATTCATGAATTACTATTCGTCGATAGTGGTTTATTAAGATAAATGAAAATGTGCAGCACGAGCACTCAGGTTCCTTTAAGCCGTAGTGTTTCCACGACCAAATTCAAGCGGAGGAATTCGAGTGGAGGAGTTTAGGAAGAATTCACCCTTTTGTCAGTACTCAACGACGAAGTACTCAACGACCAGACGGCCGTCCGACATTGGAAAACCACAGAAACATATGCCATGGATGTCTATATTTACAAGGCAAGAGGAGGAATAGGCGCGCTTTGAGTACGACACTTGGGACCTAATGAAGAACGGAAATGTCCGCTTCAGTCTCTCTTTTAGGTGTTCGAACGTAAATCTCCAGATCCTAGTAAGTCACCGGAACAAAATACACTCTCAAGACATCATGGAACGTCAAAAACCGCCGACGGAACCGAGCGCTTTGAAATGATTCTCAACTACCTTGTTCGAACCCAGACAAATAGAGAACTTCGCAGTCATGGGCGAGTAATCCGAAATGGAAGCGATAGATTGAAGTTGACCGGTAAGAACTAAATTTTCTTAAGTACTTATAACGACACAGATTGGCAATGACTGTACCTGAGCGTCGAGCGACGCTATGGATGCTTACTCGAATATTGATGGTTTATCTTCACACGTTGGCAGATATTTCCGGGGAGTCGTGGAACTTGTCATTACGCATATTGGGCCCGACTCTGACGATGTGCGAAGAATACGACAGTCAAGAGCATGTGGTAGGAGAGAATGTATAGGGCGTGTGATGTTGAGGGTGGTCATCCTCTATTCCTGTGGCCATCTTAAACAGAGTCAATGATACGAATAGCGCAAAGAGTTGATCAGTGAGCAAGATCCCGACATGGTCGCAGCAGCCAGTTGACGTCTTTCATATCGGCGCAGAAGACGTCGGGGATGACCAAGCGGAAAATGAAAACAAGGTTCATCGACGATAACAGGCTGTTGCCGCACGAAAAGCAACGTGACGGTAAGTTTTACCAAAAATAAAACAGAAGCCAGGTCGGACGCGCGTACTCAAGCTTCTTTGTCGTCCTGAAAGCAAGCGGCTCTGCTGCCATTGATGCCAAGGCAAATGTACTGTTATCTTACTTAAATGTTATTGGGAATATTCCAAAGAAGGTGCATGTGTGAGACAAAGAAGCGATTGAGGGACTCGATTGAACAGCTTTGACTCCAGCGATCATATGCGAAGGCGTGTTTCACAAAAGGGGTTCTCTGGCGAAGGCGGCTGCTTGCAGTCTGACAGATGATCAAGGCGCGTCAGTCAGACTGAACAAATAAGCTCAGATCAGTGCCAGTAAAAGCAGCTTGCAATTGATATTGTTCCTTACGATGGAGAGCTTGGTCCTTCTTTTTTCTTTAAGATCGAAGAAGTCTCCGCGAGTTTCTTTTTATTATTGGGTGTGTCGATATATTCGAATTTTCGTGTGTCCAAAGTGAACGTGACAGGTCCCTATGGAAAATGAATATTGTATATCACATTGCGCGTTATATGACATACCTCATTCGTTAACCCAACGCTCATCATCGCCCCGAAGACGCCGTCTACATTGTGGAGATGAGAATCTCATGTCAGAAATTTAAGAACAACCTACATACCTTGTATCTTGTCAGAGTTGTACGCCTTTCGAAGGGAATCCAAAAATTTGCTATATAGGTGCCGTGACGGCTCTGAGGCCTTGACAAAATGGTTTAGGCGGACGAGAAAGGGGTCAACGGCGGAAGTGGCCAACCATAGCGTTATGGAAGTCGGGCTTATTCCCTTTGGTAGTGTTGGCCAGCAGTGTGAATTGAGACACGCATAAGATTTCACCATCGACATCTTTCACACTGGCCTTCCACATGTTCTGTGAGTTGTTGGGGTCGGAAAAGACTCGGAGGGCAAGTCTGGGACGCGAACAAGAGATGTCAGCCATTTTGAACCTCCACCATGAAAAAATGAACAAAAAGGGAGAGCGTATTCCTAGCGAAAACTAGGAGGAAAATGTTCGGGGTAACGGGTGTGAAAGAAATCAACGTTAATTGAGTTTTCCACCCACATTTTTTTAGATAGTGTTGCGACATCGGTGTCAGTGTCATCTATTCTAGAGGGTTGGAGTTAAGATGAACAAGCCTCAGAGGGATTATTCGCGTTTCCTACCTGATCCTATCCCGACAAGTACCATGAGACCATTCGAGATTTGGGCAACGATCTGGTTATCGACTGGTGATATCAACAGCCCATTATTAGTATTACTGAGTTCATAGGATATAACTGTTCCTACAAACCTGTAACAGAAGCACTAGAGACTCTCTGGATAATCGCGCGCATTTCCAGAGATTTGCCTAGAACTGAATCAGGGAGAGATGGAAGAAACAAACCACTCCCAATGCAGGTTTTTCTCGCACACTCCACGTGATTGATGACCTTCTCTGAGTTGGTCAATTGGAGTCCTCTCAAACTTTTTGTACTGTTTCCTCACCTTCCCAAGGGTGTTATCAATTATCCACCAGATCTTCGGAATTCATGGAATCAGTAGTGCTTGAGACCAGTTTGGGTGATATTCAGCTGGAACTGTATTGGGACCATGCACCTAAAGTAAGCATAATTCTTCTCGGTATTCACCTTGAATAATTTGACTTCATCAGACGTGCCGAAATTTTGCGGAACTTACAAAAAGAGGGTATTATAACGGCGTCGTATTCCATCGCATTGTATCCGTAAGTGACATATTCTAAATTTGCGGAAGAAAGATCCTCTAACTGCGTGTCCGAACAGGATTTCATGATTCAAGGTGGCGACCCGACAGGTACTGGTAGAGGCGGGACTAGTATCTATGGCCAAAAATTGTGCGTATGGATGTAATCTTACATTCAACCTGAAACTTGACCAATTGTTATATGTATGGTCCAGTGAAGATGAGTTACACCCAGAATTAAGGTTCACAGGAGCAGGTATTCTTGCCATGGCGAATTCTGGCCCAAATACGAACGGTGAGTCATCTACCCCACATCTTGCAAAGACAGTTGTCATTGGGCAATCTATTGTGAAGGATCTCAGTTCTTCATTACGCTGGCACCTGCCCCATACCTTACCACGCACACGATCTTCGGTCGTGTTGGCTCTGGGATGAGGGTAGTCCAACGCCTGGGTTCTGTCGCGGTCGATCCACAGGATCGGTACGTCTATTCATGTCCCTCGAAATGCCCTCAAGTTGACTGGTTCATCTTCCTGTTAGGCCCAAGGAAGACGTCAAAATACACAAGGCCCGGGTTATTTAACAGTACGGAAATATCAGTTTGCTGATCACGGACCGTTGTGGACGTCCTTGTAGCGTCACTTGACTCTAAAAACCCTCTTCTCACGAGCAGTGAGCTAATCCGTGTATGTTACTACTTATTACTACTTTGCACTGGCTTTGCAATAAAGCTATTTTCGATTTTGATTCAGGCGATCGTGAAAATTCCTCAGCATACATGCTATAGTCCCCGACATTGATACCGACTCTGGGTTTCTTTCTGTCCGTCATGCACGGCTCCGACGATGGTCTATGGCAGCTGCCAAGTAGTTCTCTCGCAACTTATTTATGGTGCTGGAGGGCGCAATTACCCCAAACCGACAAAACAGAGTTAGTTTAGAAGCAAGCTGTCCCAGGTATATTTCTTCGGGTGCTTCTCGAGGTCCCTCAACCGCTGCCCTTTCGAACATGTCCAGGGACCTAGAGCTTGTGATTTTTTTCATGGACCAATGCTGGTTCGCTGAGATAGTTCAGGAGAATATTCAACTCATCCCCAGTCAGCGATTGCGAAAGACCCACAATTTTCGGTATAGCTAGTGTACAACAGAGTAATAGTTTAACGTGTAGAATCCAAGGTTTGAATACCTATGAGCAAGGACACCTGTTATTATTTGCACAAATTGCGACAGTCGTTATGTAAGAGGGTCCTAGCGGTGGGGAATGCGTATGAAAACAATGCGACTGAGAAGGAAAACAGAAAGTATTAAGTGCATAAAATAGTTCAGAAGCCGGATGTCAGGACATAGTGGCCAAGAGCAACAAATTAAAGCGAGTAGACAACGAGGGAATGCCCGGAGATGAGACAAGATAGTGAGCTTTCAGCGTCTTCTAGCACCGTGAGTTCGTATCCGTGGTTTAGTTGGAGTTTCGTCATTAATGGGCGGAGGTCTCGTAGCAACAAAAGATGATGACGCATCCGCCGCTGGGTTGAGCTGGGAGCGACGAGATGGCCCCACCGCTGCGGTCGCCTTGCCTCCACGACTTAGTCGAGAGGAAGTCGTTGTCGTTATGGTCGCGGATGGGGCCCAACGGGATGCATCGACGCCTTCCGTGGAATCGACCTCGATATCCGCAGATCGTCTGATAGCGGATATCTCAACGTCGGTCTCTGATTGCTGACGGTGTGTCTCTGGTCCATCCTGCAATTCGACTTCGATGACAGAGTCGGTTTCCGAAGGCACGAGGTCCTGATCCATGGCGTCGACATCGGCTTGCTCCTGATCATCGTCTTCATCGTCCATGCCTCTCAATCTCAGGGCCTTGATTCTAGGGTCGTCGTCGTCGTCATCTTCATCTTCACTGAAGATATCTTCGTCATATAAGCCACCAGGAGGCTCACCCAGCCAGTCGTCGTCGTCATCATTGCCGAAGTCCCAAACATCAAGGACGGTGGTATCGTTTCGATTACTGGCGGCAACGCACCACCTGCCTTCAAACACAACCTGCCAGACCCCAGTGATGCCCGTGAGGAGATCACGAACGACGGTGCCATCTCTCACATTCCACATTTTGAGGTTACCGTCTGATCCACTGAGGACTTTGAATTCGTCATGCTGGAAGCAGGTGATTGCACCGGTATGAGCAGCAAGTGTGTGTCGCAACTCTCCCGTGTCGGGGTCCCAAATGCGAAGTGTCGAGTCGGCTGCTGCAGAAACAAGGTATGAGGGTGATAGACCTAGTAACCCGACGAGTGACGTGTGCCCTGTGAGTGTGTGTTGACATTGCCCCGTCAGGAGGTTCCAGACACGGACCGTGCCGTCCATCGATCCTGAGCACGCTTGGTTGCGTCCTAAATCAAGAACGACACTGTAGACTATTAAAGAATGAATATGATTAATCCGTTATTTTCAGGACGACGGGATGAAACTAGAGCCGACCTTTCTGTGTATGGCCGAGCAAGACCCATTTGCACGTTCCAGTGACAATATCCCAGATACGGACAGTACAATCATAGCTCCCAGATACAAGAGTTCGACCCCGAGCCGCCAAAGCTCGAACTGCATGATCATGACCTTCCAAATGCAACCTGTGGTAAGGATTCTCATCGGCATCCTGCGTAGATAGGTGAGATTTGGATATAGTAATGAGATGATTTGAAACTCACGCAGACATCGGCAAGATCAACCTCATTTTCTTCAGATCCAAAACATCTGAATTCGGCTTCTCCTGGGCGGGGTAAAGTCCAAACTCTCAAAGAATGATCGCGACTGCCAGTGACGATTAGAGGTCGTTTCGGCCACTTTTCTTTGACAATGACCCCATCTCTTTCGACGTCGATCATCTCGGGCTTCACAATGGAAAGGCACCGAACAGTGCTGGTATGCCCACCAAAGACATGGGTACATCTACCAGTGGAAAGGTCCCAGATCCTGACCGTACGATCTGTCGAACCACTAACAAGGGTGTCTTTACACGCCGCCAGCGCCCATACACCTCCATCGTGTCCTTGGAGGGAGCGTAAAAGCTCACCAGTAACTGGTGAATAAACATGGATAGAGTGGTCGTCTGAAGCTGAGATGATACGTCCGTGAGAGAAGATTAAGCATGTGACGACAGATGAACCGTGCGCCGGGAAAGATACATGTTTAGGCTCGGGGTTGTTGACCCATCGTGTGCGGGTTAAATGCCTCGACTTGAAAAGCATTTTATATGGGTGAGGGAGTGGAAGAGGATTCATGACGGTTGGCTGTGTTCGCTGGGCATGTCTTCGGCGAGCGTGAATAGAATCAGCAAAAGAATTCTCTGAATCGCCCCCAAACCAGATCTTTGTGCTCTTCAATAAATCACGCCACAGCACTGGGTCTGAATCAATGATGGCCCGCCAGGATCGGGATACACGAGAGGCCCGAGCAAGTGTCGAAAACGGTAGATAACTCAGTATGTGCGACACAAGCTCTGGAGGAAGGAGGGTTAAGAAATCGCGCGCCAAAGTGGGAGACAGCACGGAGTGAAGAGTCCTCAAAACTGGTAAAGGAGAGTGTCGTAAAAGTGTCAAAAGGAAATGACTTTGAAGGGGAGGAGGAAGGGCCGTGAAGTGTGAGAGCAAGGAAGGCAATGTTAAAAGAGTCGTAAGGGAGAGATCAGGCTGTAATGGTGCCTGAGGCAATGGTGATGAAGTGCCACTAGGAGGCGCGGATGGCCATATGTTTTCTGGCGATGGTGATCCATGCGGAGAGGGTAAAGGTGAGGGAGGTGCTGCTGCGTTGACTGTTGAGATCTGAGGCAGAACTGCTGCCCTGGCTTTCTTGCGGGGAGGCGGTACTGTAGAACTGGAGCCAGAAGGAATCTCGATCCCTTCCATTAAGTCATCCGACGTATGAGAACGTTTTTTTCCATAACGTTCCACTGCCTCTGCAAGTCCGACGATGTTGGTATCTTGAGATGTTTCTTCTCTCTTGAGCATACGCCATCCAACGCCTGAGGCGACCTCTTGCTCCTCCTGCATGTCCTCGTCTCCGCCATCCCCGTCACGAAACACAGCGCGTGTGCCATTGGGAAATACGAGGGGAAAGTGGCGCAAAGATAGTGGTAAATTTGCATGAAGGAGTGGGTAAGCTTTTGGATCCTTGGGAGATGATGGCGGTGGCAAATGTGGAAGCTGAATGGGCGCGTAGGTCGTCGTGGTCGTGGTCGTGGTCGTCACCCTGCATAATATCAGTGTATTAGTCGTCATATACGGAACTGAGTGCAATGCCACTTACGTTGTCGTATTCACTGACGGCTGCAGGACAAGCACCGGACGCTGGTTGGCACTCATGGTGGTTTGCAAGAGGGAAAGGGGAACCTTGTAAGCCATCACCACGGCAGCACAATCGAGGCGGAGTCTCAATATTACAAGTCCTCCGCCTCAAGGCCACTGTCTGCCAAATGCCAACATCTCCGAGTTGAAGACAAAAAAAATGCCTTGCTCCCATTTATCTCGTGCCGAAGCAAGGCCTTTATTTCGCGTGCTGTTTAACGATTCATCAATTTACTCCTTCAAATGTCTGCCACCTTTAAATTTCATGACAAATTCAATTGCAACCAACGATTCTTCTAGGAAGCAAGCGACATTGAAGTTTTCACCTTCAGTTCTCGCAAATAATGCCTCTCTAGATCTCTCCGATACGCACATTCGCGCTTGATGCCTGCTTTTTCAAAGTAACACCGTCTTATTTCTGTAATATATTTACGACACTTAGAGTGCATTGCCTGTTTTTTTTTTTTCGCAGACACACAACCTTATTCAAGGTAGCGTGTCCATGTCACTCATTGTTGTTGATTCTTCTCACTTGTCGGATAGTGCGCCGTGGGTGCTTTCTTCTATTTTTCGAAGGCTTCGAAATGCTTGTTTTCCGGATCAAGTAGTGGGTGTTCACCAGCAAGCCATATATCTAAACTTGCAGACATACAATGATTCTCATTTGTTCTGCATCTCAGTCCTAACCTGAAGGTAGTCAGATGCAATAATTCTTCTCAAAATCTTCAAAAGTTGCCCTCTCATCAGCACCGTAACGGTCAATGATTATTCGCGCCAAGAAGAAACCACCTTCAAGTAAATGCACCCGAACCGGATGTGCAGAATTTAGGCTTCTCGTCTCTCGACGCCCGTTCATAATTTTCTGATTTCAGGCACTTTCTGCTAGGCGACAGGGTCTGGACTTGTGAATGTCAGTTGCAATACATATACGTGGGCGGCTGAGAAACTCTTGGACTTATCTGCTGCGCTTTCATTCGGTGTAGGTGCTGCGCTTTTCCCTTATCGCCCGCCGGAACAGTATAAGCTACCACACCGGTAGTATCCCACCCTTCGAGCTTGGCTATTTAACAGTACATTGGGCAAGTCGTCAGTTTCAACTATCACCCCATCCATTCCATGGAGCTCATTCCGAATGTATAGTTCAAGAGCGACTTCAATTTCCTCTCGATTGCCTGACCCTAGCCCAAGGTTCCAGATTTTAAAGAGACCTCAGCTCTCGACGGCCTCCACAAATACCCGTCGCCAAGCTCAGTCCTAAAGTTACATTTATATCCGTCTTGGTTGGTCCCGCGATAAGACGACACAGCAAAAAAAAAATACTGAAAACTCCGGTTCGTCCTCACCTACTTTCAGCGCCTAAGGTCCACCCGACTTGTCCGTCATTAACGATCGTAATTTTCAAAGTATGAATGACCTTAACGGATCAACGGTCGGTATACCATATCGAAGCTCAAGGCTCTCGGATCTCCCGATATGTTTCCTCCCGGCGCCTCCTGAATTCTCCGGTATTTCGCCCCGCCTAGGACTGGTTTGCCGCTCTCCGTAGGTCCTTCAAATAGAACTCAGCGCATTTGTAAGGGTACGTGACCTTTACAATTCTTGTTTCTTTTTGGCTCAGTCTATCAATACTTTCAACTTCAGGCCTCAGGTCTCGACTATCGATGGGGCACGGGACTAGAATGCGGTCGCAATAGAGAAATTTTGCTTTTACTGTCGGTCTTCCCAGTTCCATCACGCGACTCGTCGAGAGGCAAAAACCATCATCCTCCTGACAGCTCTTCACTCGAGAAATCTCAAAGATTTCCCCCCAAGATTTCTCGCAACATTGCCTGAGACTCGGCGATCTCTTCACCGTGGACTTTGGTCTCGCAAATGATACTCACAGGCAGTCTTTGTTTCGAAGAGGTGCCAGTGTAAACCCGTTCATAATAGTCAATATATCTCAGGTGAGCTCAATTTTTTTGTTTCATAACAATAACATACCGGTGACGTCTCGATAAACAGCCCATACTCGTCTCATTTTGAGATGGGACGGTGCTATTGGACGAAATTCCCAAACAGCATGACCGAATAACGAACATCTCGACATCTCGGCCTATTGCCACGGTTTGCCACGGTCTTCGGCCAGAAATCATCTCGTTTAGCTTTCATTGGTGGGTTCTGCCGAGTCTTTGGTTTCGCTCTGCACCTCTGCATGGCGACGAAGAGATTCCGCCACGTCTCTTGCCAGCGTACTTCCTTGAAGTTTGGAAAGCATTCACAATATGTCACCAAGCGAAGATGGACGACTTGTTCGACTCGCCATATTTGAAGCTATGCTCACGCAGAGCACTAAATTGTCGACAATTGCCCCCATTGATCTGCATACTTCAGACAACACGACGCCAAATCTTAATCCCCTACGATCCATGTTTTGCCACGGTGGTTGCTCAGAGTTAAAATTCTCAGACGCCTCGGGTGACCCCAGGCCAATGACGTTAGTCGACAATCAAAACGGCCTTTTTCCCTAACGCTCTTTGATTCTCAGCATGAACTTCGACGAATATCTCATCTGTCAGTTAGAGGCTCATGGATCATTGTTCTGGCAGTCTTCTACAAAGGGGAGACTAAACCCGCCATTTATTGTGGGCACTCATTCACACCAACATTTTTATCGGCCTCCGTCTCCGAGACTTCATTGGTTCGAGTCTGTATTGGGAACGCTTTGGCCACAGCCTATTGCGCGCGATGAAAATTTTTTCAAACTGGTGTTGAAAGGCAAGAAAGCTTTCGCTCCCGAAACTACGATCGTGGCTGGTAAGGATTCAGATATCGCCTATAACTTGTTCGTATTTCCGTGATCGACTGATCGCAGAAGTACTTCGTCTGTATTCACGGACATGAACCCGTCAAGTAAGAAACATATCGGACGTTTGCGCCAAAGCGACCTAGGATTCTCCCGACCACGCACGAGTTTTGTCTACACAGCTTCTCGAAATCCGCACAGAAGGGCAAAACCAGATTTTGAAGGTATCGTGGCTAAACACTCGTTCGCGTATACCTTATCGTTTTCTCATGTCTTTCTGCCATGGTCGGTCCTTACAGAGACTTTCATACTCACCCCCGGGGTCTGCGTTGTTAAGCTCAAAATAACATATCACCACCTCTTCACGCGAGACTCATTAAAAATCCTCATCTCTCGGGGTTAATAGCTAATGTGGCTGTACAACCTTGCTCTCTCACTGTCAATCCATATCTCTGGTTTGAGCCAACTGATCACAGCCGGTTTGAGCTCTATCTTCTCATCGTCGGCCTCTCAACAACACGTGGCTGAAGCTTTCCAGATCTCGATTGGGTTGTCTTTTGCTTCAGCGAAGCTAATCCTTTCCAAACAAGGGTATTCGAGTTGTTGATTGTATTTTATGACACCCGACTCTGGCTCGAACTTCCCGACTACCTCATCGTCTGACCTGCTGCTGCTGGGAACTACCGATGATATCTGCATGGGGCTCATGTGCCTCGCTTTTGAGTTGCAGCCAATTGACATTCGTCGACTTATCCGACTTCGAGCTAGTTTGCCAGTCTGGCATTTCCCGTTGATATATACAAATAGCGAATATTCGACGCTCGGTTTCCTCGAGAAGCCAGCGGTGTCTTCCTGAACGCCGACCGAGGCTGTTTCGTTGACGTGCTCCTCAGCGTCGGGGCGCACTATTATGAACTGTTGAATCTAACATACAAAGGCGCGACAAGAAGTCTATAACGGGTCCTCCGATCTTAGCAGGTACTGTCCAACTCTGCATGCTATTTGGTCGGTGCTTGGTAACATGCGATGGGACGGAATGTCTACGATTCTACATATGTAACTGTATTCTCTGCGTGTATCACGCGTCTGAGTTTCCTCAAGGCCAGTGCTCATTCGTCAAAGTTAATCTAGCCCTCTGAATTCTACCTCATTTGTCTGCTTGTTTTATGCCGCCTCTGGGTTCTTTCTAATCTCATTCTGAGAACGAGAAATAAAGGTTTTGACTCTATCCTCTCCACATTCACGGCCCCCGCTTTCCCATAGCCACGCGAACAATGCCAGATACTATTTTGCAGAGTCTCTTTCCCTCGTTATGTCATCAGCATCTGGCTGAAATTGGGATGGGCAGAATTATCCTACTTTTCCTGGCTATTCTTTTTACGGCGAAAGCTCCCCTCAGTCCAAGAACCGAGGGAGGTGGTTATTCGTGATTGTAGGTGGGACTCATTCTCATAGTTTTGGCCCTCCAATGCGTTCACTTTTTTTTTCTCGACTACTCACTTCTAGGCGTCCATGGACCAGTTGGGCAACTTTAAACCTTTATGAATATTTTGGGATGGCAAACCAAATTCCATTCCTACGTCGGAGTTACGGTCTGCGCCATCTAGCGTCCCCAGGAATCCCAGTCATCAGTTCCAGGCTTATCGCCTCTTCACCATCTGATTTCTTATCTCAACCTACCCGCGAACATCGACAGCACAGCCTACTAGAATGCTTCTCCTTGCTTTTGGCGGCCCGGTCTTGCAAATCCCCCAGTGTCCTATTCGGAGTCGAGTTAGAAAAATGAGCGCATGGTCGCTCGTTATCTTTTTCAGACTACATCGGTCGTTACAGTTGTTGGCCATATAAAAAATTGGACGCGGTTTCCTCTCGCCGCGACTTCATTCCCACCAGAATAATGACAGGGAAGACTGGTGTTCCTGATAGGAAATATCAAGTGCTTATGATCGTCAATGGTTTGTAAGATAGAAAACAAACAAAATATGTCACCGACGAGCGTTTAGAAAACGAGGTCATGTAAATTTTAATAGGTCCATTTCACTCAGTGCGGCATATGACGACACCGAGGCACTAGAATTCATTGGCAATTTGCTTGTTCTTTATGTAACTACACTTGCATGCCCCACTGCCAATCCTTGGTGTCTTAAAATATCTCTCTCGATAATAAGGACTGAAGTAAGATCAAAAATGTTAATTAAAGAAACGACAGGTCCCACTGTGACTTCACTTGCACACGCAACCATGGCACCTTGGATCTTTGCCCTTGCCAATCAGGTCAACAGAATTATTTTGAACTTCGGGTGTGTTATGTATTGAAAAGAGTAGAGATACGTCTCAGTCGCACCGCAGCGACTGCACATGGTCGGAAAGACCATTTCAAGTTAAGCCTTGCCTTGACGTGAGATGTATCAAATATATCATCCAGAAATGGCTTTGCTGATGATAACTAGCTGGTTAATGGTTCTCAAAATTTTTTGAGACACGCGCTCAGATATTTGGTTCACGAAGCTGCTTTCTTTGCAATAGCCTGGAAGGAGGATGGCCACGGACTTCGGGACGGGGATCTTGGAGATGCCTATTTTGGGCAATGCCGCCTTAGCACGGCAAAAATAGCCGTCCTATCAAAAGCAGGTCCTAAACTCACAGCTTGTTGCAGGCACCAGGTACTTGTGCACTGTGCTTGCTACGCAACGTTGCGTGAATGTCGTCAAGTAGTTCGACAGTAAGCGACGCATAGACAAACTTCAGAGAGCCAGTGCAATTTTGGTCACAGGTAAAAAAATATTGTGTTCGAAGAGTCCTCAGAATCCAGTGCCACTCCACAGCTGAAAAACAGAGATTTAGAATAGCAATACCATGCGACGATGTCAAGATACGCAATTATTGCCAGGATGCCAGTTATCAACGTGAGATGCCACCTGGGCGGCGGGTACTGGCATGAACGGACTGGCATGTGCCAAGGGGTCGAATATAAAAAAAAACAATTCTGAGCGAATTAGGGTAATGCCAACCTTGTTTTCACGGACATTACCTCCACGATATTCCAGTATACTTCGTCTTTGATTGGCAGTGATGATTTTCGCGAACGAAAATGGGATTGATAATTAGATGTTTACCATTCTTGGCAAAGTACGGAGGGCGGGTGATATGGAGATGTACCCGAACAAAATCTGGTAACGCCTTGATGCGAACGAAAGGCGATAGATAACAACAACGAGGCTGGCCCTTCGTTCGAACGGCGTTCATTTGATTTAATCTTTTTTGCCTGTCGTGTTTTTCTTCTGCAAGTGAAGAATATAATTGCACCATATAAATGCACCACATGGACAAACGGCCAGTCCAGTGCTTCGCGTCCAAAAAGGTGGACGCGCAAAAGCGGCGTTCCAGGCCAGAGGTATTCGGGATTCGGTTAAATACACTCCCATCCATTAAGTGATTTATTGTAGGAGCTCAAAAAAAGAGGTCGTTCGCAGGAGAAGTAAACCAGTCGTCACAAAAGTGAGAAGGCACCAGGTAAATTCGCAGAAAAAAAGCGGCACCGCGGAGTAGAATCAAGGAATACGCCTGATTCAGAGCTGTCGTATTTGGGGCCCTGTAGGAATAGTGGGCATGTTTTGTTAGAGAGATGATATAGTGTTACTTGCCGCTGGGTTCCAAGCCCCCTAGATGACATAGTGGGTGAATATAACGAAGTCGAAGGTCTGCCGATTATAAGTTACGAAGAACAGCGCTTGAAGTTGACATCAATGATCAAGGGGCATCGATGTAAGGTCCCAAACACAGCAGGAGGTATCAATGGGGAATTCTTGGACGGGGTGCATGCTTGGCTTGGGGAAAGGAACACGCTCTGGTCAACCTGGCTGTTGACTTTGGTGACAAATAACCAGTGGAAGGGGGATTGTTCTGTTACCCACTCTTGCCGGGCGTGGATCGTCTGTTCCCTATGTGCTACGTGACTCATTCTTTAACCCAGCAAAGCAAAAACTGCGAACGCAATTATAAGCCGATCTGACCAATCAAGTTCTGTTGATGACCATGGACGAATTTGAGCCGACCTCCATATTTTAACTTTTCAACAAGTTGGGGTTTGCGGGTTTCTATCCAATTCAAGTTCAACAGACAAGGGTTTTAACTGTGGGAAGACAAATGTGATCATGGAAAGTCAAGGCAGGCGAGCACATATGCCCTACTGCTCTAATTAGGACAGTTGATCAAATTCGGGGTCGATAATTGGATACCGATGTATCTTATTTGGCGTGTAGGACAACAGAGGGCTTCCCATGGTACGACTTCTCCCATTATAGGAAGTCCGGTTTGTCCTCGACCTCGAGGTCGAATCCAAGGTAAAGACACTTTGATTAAAAACCCAAGTCAGCAGGACAGTCATAACTGGGTGACATATAGGTTGTTTGATAAGTACCACCTTCGAAACGGGGCACTGTGCGCAATCACCCACCCCAGAGAAGAGTGTCAGACGAATTCCTGTCGGTAACATAGTTTTAGCCCTGCGTCTACTTTTCAGAGGTGAAAAAAAGGTAAACCTTTCATGGCTGATGTGATTTTTTTTTTGCGATGGCTATTCCTGTGTCGATCTCAATCTTGTGCAAAGTCCGTAGGATTGGTCGACGAAGGTCCCCAAGGCCGTCCTTGCAGGAGGCGGACTTTACCATTCGGCGTTCATGTTTTCACCATCGATGTCTTCCGTCACCGGCACCGTTTATCAGCGCACTGTGTTCATCGAACTTAGGCAGGCCGCAGATAAGTTGACGGTCACGGTTCGGACCTTGAGACAGATCCAAAGCCGCAGAAACGATATATTCCTGGCCGAATATGTCAGGTCGGGTACATGCGTCTCGGTTCCAAAAACCTGATATCATCGTTATTATCCGTGAAGTGGGCAGGACCTTAAAATAGAAGCACCTTTAAACGCACTTTACGGTAGAGCCAGGCCACTCTGTCGGGCGCGAGAAAAATAGAGCTGGGGGGATAAGTGCTTTAAAAAAAGAAGACGTCTTATAGGTACCGTAGCCGTAGATTAGTGGCGACCCAGGTCAATGGCCTGGGGTCGAGCGATGCTTGCTGGACCACTGTTGGGCGTTTCAGCAAGAGATTATGATAAAAAATAATAGATTTGGTAAGGACATAAGTGTGACGATAAGTCATTGTGCTCGGGTGACTGTGACTGGAGATCTCTGGTTTTCCTCGACACATCATAGTTGTAGATCTGGTATTCTGCATTTGTGGGGCGTCCGTGGGTCGAGTCCCCAATCTCGGTGCAGCATTGTGGAATCCAGTCTCATCAGCCTCCGAGCTTCGTTTCTGAAGACCGTGTAAGTTTTTTTCGCTAAAGAAGGAATCTGGAATCTTGCAGTATCTTGTCATTCTTTCTATTCCATTCTCAAGCGCTTTTCTCACTCTGGTTCGCAGATTCCCAACTCACACTCCTAGCGCCACGCGAACCATAGTGTCGCCTTTTCGTAAACATCAAAAGGGCGATTTTATATACACGTGAGTTGTTCGCTTTTCTAGTTTTAAGGGATAGCTAGGTAGTTGCGATCGCCTTGCTACCACCTCGGTGCACTTTGTCCAACGAGCGCAAAGCCGTTGTTGCTGTCACAATCTGGCATCCTTCTCCAGCATGCGCTCCGTGATGCCGCCATCACCCTATGCTTATTCATCTCCCTACGCCCCGCAACCACAATACTTCCCATCCCTGTCCTATCCTGATCACTTACATATTCCGCACCACCAGGACTTTTCGATGCACAACGACCATTCTATGTCGCAGTCTATGCAACCGCCCCCATCGCCTTCAATACCAATCGACCCTGCACTTGCTCTTTATCCTCCCTATTATTCAAGTTACCAACAACATCACCCCGCACATATTCCACAGCACCTATCTTTACCTCCGAACTACTCTTCGCCTTCTTCTCAAGGATCGGATACAATTGGAACTCCCCCCACCGAACACATGTATCCCTCTTCTTCCTCCAACGTCAACGGCAAACGTCCCTCTTCCGCGATCTCCATGAACGAGAGCAGGAAGAAGGCTCGCAAGGATGACGAGTCCGATGTCCAGAGTCCCGCAGCAGAGAAGGAGGAGGTGAAAGCAAAACCTACTCGAGGGTCTCGGTACGTTCCCCTTCTCTCCGAAGCTCCGGGAACCATCACTAACTTACTTTCAGCGCGTGCACAGTTTGCAGGCGGCTCAAAATGAAGTGCGTCGGCGCTGAACAAGGCCCACCTTGTAAACGCTGCTTGTCGGGAAATCACGAGTGTATATTCGAAGAGTCCAATAGAGGGAAGCGATCGTCCAAGTACATATCTTGACCTTCTCTCTCTATTTCCGCCCTGCTCATGATCATTCAGGAAACACGAGATTCTAACTCGGTCTCTTCGCAAGATGGAACGGACATTGGACACTGTTTTGCGATCAATTGGTAACCCGAGTATCGCGTCAGGGATGATTTCCCGGTCGCCTTCTCCTTCAGCTCAGACAGTTGGTACTCAAGCCTTGCTCGCCGCATCACCGTCGCCACCTCCATCCACTTCCGCCTCCGCTTATCACCAACAGTCCTCGAAGCTTCAACATCCCCCAGGGTCACCAAAACTCCATTCATTGCCAGACAATGCCCTAAATCCGCTTGGGTTACTTGCTGAGGCAAGTCTCGCAAATCGACGAGCTCAGGCCTCCAATCCTAGTGGGATAGTTGCAAGGCAATCTACTGGCGAAAACCCCAAAGTCGGAGTTGCCAGCGACAATTACTTCAAGCCTGGTATGTTGGTCATCCTCTTCTTCGTATCCTGTCTCAAGTTGTTTGAATCCTAGGACCCATGACCATCCTGCCGCTTCGCAGATTGTTCATTGAACGTCAGGTCCAACCGGAGATGCTCAGTTTTGTGTCGACCGAAGAAGTCGTGGCGTTATTCAATATGTAGGCTCTTCCCACCAACGCGTATATATGGAACATCTCTGATGACTTTGTTCAGCTATTTTGACCATATCCATGTTAGTCTGATTCTTCTGACCGCTTCTCGACATGTTCTGACCCAAGTTTTCTCTTCAGATGCACTGCAACCTATTGGACCGCAACTTCCACACCCCATCGCTCGTCTGTTCCCGATCCCCTTTCTTGT
This sequence comes from Galerina sulciceps, assembly GCA_023014345.1. Lineage (NCBI taxonomy): Eukaryota > Fungi > Basidiomycota > Agaricomycetes > Agaricales > Galerinaceae > Galerina > Galerina sulciceps. The sequence goes on along the minus strand of JAEDXJ010000048.1, from coordinate 737,302 downwards.
TGACGACAAGTACGGCAATCCTTCTGGTTTTTTTTTTGCCTTCAACCAAACTGATTTCATCTCTCAGTCTGTTCAATAGCCAGCAAGTTCTATACTGCCAAGCCAGATTTGCACCCAAGATTGACCGAGCTTGCAAAGAGGCTGGCCTTTTCCGTTCCCGCGAAAGGCTACAAATCTGTAGAAATAGTACAAGCCTACCTTCTTCTTTCCTTATGGGGATGCGGGGCTGTTGAACGCTATGAGCAGGACAAAACATGGTTTCTTCTAGGCATGGCTATCAGGTAAATATATCCTCAATCTCCGGTGTATCACAGATATTGACACTGCGCGGCGCAGAATGGCCACTGACCTCAACCTGCATCGCAAGACAGCCGTCACAAGTCAGGACACACAGGAAGGACGCACTCGTGACCTCGAGGTGCACAACCGAGAGAGAACCTGGATCTTATGTTTTTGCCTCGACCGGAGTTTCAGCGCGCAGATGGGAAAGCCAAGCTCAGTGAAAGAAGAGTGAGTACACAGTTTGCTTTTCATCGTCGGGAGAACTTTTTGCTAACGCGTGCAACTCCTCTAGCTACATTATCAGACATACCTCTGAATGGTACTCTTCTCCTGTGGCGAATGCCTCAGACGCGTCATTGGCAGCGTACGCGGTTCGTCGCCTTTCCCCGCCTATTGATTTTTAGCTCATGCTAAAATTAACCCAATCTCAGGAACTTCAACGGATCCTTTCGCGGAGTCTAGAGTTCCTACACAGCGGAACCGACTCTCCGTCGGGGCTGCACGTCCAGTGCGATTATCTCCTCGTCATCAAGACCTTCGAGTCGCAGCTTCAAGCTTGGAAGCAACAGTGGATCGACCCCCGGATATGGGATGGTGAGCTTTTTGAGGCTGTGATTACATCGAAGCTCGCTTACCTTTTTCCTCAAACTGCCATGCGTGATCGTGGCGATTCTGCTCCCATAGAGTACAAGAAGATGATTTCCGAGTTTTACTACAACTATGCCATGTTGGTCCTCAACTCGTTCGGGTTGCAAAATGCCCTGGAGCGCGCTCCGTTGGACATTGGACATTTCTTCGCTCGGGTTCACTCGTCGGCACATACATGCGCCACACTCGTTCGTGATAACCTCGGGCCTAGCGGATATTTGAAGTACTCTCCGGACTCGCACTTTGTTCAGACGTCATACGCTGTTCTGAGTTTGTTGAAGGTTCGTATAAATTTATTTTCCGAGTTTTACCATGTTTCTTACCAAATATTTAGCTTGTCCGTCCAGAATTCCAAGCTTTCCTGGACAACGAACAGTCAACTCTCACTCTCGTTCGAGACGTCGCCGACGTTCTTGACAATATCGCCGCCAACTCTCTCCACACACCCGCTTTGTACAGCGGCTTCCTTCGGGCTCTCATTTCAGCCAAACTTGACCCGTCCTCCAATCTTGTTAACGGCGATGAAAAGGTCGGAGGCCTCGACAGCGAACAGCTTAACGACACGCAAGGTGATACCCATACACCCAGCAGCTACGGCCAACAGACGACCTATGGAGAGGGCCCATATCTTAACGCGTTTCAGTTTGAGAGTGAGATGGGTCCGGTTGCGGACATGTCTACTTTCCCTCCTACGATGGCGCCTGCTCCGTCGGAAGACAGCATGGGAGCACTTACCATGGAGAATATCCTGAGTAGTGGCTTCTGGGATAGCATGCTAGTTCCAGGTACGCTTGTTTCTTCATCCTCTGTCTCTAGCAAGTAGCTTACTTTTTTTTCTCTCACAGGGTACAATAACATGGATGGTCTGAGTGGCGGCTTTGTCTTCGGGGCCGGAGGCAGTGGCTTGATTACGCCGCGCTTCGGTCTCTCGCCTACACAATCTGGGGCCAACACGCCTGGCAGAGCGGGGTCGATTGGGCTCAACACGCTCACTCAAACCAGCATCAATGCCGCCTTTGACAATTCAAGGAAGGAATCGGGGATCAAGCTCGACTCATAACGAAAAATGAAACGGACTTGTTGCTTGTAGTTGTATCGCATCTTTCATCTTTCATCGCCACTCATGTTGTATCCTCATCACCGCTGCCACCTGTCCCATTATTTGTTCCACATCGGTAATGACCTCATATTGTATTTTCTTACCTATATGTCTACCATTATGAAGCTAAAGTTTTTTGGTATGTTACAGAGCCATCGCGTACATGATCGTTATTTTTCATAATCACAGGGGTTACTACATACTGCCCAGCATTTTTTGCAATAGATCTTGTTACATCTTGCCGCTGTATATGTTTAGAATTAATTATAACTGGGTAACATTGCAGCATTTTATTTGGTGCTGTGGCGTTGCATTTTGCTATGATGAAGCCAAGGACGCCAAGTGGCCATGACGCACTGAAACACTGAGGACATAGCTGCAGGTTGGTTGGTTGGTTCTTCGTGTAACACCCACTTCAGGCATTTCCCAGTCGCTCTCGACGGAAAAAACAGATACTTCGCGCTCTCGTGCCAGTTACCCACGCAGAATGCGGTTCTTGATGGTTATTCTTGCTCTTACCGGTGAGTCTCGCTTCCGACCATAAGCCAGTCTTGTCTCGAGATCTCTGTAGCTGAAGTGCGCCTTGATCTTCATCCAGTGAATGGGGCTCGATCCCAGCTTGCGACTTCTTTGTATATTCCTGGATTTGATCCACAGCCGATAAGCGCTGACCCAGTAGGTGTGGGATCAGATGGGCGCACGACTTGGGTACTACAACAAGGCCAAGTCGCCGCGACGGACACGTCGAGCTACGCAGACTTTTTCGGAACTGGTAAGTTGGATACTTCAAGTTTGGTGTTTTCGGGAGGTAAAGAGTCTGACGACCTTTAAATAGCTACGCTCGTCGAGGGTCCCAACGATGCTTCTCTGACCTATGCCAATTCCAGAGCACAAGTCACCGTCGGAGAAAAGTGCACCTATTTGGAAAGCAAATTTGCAGTGTGCACAGTCGTTGCTCAAGGCATTACTGTCACCCAGACTGAGCCCCTTAGTCAGGTGTCCGTTCAACTAGGAGGGTCATCGACGGTGTCTCTTTCTGGATCGACCACGAGCTCAATTGAAACGGGAACTGCCTCTGCTTCATCCACCAATATGGCAGCTACCGCCTTGGTCAGTAGCCCCTCTCAGATCGATACTTTACCAGATAACTCCGGCCGTCCTTTTTCTTCGTCGTCCTATCACGGACCCGGGCTTTTGAGTTTGCACATCATCGCCCTTGTTGTTATACTTGGACATAGCATCCTCGTATGAGCGTCTAATGATCGACACCACTGCTATTTCATTTCCTCTGCTCACAGGCCGCATGTCATTTGACCTGGTCGTGTGGCTTGACACTTATTCAATCCTGTCCGAGTCGGAGTCGCGTAACAATAATCAGATAGTCTCACCTCTGCCATCTATCAGCTATCGCCATCGTCCATGGACATCCGCAGTTCACAATAGATACGTTTTGGTGTTGGCTATCACATTCTGTGCCCACTGCATCTAAAACCAGTCTTTCCCCATCGCTATGCCCGAAGGTTCGATTTCGCCGGTCCTAACAGTCACCCCTCCGTGCTTTAATAGAGTTGGCTCTGATGCCATCTGCCCACCATGGAGGAAGACGGGGTGACATCATATCTATATTGGCTCTGGATTGTATGGGATCATATGATAATAGGTGGACGATCGTACAACACATAACCGGTGCCGTACAAGTCGATTGGCTGAAGGAGCCATCTATGATCTCTGGCCTGGACATCATAGTTTTTTCGCGTTTATTCAATTTCTTATCCATTCTTACTGTGAATAGCAGTTATCAGGCTTTTGGTTCATTTTTAAAACCTGTGGAGGGATGATGCGCGCAAATATCGTCCTCGAGGCACCGAGCTGTAAATGCTGTGGCGCAATTTCCTTTTCCGCTCAGAGTTGTTGCATTTGAAAACGAGAGGGCTGGTCCCGGTGATTTTAAGAAACAGTTCAAACTGTGTGACCTCCAGAGAAGAATACGCAACAGGTGGATTATCGCGTATTTGCAGACACGTATTTGCAGACACTACCAGTCCACGAAAAAGTCCCGCAAGGTAGTTTTACGTCAAAGCAGGATTCAATTGATTGCAGAGTACGAGCCATGTTGAATATCGGGCTCTGAGAACAAAATAGTTGAGCCATGAGAGTAGCAGAGGGCAATTAGGTTAGGCTGTCGATGTTATTATAAACCTAAACCAAAAAGCCCAAAATCACTTGAAGCATCATGATAAGCCCAAAGAAAGGCTGCCAGTGAGGACATAGACCACGGAAATTTTTTCCCGCTCCAATGCGCCCCAATTTTAAACCTTGAATCTCGAGGTTTTGAGGGGTTGTAACGGTCTTGAACGGTCAGTCCGAAGGAATCGCCCGCGTCAAGTTTTCAAGCGGGGAATAATTTTGGCAGACTCGTGCGCGTGACCGCTTCCGAGGTCGGTTTCTCACGTTCGAACAAAGCTGCCGAATCTTCTACCACAGTCTACCTCACTCATATCTCTCTTGCTCTCTTGCCTTGAAATTCTCATCTGACTACTCCAGGAATCAATAGGGTATAGCAAGGCTTGTCTCTTTCATTTGAAAAGCTGCCATGCGCGGCCTTGCGAGCAAGCTTCTATATTCCTTTTCATGTTCTTCACAAGTACGAATTCCCTTCAACCCTTCTAGAGGTGTTCAAGTGACATGAAGTCGTCCTCGATTTTTGGGTATTTCGTTCCTTGTTCGACTGTATTTTCCCAGTGCGCTGCGCAGGTACTTTTGTCTTACTTATCACTTCCGCGATTATACCGAGCGGGGTCGACACGTCCACTGCAAGCAAGAGGATTGGTCAGTTCAAGGTCATTCAGTCACTTTCTTTTCTCAACCAACAGGTACCGCTGTCTATTTTGTAGGAGCCGGACCGGAAAGTTGGTTATTCTTGACGATCTTGCGAAACACAAGTCGATTTTGGCCAAACATCCACGCCTAACGCTCAATGAAAATCATTGTCTGGACCGCTGATCCATTCATGACCAGAGTACTCCTAAGCAAGAACATTTGCAAGGTCACTTGATTTGACTAACGCGTTTGGTTCGATGCCTCGCTTTCTGAGCCTCTGTCTTCTCAATCACGAACTAGCTTGTTGGGATTACAAGGTGCGCTGATTTTGCCGCGGAGATGATATGTCATCTATTGGCGGCCAACTCGATAAACTTGCCTTGTTTTTCGTCGTCAAAGGCTACTCTCTGTCAGGATGTGCGACAATAGCATCTTTTCTGGGACGTATGAAAGTGTATCTGTTGAGCCCTGGGGAAACTGATCTCGCTTAGAAGAAGAACACCGAAACTTTCAACTATTCTGCAAACTGGACAAAGGAAGCTTCATTGAACTGACCTAATGCCGCTTCATAGTCCACCCACGAAGTTGACTTCACCTATCAAGAATCAACCTTGCTTGCTCGTGACTTACTAACTGCGATCCTTGACCTTGTGCTTAGGCCAAATCCCTGGGGTTCACGTACCATATCAGAGCTGAGTACGTCCGGATTTACGGAGGGTATGGACTCACGTTCATACAAAATTTACAGATGAACATTTCATTTCCACCGTCTCCATCAATCCAGCTGCCCTGATCCCATTAGGGTACCCTCTGGGACAGAGCCTAACGCTCTAGTCGCGATTATACGCTTGTGAGTTAATCTTGTCTATGAATCACTGTTCTTTGATGCCTGATGACTCGATGAACATTCCGAACTGAAGTGCCTCGTACTGCTCGCTCCAAAGCATACAGATATCATATAGATAATGGCAGTGTCCTTTCATTACACACTGCAGTGCTGTGCTTTAGAAATCCAAGTCGAACCTTGACGGACAGCCGAGTCATCCAGTTGAGAACAAAAGCCACATCCACATGGTGGCACGCCTTGCTGCGAGTCAGCTGGGATTCTATTACTGTGCGCATCAGGGCAGAAGAGTCAACCTGAACGCGTACGCCGAAACCCCTGCAGGATTCAGGATTTTAATTTATGTCTTCTTTCGTACTTTCGAAAATCGGACTCTACGTTCATAAAAAGTCAAAATGTAAAATCACTATCGGCGACTAACGTTGTTAATCCCTGGTGACGATGATATCACTGCCATGCAATAAAATTTTTTGCCGTCGCGACTGAATGCGAGCAGGGAGTGGGTTGAGGGTAAGGACATCGAGACCGGACCGTTACCCACGGGTGTTGAGTTCGCCTGGATTGAGATTTGACTCTTCCGCGCCTGCCTCGAGGTGAACACGTTCTGATCTTATCCTCCCAAAATATGGCGAAATCTTCTTGGCCCCTGGTAGATTCCCGGGAATATCCTCCAAATCTGAACCTTAGCTCACTGGACGTGAATCAACCCCGCAAACCGCTCCGTTTTTGTCTTTCGGCACACCTCAAGCCTATAAAGTGTTTCTGCTCCCAAAGCCTGGCCACCTTTTTCCCATCTTTCTAGTCCCGCTTTGTTGTCCTCGTCGTTGACTGGCCCTTTCAGATGACGGAGTACACAACCTCCTCGCACGCCTTCCGCGAGTATATGTCTGCCCGTGAGAGGACAGCGCACTGGATCCATTCATTTTCGCCGCAAGATGTTGAGCTTTATTCGCCTTCAGTCCCCCCGTCAGTCTTAGACGGCATGGTGCCGTCCTCACCACCTTCAGAGGCTGATAGCACCGACTCTACGCCCCCAAAAATGGTTTTGCGGTACAATGATGGACGTCCCGACGTCCCCATTCCTCATCCCAATGCCGGTTACGGGATGGGCAGATCAGGTACTAAGAGACATCAAGAGCCTAACTTGGGCCGATCACGCACACTTTCATATAAGCACTCGCCTGATAGCAGCGAATCACCGTCGTACCGGTCGCAGTCGCACAGGTACGACCCCGACTCCCGCGCGCCAGAGGAAATACGAATTTTGCCGTCTTATGGCGACGTTCCCACTTCCTCCAGCTCTTCCCGCCCCAGTCATAACCGATCGAGGTCAGTTCCTAGAACATCGGACAGACACCAGGACCACGAGCCCGTTCCCGATCTGCCCTTCCTACCTCCGCCGCATTTGCAATCCCAATCGCCGTATTACCCGTCTCATGGCGCGCAGCCGCTCTCGCGCCTCCTCAGCAGGTCAGCTTCGCACAGCAACCGCACCACCAATGGCCCCGCCAGGGACATGCAAAGCACCCACCTGCCATAATTTATGCTCCTTCTCATCATACCCAACGCCCTAATTACTCACCTCCCGCTATGTTCCACCACCCTCCCCAAATGGGCCCGAATGGCATGATCTACAGTCATTCCGCACCTCCAGCTCCCGGCCAGTACCCTCCTACTTATCCCACTCCTTATCCGTCGGTCGGGTCACACAGACATACGTCGTCAGCGCATGATGTAAGAATGAATGAAAGCCGCGGTCGAATGCGCTCGATGGGGCGTTCGACGCGAATGAATCACGCAGAGTCAGCCGAGTCTTTAGGAACTGAGAAATCAGACAGTACTTACTACGTTCTTCCGTCGCACGGCCAGAAAGTTCATGTGATTGTAAGTCAACAAGAAGCGTGCAAGACTACGCACTTTGCTGACGAAATGGCCTGAATTCCTACAGGCTCCTAGTCCTGAGCAATCAATAGTTACCGCTACGTCCACGACTAAATCACCTACCTCCCCCTATGGCCACAGCGCTAAAAAACCGTTCTTCCAACGCCTGTTCCACTTCAACATGTTCTCTTCGGCGGGTTCATCGGGAAGCTCGTCTAGCGGCGGGAGAAAACTTTCCAGGCGTCATTCGATAGGAGCATCCCATAAGACCGGTTCTGACCAGACTCGGTGACATCGATATTGGGACAGGAAAGACGACAAACGAAGAGACCGAAGAAACACGACACATGAAACGACTTGCGCTACTTATTCCTGTTTGCTTATAGAACCCTTTACCTCTACCTTTCATTCCCTCGATTTTTCCGACTTTCTTCATCGATGATGGACCTATCGCGGTCATCATGGGATATCCTCGCACTCTACTTACCATCATTAATCCATGATCCTTAACTGAAAAAGTACACGGCCTATGCAACGCATGTTACCCAATCGCTATGCTATCGTAGCAAGTTCAGTTTCATATCTTGTAGGAACTTCCTAAATCTGGAAACTATGCTTTTAATACCCTTCATCCGATACAAACTCGATCGGCGCTGTTCTCGATTTTTTTTGCACTGCGAAGCAAAGAACGTTTCCTCCCACCGACTCCTGGATGAATAAGAAGACTTCCCTGGAGTGCCTCGTTGAGTGCTGTCAACGTCACGGCCGACGGTCCGATCGGACAATCCTGCACTCGCAGATAGCAGAGTATTGCGACGCGTGCGTTTCATGAAAGGCGATTCTCTCATTATTTAACCTACGGCGGGATGGACCCTAGGGTGGATCGCATTACAAAACAAAACGTGGCCAGCTTCGAGGAAAGATTTCGTCACTGATACGATGCTGCGGGCTTGCAGCTGTCTCCCAAGTTGTCGCAAGCAATGCACAATCTTGCAACGCTGCTGGCAGCTCTGTCTTCATCAGACAAACTGCCTGTTTCCTCCGAGGCTCGATGGTCTTTATCGATGATATATCACGACCTATAACGGCTTTCATATCCGGCATGGCAATGTCTGAACTTGGAAGTTCGACAGTCTACATGGCTACTCAGGCTAGCACGTTCGCTCTACTTCGTTTCCCTGCCCAACATGTATACCCACCACCTAAAATTTACGCCCTGGAACGGCTAAACTTCCGCCGGGATCACTCGTACAGCTGCGAGTGGGCCCCCATATCTACGAGGACGCCGTCAGAAATCCGGCAAGGAAGCCCGAGTGCTGCAGCATGGACTCCTCTGATTCGCGTTGAGGGAATGTGACGTTCTGCTCGAATCACCTTATCCTCGCATGGATTTTACTTTGCTACAAAAAAAGAGGTAGAAATTTTTTCGATACGCTCATCTTGGAAATTACGGTTGCCCCGAGTAACTGTTGAACAAGACTGCTAAGCGGAGTACTTATGTCGAAGACACTTGTGTTCTCATCCTCTATTCTTGTTGTTGATATCGCTACTTGTCATTGTAAAATTAAAAATTTCTGGTGCCGAGAGCCTGGACGGCTTCATATGTGTGGCGTCAAACTCGAACCGACCTGGACTGAACGGTTGTCAGCGATGATCACATATGATAGATAAAATTGTGGGCATACGAACGATGCTTCTCTGGAAGTATGTCGCTTCCTTCCTTCCAGATGCTTCTGGACGTTGCATCGGATGACCCAGTCGTGGAACATTGCTGATCAAAATTCTTCACAGTTTGCCCTCGATCGATGGTCTAACAACCGGCCTTTATGTCGAGTAAAGGGAGTATATTTAAAATTACTGAATTACTTCCCGGCAGCCTAAAGATTGAGAGGATTATTTCACCCTTGATTTCTGATTTTTTTTGTTGAAAAGAATTTCTTGAAGATAAACTATAGTCAGTCCTAAATTTCTTTCGCAATGGTCTTGAGTATCCCCCCGTCAAGCAAAATATTGCCGACGGATTTATGTCGTTCTGTGACGGTCGGGCACTCTTACTGCCAGTGGGGACGCTCATCGAGCGACATCCCCCGACCAGGATCAACAAAAGCGTCCCAAAAAAAGCAAAAGGAATATCAAAATTGAAAGGCGTTACCAGGGATCGAACCTGGGTTTCGAGAATGATGAAAACTTGTCAAAATCTCGAGTGATAACCACTACACTATAGCGCCATGCGGTCAGCGCAGCGTTTGGCGCACATTCCAAGAAAGGGAAGTTTCCCAAACCGTATGCGACAACGCGAACTTGGAGTCACGAGGATTTGTGACAGTCGCGTGGATACGTGACACCGACGGAAATACAATCCCTCTCACCCGTGCACCAGCAGTTGACACTGTCCTCGTTATGTCCACTCAACCTCTCGAATAAGCTATGGATGATGTTATACCTTTGGAAGTGGCCAATGCTGCTACAAATACTTCTGGAGGCCAGCTGGACTCGGACTCTCGCTCAGACTTGAATGTTGGACGTCCATCTTCGAAGAAACGACGCGCTCCTCTGCAACGCAAGTACGGGAACAGGGAAAAGTCGAGCAGGGTAGCATTGAAATCTAAAGAAAAGGCAAAGCACGACCTGCCTTCTGTGTCTGAGGACTCCTTTCCGTTGCTTCAAGAAATTACGCTGCCTGAGGCTGCTACAGCCGCAGTTTCTACTTCAACGCTTCCTCACCTTCATCCCATCGCCAAGAAAGCACCATCTCCACCGTCACTTTCCCTTTATTCTCCTGCTGACTTGGACGATTTGTCGGACCTCACCTCGTTGTCATCCTCTGAGACGTGTTCAACCGGCGCAGACGAGCAAACGTTTGCGAAAGCTATACCAAAGCCCGTTATACCCAAGCCTAAAACTCCTCGAGCGTCGACTTCCAAACCCGTGAAACGTGGTAACGAACCTGCATGGAAAGCCTCTAGCTTGGGCACTTACGTCTGGGTATTGATCAACCCCATTACAATGACAATGTACGATCAGGAGGAAGACCAAGAGGGATTATGGTGGCCAGCCAAGGTACGTGTATTGATAACGTTTGAAAAATTAAGGGACTTCTCACCCCTTGCTGTAGGTTTCGAGTTCCAAAAAGGCCGACCTTCCTCTCGAGGTCAAACTTTTTGGAAACAGATTCAAATCTGTCCAGATACACGAACCCTCTGATGCCAATGTTCTTTCTCAGAGTACATCCCTCTCCAACTCGCGATTCAAGACCCCGACCTTTTCACCTTCACGTTCTGCCCCGCTTGCAAACCTCCTTGCGTCTCCTAAAAAGAAGCAAAAACGTGACGAGGATGATGTCGAGCGAAGGTGGAATGAGGCCTTACTCGAAATGAAGGTTGATGGTACTCCACTCCCACCAGCTTCGGACAGCGACAGTGATCTACCGCAGTACATCTCCCAGATTCCGCGCCCTCCGCCAAAAAAAGTTTTGAATGGAGATTCAATCACCAGTATAAAAAAGAGGGGCAAACGCAAGCGTGAAGAAAGTGTCGATTCCTGTGTTGACGTTGATGCTGTGAATATGGACAAGGATGAAGCAAGCGTACTGGAAATACCTGGGGAGCATGTCCTTTCTAAAGACAAAACCCTGGGAGAATTGTATTGGCCTGCTCGCATTGAAACTTATACTCCTCCCGGGAGAGCAAAATCGAGAGGGATATATGGTGTTCTTTGGCTGGATGGCACTCGAGGGGGTGTTGAGCGGTCATGGTTCCATGTTATGACAGACCCTAAATTCGCCACTTGTAAAGTGAGTACTGTGGATAATTGTGTTGTCCGTGTTCGCACCAACCTTCTGTTAGCTTGGAAAAATCGAGAGCCGCGTTGTGGAGGTCGTGAACGATGAAGAAGGAGATGCCGACCTTCATGCCAGAGTTAACCTCCTGCGACGATCTCCTAGCCCAGCCCCTCTTGAACCGCCTCCTTCCCCAGAAGAATTTGTCAACCTTTCTCTCAGAGAACAATTCGCGTACACGAAAAATGTCTTGCATGCAATTTTAAACGACGAGTACCCACCTTCGAAAGATAAACACGACATGTTCATCAAGGGCGGCAACTATAGACAGAGCGTTGCAGACCAAGCTTGGAAAAGGGGGAGTATGGATCCGAAAGATGTTGACGAGCTCCAATTGTTCATTCGAGAGTGGTGCCTAAGAGATGGAGGGGTTGTGGAGAGGGACACATTTTCACCTATGCCAGATACAGCGCATCAGGAAGATGTCGAGGAACAGGGTATGCCATTGGAATTGTCAATGGCAGAGCCCTCGTCGAGTGATATTGGTCATGATGAGCTGGGTCCTATGCGGTTTGCGTCCCCTCCTTTGACAGATACTTTGGTTTCTTCTCCTCCAGAGATGCCGCCGAGTTCTTGTTCGACTTCTAGAGTCAGGGTCGGTTCTCTTTACAAAAACTCTCAGATTCACTTTCTCATTGCATTCTTGGCAGCCTGGCCCATCTTCCGTATCTGACTTCAATTCGGTGTCTCCCCCTCCTTCAAGTTTCTCTGTTGCTACAATGGAGGTATGTATCCTGTATTCTACTCGTCACTTTCATTTTTAAACTCGTCTCCTTGTCTAGCCTTTGACGATCACAGCGGATGGCACTGACAACCAGCTCTCAGAGCTGACTAACATGGACGAGGATGATATGGTGCCTGACCTACCCCTCAGCTCAAGGCAACAAGGTTGCGAGGATTTTGAGTTACTGCCCCCTCTTGCGAAAGTTGATGTAAGTACTTTACGAACATGTTTGCTGTCGTGAATTCTTAAAACCTGCCCACCCCAGTACTGCACGAATGTTCTACTTCCGGAGGCCATTCGCCAGATTCTGCTATGGTGCTCTGGGGATCGCACTTCAACTGCGCTCCTTTCGCCGAGTGAGGAAAAGCTATTGTTTGAAAAGGGTCAAACTTTGCTGCAGGAAAAAGATTGGGTCATGGATATCATTCGTGTACGAGAGGCGCAGATCCGAAAGCTAAAGGCTAAACAGGAAAAGAAGGCTCAGCAGGGAAAGAATTCCGGTTCATCGACCAGGCCAAGGAGGAACATCTCTACACCTAACTATCAAGAGTGATGCTTGCTCTTCTGTACAAAGTCTTTCTTGTGTTGTGTTTCTGTGCTCAAGGACATACCTTGTATATACAAGTACACTAATTACAAACTACTTCACTTCTAGGCAGCTTCTAGGTCTTTGCGCAATTGGACGAAAAAAGATTAGATAGCGACGAAGTGCCACGTGTGCTCGTGGTGCAGAGACCGAATAGGTAAAAAAAAAATGTTGATCGCTTTCATCCAAAGTTTCCAAACCCATCTTCCAGAGCCCACCCTGGCCTCAGTGCGTTTACGGCCATATTTGCTGGCTTTCATTGCAGTCGCCATTGTGCGGTAATTCTTAATCAAGGAGAATGGCGCCGCCGACGGCAAATGACCCATGGCTGAAAGGACGGCATTTTGGTATCGTCATCGACGCTGGTTCGTCGGGGTCGAGATTGCAGATATACAGTTGGAGGGACCCGCGGTCTATGAGCGTCAAGAAAGGCAGCGAGCTTGCTTTTACCCTTCCGAAGGTTGAGAAAGGTACTCGGGACAATGATTTATGGGTAACCAAGGTTGAACCTGGTGAGCAGGGATTGAATTCACGTTTGTTGTTCCTTATATTAATATACGGACGTGGTGGTGGTTAGGACTATCGTCTTTGGCAGACAAACCCGAAGATGTTGGAGCATATCTACGACCTTTGCTCAGCCATGCCCGAGACCACATCCCTCCGTCATTACAAAAGGATACCCCGCTCTTCTTGCTAGCAACTGCTGGCATGCGTCTCTTGACGCCCAAAAAGCAGGCCGAAATTTTGCATGAGACGTGTCGCTTCCTTGTGACGCACTCGCACTTCAAAATCGATGACCCCTCCGCCAACGGGCCGTGCGGATCCAGTGTACGGATTATAACCGGAGAAGAGGAAGGACTCTTCGGATGGATAGCGGTCAATTATCTTATGAACGGTTTTTCCGGATCCAGTCAAGACAGGACGACGTACGGATTTCTCGATATGGGCGGAGCGTCTACGCAGATCGCGTTTGAACCCAGTGCGGAGAATCAGGCCAAGACGAAAGACCTGATTGACGTCCGTTTGCGTTTACTCGGAGGTCAAGAAATACACCATAAAGTTTTTGTTACGACATGGCTTGGTTATGGGACGAATCAAGCCCGGGAACGATATGTTGGTAAGGCCGTCACCGAGTTCGACGCGACGAGATCCAAACACGACCATGATGATGACGACGACGACGACGAACACCATTTAATACCGGACCCGTGCCTTCCCAAAGACCTCGAATTAAAGGAACTCCCAGTTCATTCCACGAATCCAGCGACTGCCCACCTGAAAAAGTCACATAAAATGATTGGCACGGGATCCTTCGAACAGTGCATGAAGAAAACGGCTTCTTTGCTCAACACAAGTTCCCCTTGTCCTGACACGCCGTGTCTCATGAATGGCGTACACGTCCCGCCAATAGATTTTTCTGTTTCCCAGTTCATTGGCGTGTCAGAATATTGGTACTCCTCGGAACATATTTTTGGACTTGGAGGTGCATATGACTATGTGCAATACGAACGTGCAGCTTCAGATTTTTGTTCTAGAGACTGGAAAGGCATTCTCAAAGAACACGAGGAATCGAGAACGCGCCACCGGCTTGGTGGCGATGGCGAAGTCGTGGAAAACGGCAAAGTTGTGGGCGCTGGTCAGTGGGGACCGCAAGTGGAGCTACCTCGGCTTCAGATGCAGTGCTTCAAGGCGGCCTGGATAGCGAACGTCCTCCATGAAGGTATCAAGATGCCTCGGCTTGTGGATCCAGGAGGAAATGTCACAACAAACGGTGAAAAAGTGGCAGAAGAAGCTGAGAAAAAAGGACTTGGACGGCCAACTTTCCAATCCTTGGATACCGTCGGTGACATCGCTATCAGCTGGACGCTTGGGAAGATGGTCTTGGAAGCGAGCAAAGAAGTTCCTCCTCTCGTAAAGACGACCAAGCCACTGGTAGACCCGATAGACGATATTGAAGACATTGAACACTTTCCTATCAAACCGATCCGACCGCCGTTTCTTTCACTAGATGGCATAGAAGAACGGATATCCCCACATCTTCCGGCTTCATTGAGCAGGAATTCCCTTGGCTTTTCACCGGTGTATTTTTGTTTTATGTCCTCGTCGTTTTCCTGATCCTAGGCATTGCCTACCCAATGCGGCGACGTCTACGAGCTTCGTGCTTGCGTACCTTACACAGTGCTACGAGGCGTGACGGTGCTTATAGCGACCTGATGGAAGAGGGGAAAATGCTTAATGGCGGCCGACCACCTTCGCCAACTTCTCGTGGCCGATGGATCCGGCGGATGTTCTCGTTGGGGCACCCGAAAGCTAAAGCACCTCTTTCTGTCGTTACTTCCAACAATCCTATTTTACGGCACGTTATGCCAAATAATTCACGATCATCGCCTACGAGGTCCTACTCTCTTCCAAATGAATTTTCATCGACGGCCAGTTCTACTCAATACGCTTCAAGGTCACCTTCGCCTGCCCCGGGATCAGGATTCGACGATGTCATCAATACCTTAGGCACACAGTCCCTCATGACCTCACGTTCACGAAATGCGTCACAGATAAACCTGTCAACCATAGCGCCGCGGCAAGGCGCCATCTCACGAGCCAACAGTACCTACCATGTCAACGGAAGGTTGCAAACTGAATGAAAGTCGACAATGGGATTTCATGTCGAGAACTGCCACAAACACCGTTGTCACGGCGCAATATCGCCATCGTCATTGTTAGTCACCTTTCCCCCGCATTCGGCGACCAAAACTTTTTTTTTCCATTCAAATACCATTCCAAAATTACGACATCGAGCTTACCGATACCAACGACGGATGCCGTACTTCGGGAAACACCTTCGTACCACTAAATGCAACGCTATCTTGAGATCTCTGTCGAATGACCCCTACGCCACAATCGACATGTGCTCCCAAAGCAGGACAAAGGCTTTCGAGAACCAATCCAGGCTCTTGTCGATGTTGTAACAAGGTTTGCTTCCCAGTGGCTCAAAGGCATCGTGGGCGAAACAACATATGCCACATGGCGGAAGAGGCGGCGATGAGTTCATTAACGGACTCGACAATGGTTATTAAATTTCGGGGTCTGGCGCAATGAGTGGGATGTTGGTATTTGGCCAAACCGTTGTGTTGGGCCAACTCATTTGACCCCCAATTCTCTCTCATGGAAGAACCACACTGCCTTTGGGCTCGTGTATTAGTGGTTTTGGGTTCGTATGACTCCAGCAAGAGAATCTGGGATTCGAGAGTTGGAAATCTGGGTTCCTTGCATCTTTTCTCTGGTTATCAACCTTTTTCAAAGGAAACCCTTATTCTGCGCTACAACATAGACATACCATAGTTGACATCACCATCTCGTACTCATCTAGGACTTTTTTTCTTCAATTTTTACTAGGGTACTGGAGTGGACTTAGAATTTTGTCTTTCGATATTGGGATCATGTGACTCAAACCATCTGTTGAGGCGACGACGACAACGATGTCAATTGACTTGGAATGGATCAAGCTCGACTCCTCTTTCGCGTCGTACCTTATCGATGTTCTTAATAGACAACTTGGAAATGCCGAGCGACCATCTTTTATTGGACCCGTTGAGGTCACTTCACTGGAGTTTGGATCTGTAGCACCGGATGTGGAGTTGGTTGACTTGCGCGACATTTATCGCGATTTTCTGGAAGATGACGATGACGAATCAGACAGAGGCCCTATCAAGGTCACGGAAGGCGCCGAGGACGAAGAAGGCTTTGAATGGGTCTCTAGGCGAGCTGTTGGCAGAGAAGAATCGTTGGCGTACCAGCACCTTCCACCCCATGTTCGATACGGGCGTGGTGGACCGACAGACTTGTTTGCATCCATGCCCACTATGCGCTCGCCGGCCCCAATGTCTGCGGCAGATATGTGGGGCTCAATGCCGAATTTTGTTGAATACAGACCTCCATCTCAGCCACTTTGGCAAAGTATGCCTATGTACCGGAGTCCTACGCCATCGACACCTTTTTCTGCTGGTCCTCTTCAAAGGAAGAGTAATCACGAATATGAACAAGCCACACCAGACGCTCCGTCACAGATACCTGTACCAAGTAATGACTCCTTGAGTGATCCTTCGTTGCCGACCTCGGAAGATCAGCCACCCCCGCCCCAACCTCCACAAAACCCACATCCCAATTTACAACTTCATCTCCACATCGACTGGCATTCGAATCTCCGCATGACATTAACGACCTCACTCCTGATTAATTATCCCTCGCCTATGTTCATGTCGCTTCCCATAAAGCTTTCCGTTACAGGGCTTGTATTTAATGGTGAAGTGGCCGTGGCATATGAAGGAGAACGCAAACGCGTGCACTTGTGCATTTTGGACGATCTTGACCCTTACGGACCAGCAGGTGACCGGCCCAAGCGCGATTCTGCAAGCTTAACACCTCCAGACGTTGACGACGATTCCCCTTCTGCTGGTCACCCTTCACGGTCGTCTAAGCCTCTGCCAGTCGGTCAGAGACTGCTTCCGTCAATATACATCGAAAGTGAAATTGGTCAGGCAGATAAGCATGTGCTGAAGAATGTCACGCGAGTGGAACGGTTTATCCAAGACGTCATCCGCAAGACCATAGAAGAGGAGCTTGTGTTTCCTAACTTCCATACACTTTTGATGGGTGATCCATCATAGAAGAGAATTGAATTGCAACTTGTGGGCTGAATTGTTTCTGAGGCTCGACTCAGACCATTCTGAGAAACCCATGGTTCAAAATTTCGTATGGAAATGGAGGATATACTTATTACTTATCAATAAATGTATTAAGGTCTGCATCTTGAATTAATGTACAACAGCACTGACTTGGATGTAATCGATCTCAAAACCCCCGATAATGGACCATCCGATGATCGTGCAACTCTATCAGACATCATAACAAAGACTTGCTCATGTAAGGTCCATCCAGTTCGTATCCCAGCTTTCTGTAATAATCCCGTGTACCGACACCTAAATAGAATGGTAAGTTCAATTCATTGCACAGGTACCACGAATCCAAGATTACTTACCAGATATCACGGCCAACTTGATGCTCCCATGCTCTTCCCTAGCAATTCTCTCTGCCTCTTCCATTAACAAGTACCGAATCCCTGTCAAGGATGACAATGATATGCTTGTTGAGTTACACACTTCCGAGGACAAAAAACCACGGAGATGGATTAGAGAAGTGACGAACCTGATGCTGGAATTTTGTGGGGTCGCGCCCGTGTACTGGTACAGCTGTGCCGTAAACATGAAGCTCTCGCACAATGCTGCAACCTCCTTCTGAAGACACGAGCTCCGGCCGGAACGTACCCTCATCAGAACATTTACGCAAACGAAGCAGGCCAATGAGGATGTCCTTCTCGGGGTCCTCGTAGGAGAGAAACGTTTCCCAACCCCCGTTGGCAGTGTAATCGCGCCGGAGCAGCTCAGCGGACTCAGGACGGACTTTATGATGTATTTCATGGATCTATCGAGGAAAATGATGATCAGTACAATCGCCTATCAACATACCAGAAAAAAGTCAACGAAACCAATAACTGGGAACATCATGAAAGAAGAGACCCAGACACATGTATGAGACCGTGACGATGTCTCGGGGGAAAAGAACAAGAAAAAATAAAGCCATGACAATCGGTGTAGACTTACCCCAACCTCACGAAATCTGACATCGCGGCAGACTGCACCAAAATCCTTCATGCGGTTCAGTGCAAGCTCACGCAGATTTCCGGAGTTTTCACAACCACTCGTTACGAGAGGCAATGGTATATCCCTAGGAAATGTGGTTCATCAGTCTCTTCTCAAGTCGTGGTCATTGATCGGACCGAAGACTTGATCAACAAGAATAACTCACCTTTGCACTCGATATACTCTCGTCCACGGCGGTACCAAAGCAAGGATGCGTGCGACGACATCGACGAGAACATTGGCCGTGTAATTCTTGTATCTGCCTGTCCGCCACAGTTCGTAGAGCCCAGTTCCACGGATCACCAAAGTTGGGTAAATTTTCAGCCCGTCACTCCTGAAAGCTGGGTTCTCAAAATACTCCTTGAATTGTTCGAGATCCCGCTCAACGCCAACATTGGGCAGGTCTGGCATCATATGCGCCACCACCTTAAATCCTGCATCTTTTGCAAGATGGAAGGACTCTGATACGGCACGGACGGTGTGGCCTCTATTTGTATCTCGAGCGACGTCCTCGTAAACCGACTGGACACCGATCTCGAGACGGGTGCATCCATATCTCAGCATCTGACTGAGAACAAATTTACTTGGGGGATTAGCAATTTACCATGGTAAGACTGTACCTTAAGTGCGGACGCAGACAATAATCTGGTCGAGTCTCGATTGTGATGCCAATAGCTTTTGACTTACTCTGCTCGGAATACCTGTCGACCAGCATTCAATCATGGAATAAGCCCGTAAGGAGTTTGATTGCCAACCTTACAGCCTCATCTACATCCGTGCCAGTGAAACCCGATAAAGCGTTGTGAAGTTGCGCGATAAACTTCCCTCGATAGTCCTCTGGCATGCTCATGAAGGTACCACCCATGACGATGAATTCCACCTGATAGAACGATTCGTATAAGCTGCCCGACTACCCGGATCTAGATCATACCTTGTCAACACTGTGACCCAAACTTTTCAGCTGCTCCACTCGACCTCTCGTTTGCTCGTAGGGGTCATAACGTGCCCGAATGGCACGCATACTTGTCGGTTCATAGCCTGTATAACTCTGCGTACTATAGTCGAAGTCAGAATCTGGTCCTCCTGGACAATATCTGAAGCTACAATTAAATTCTGCTCATAATATATGAGGTAAAAATCAACGGACACGCATATATTTCCAGTCATAGCGATGTGAGGACAGCGATGGGGTTTACACATTACTGCAACGACTGCGATCTACAAAATAAGAGTTGGCTTATATTGCTAAAACGTATTAAAATACACTCACTCCGCTAGCCGTTCGTATAGGTCGCGCTTTCAGTTTCGGCAATAGAGCTTTCTTATACTCGTCCGGGATGGCGCTTATTATGTCCACAAGTCTAGGTACTCCACCGTAACCAAACTTCTTGCTCATCTTCGACCGAATTTCGTTCAATGAAACAGATTGGTTTGCATCGTGTGCCTTGATAAGCTCTGCAGCAATACCTGAGGTCACCCGCAAAAGTTGCTCCGCTTGCGACGGGCCTAATACATCGAGTTCAAAGATGAATCAGTTAATTTAAGTTTCTTGCAATACTGCATCACCGCACCCTCGGTTTTGGTTCGTTGGACCATGGTCAATAGATGTTAATTGAAGATCCGCGTAGAATCTGGTCTTCTTGGACAAAACAGCTGCTTCTATTGTCCGATTAAGAGACCAGAGGCGATTTACAAGTCAGATGAGGGTGTTTGTGGATGGTGAGTTCATTCGGCAAATTGCCAATTCAATTGATTAGACAACGCCGCCATCACGTGGTATGATCTTACCATCAAGTGTGCTCGCCTTTCAGAATCGAGAGGGCTCAAAGTACACAGTAAAAACTAATTACAATTGAAACTCTACTTAAAATTTGGGAAGAAGGATCAGAACGAAGACCGCCTCGCACTGAGTCTTCGTAAGGAATTAATAGCAAGTCTGAACTGGATACTAGATAGCACGCACCAAAGAGTAATTCTAAAGAGTCTAAGAAGATAGTCAGTAACTGATTCAAGGCCCAAAGTCTCTTTGAGAAGACTGAAATCATATAAGAGGGGTTAAGCTTGGAGATTCATTTTAAGTCTACAAAACATCATTTGTTGATTCTATGGCCCTGCGACTAGCGCTCGTAGGGCCTTGCCCACATCCGCATCATTTTCAGACAGGACTTTTTCTGCTTGAGCCCGTGAGATCTCGAATTCGTGTACCTGATGAACATCAAAATTTAGCATGTGTCCCTGGCAAATATCTAAGGAGATAAAACAGAAAGGCCTCACAATCAGATCTACGTCTTCTCGCTTTGGGACAGGAGCATTTGGGTCTTTCGCATGAACCAATTTGACAGGTGGTTTATCCAGGAAACCTCCCGCACGGAGCGCTTCCTCCATTTTGTGCTTGGAATACGCAAAGCCGTCAACATACTGTGGTTTGCGAAGAAAATTCAGCACGATTCGGAAATAAAATAATTCGTTATGCCCCGTGATCGTTAAAACCCCAAAAGATGTAAAAATTCATATTGGGGTACCATGGAAAAATGCACCAGAAGTCCCATTAGTGACGCGAACCAGATTACACGGTCTTGAAAATACTTACGTTCATGATCACCTCTGGTTCAAGCCTTCCATTCGAACGGGACATTGTAAAAAAATCGTTCGGATCTAATACTTGATGATACTCGATGCCTTAAAGGCTGTTTGAAAGAGAAATGGCGTCGAGAGAACTCAAAGTGATGGTTGGTCGGAAGTCATTCTAAAAACGGACCGGACGCAATGCACGGTCAGGAATTTGAATCTCCGACATAATAGTTCGAATCCGCCTTTCTTACCACACTTTCTGAATCTTATTCTTGCTCTTCTGCAGCCTGCAGGATGATCAATAATCGATGCCCCCTAGTGCTAGTTATCTCTGCAGAAACTTTTCCAGCACAACTGGTCAGCAAAACTGAACTGTCGACCTACTTCCAAGAACATTGGTCTAGCTGCATAGAACGGATGCCGAGGCTTTAGTATTACATTGCCACTGAAATCTGGTGTAGAGCGCGAACTGTCTGACCAACACTGAATGGATGTCCCAAGACCACATATCGGAAGGTTTTAGGTAAGCCCTCAGCTGTCACGACTGTATACCAAGTTTATTTAGTAATTTTTGTAGGAAATTCTTTCATAGATAATCCTGTTTACGAGACTAGTACCACCGAATGGCAATGGATATATGCCTGGAATCTCGTTCTTGCCAGCGATGCCTAGAACTTGTCAAATTTGAGAGACAGAGAGATTATATGCTGCCTATACCTACTCAACGGAGAAGAATACAATGCAACAGTATGCATTCTCATCCTTATTCGGAATAAACGTTACTTTCTGACTCGATTGTTCTGCTTAGTTCGTGTATTCTACATCAAGCCTCCATCTACAACACCAAGACGCACGCACACCCATTCGCAAACATGGGAACAGTCTCTCAAATAATAATAGTGCTTTCAATATTCATTACAACTGTGGTTTAAGGATCCGAAATCGCAAAATCGTTTCGGAAACGGACACTCTTTCAACAATACGCTCCATGAAGTAATGTCCATAATCTTTTGCATATTAATGCGTTCTTATTGATTGCAGGTATGCACATCCTGACCTTCAGCCAGTTTCTGAACTCATCCCATATTTAGTTCGTGACATGATGCGTATTTGACACCAGAAGAGGGTACTTAGAGGGCCAATTTGATTTCGTAGGTCTGCTCTTCTCGTGGACTTCTTCAGTCCGATTTATATTTTTCTAATCGCTCATAGGTATCATCCTTAGTTGGATGGTCTCTTACAATAGCTTTCTCATGGTGGCCACGACCCAATTTTCGCCACAAAGCCATGAGTGTCATTAAGTCGAATTTTTCACCGTTGATACTTCTTGCAAGCTTGTTAGTGTATCAACTACTCTTGAGCCATCAGAGCCCTCCATATCCAATATGACAGTATTCCTCGAGGAGGGCGGGTTACTGCCTTCTCACCGTCTTCCTCAGTAATCATAAGCATAAGTCTGGGTCTTCGTTCACCTCATCGGAGGCTCATCCCCAGCCTCAAATACTGCCTACCACTGCAGTAACCTCTTTACGCCAAGATCAAATTTCCTCGTTGTTCTACCCGATCCGAGCAATATATCACCAGCCCCGATCCCATCCTCGGTCACCTGTTTCGGCGCACACATCAACGGCGATCACTGCGCGCGGATGCAACTTCTCTGTTCACATCAGGATCCATGAATGCTCATTTTTCTACAAAGTCCTGGGACGTTAGCCTTTCGTCTATCCGTGAATAAGTCAGGTAGCCCTAGCTTGCGCTGCAAGTTGCGCATTGTATCGTGAACTGACTCGCCACGTCGAGTCTTTTGGACAATTTGCATTCAACAGATGTAAAGTGGTGCGTGATAATGTGGGTGCTCGGAACATATAAAATGAATGGTTGCAGGTGGTTACTCCAGTCCCCGGAGTCCCCACTGAATGTGGGCGTCTTCAGCGTGCAGACGGGTGGAGACAAGCGTCCATCCCATCTCACACTGTCTCGAGTGAGCTCAGTTTTCCCTTTTATGGGCTTTTATTTACCATGTTTGCTGACAGCGACGTACCGCGAACGTTTGACTTTTCCAGTCAGGTTTGACCTAATTAATGAATCGCCACCCATCGCCTAGATACCGTTATTCCTTCCGTCGGCTCAGAGCTGACCGAGGAATGAATATAAAGGGATGACCACGAGTGTAAGAACCTCTTGGGTCGGCCGCCGGTGTAGCCTAGCGACCTGAATAAACCCAGGAACAAAAAATCCATATAAATATTGGGCCACCACCATGGACTCCTCCCATTCCTCATTTCTGTCTGTAAGCTGGGCTTGCCCTCTTGTCACATTCTTTCTTCTGCATTCGTTCCTGCCACTTGAACACATTCTCTTTTACTTCAAACACTTCGTATTCAAACAACACTCCACCCTTTTCTCCCTATTTCAAAATCAACATGCGGTCGACATTCATCATCACTGCGCTCCTCGCTGCAACTGCCTATGCTCTCCCGACTCTCGAAGTCCGAGCAAACGAATCCGTTAACCCAAACGCCATCACTGGTCTCAAGTGCACCAACAAAGCCACGTATGTTTCTTTTCCGCTATATTTCCCATATTTCTACTAAACAATTGGTCCGTAGAAAAATCGGTGACCACAACATCAATGTGGCCCTCCTTTCTATTTGCGGCAGTATTGCAGGCGCAATCCAGAATTGCCGCGGCGCACCACAGTCCACGGTCGGCGCCTCTGGCGACGCCAAATTTACCCTGAATGCTGCGACCAAAGGCCAGACGATCAATATTTCAAAGGGACGATGGGAAGGATGTGTTCGGGCAGCGAGGGCCGTTTGTGGAGACAGTCCGTTTACGATGACCTGCATTGGTGGCGCGAATGGGAACAAGGGAAATGTGAACGTGGTGTTGGCGAAGGCTTGAGAGTTGTTAGTAGAGGTTTCATTTCCTTGGCTTGCAGGCAATGCATTTCTTTGACAATTTCACCTGGATCTGGCACGGCTTTGCCAATGAGTTCGTATATACTTGGACCCATAGTTGTCAGTAAGCGGTTCACGTTATATCAGATGGTGTCTATTTTCGGAGATGCTGAACAACATTCGCGGGAATCTTTCGAACGCGTCCTCGACAGCTACCACTATGACTGTTACTGCCATGATAACTTACATCCACCAAATTTCAGATTATTACACGCAGGCAGAAAACTCTGGGATCCTATAAAATATCTACGCTTTCTTGTCATACCTTGCAAAGCATGTCTCAAATGGGACAACACTGACTCTGGGATACAGTATGCCGCCGGTTCATGATCTCAAGACCAAGGCTCACAGAACGGTCTGGGAAACCTTGGAGCTCCCTACCTGAGTACTTTGCATGGGATAAACTCTGGTGGAAGCTTTTCGTACATATTCCAAGGTATGTCGTGCTCCACCTTTTCGAGCTTATTCCTTTCGAGATGTGAGTAAACTAACTGCTCTTCGTTGGTTCCATAGGCTTAAAGGTCCTCGTCGCTGGCACAATTCAGTACCCGATCTCAGCTTCTGGTGCTACAAATCCATCATGGGAGTGCATCGTCGATGGAGTCACCACTCCGTCTTTATTGTACACTCGCGCAGAAAACAGGCTTCAATCATGCAAAATGGACGGGTTGGCAGATAACGAGTACACCATAACTGTCAAGGCGATCGTGTCTGACCAACGTACCTTTTGGTTCGACTATATTCAATTTTTGCCGTCAACGAACACGGACCTGAACAACGCTGCCCTTTCAGTCAATTTTTCGTATCCAGGCTTGCAGTATGGGGCAGGTTGGCGAGCGTATTATCCTGGATCTATGACCACGCAAGCAGGTTCAGGTGACACTTTCGACTTTGAGGGTATGCCTTTATTTTAATTTTCATGCAAGTTTTTCTTGACGTGTTGTGACTTATACATCAGGTACTTCTGTTGCCTGGCTGGGTTTTTAGGACAACCAGCTCCCTATGGCTGCCACAACGGCGACTTACTCTGTCGATGGCCAATTCTGCCAATGCCACGAGTGTGCAACACAACCGTATATATTTCATGGCCTCGAACCTTGCTCCCGACAATCATAAGCTTCAAGTGTTCTATCAACCAGGCTATTCCCTTGACTCTCGATACTCTCCTCGTTCAAAGTAGTCTGAGTACACCAGTAGTACAAGCTCAGCGAGCGGTCCGATTGAGCCAAGTGACCAAGCTGCCATTACGTCTGCAGCGGCGCCAGACTCGAACCTGCATAGAAGCAATATTGGAGCTATTGTGGGAGGTGTCATTTGGGGATCAGCTCTCCTAGGCATTTTTGTGTATCTCTGTTTACACTGGCACAAACGATGGAATTCGGTGCCCAACTTAGAAGTGGTTCATGCCTTGGGTCACATTTCAAGTGCCCCAATTCTTTCGTCATTCAGCCTCCACCCAGCTTCCGTTCCCGCGTCCCATTCGCAGCAAGGTCCATTCTCAACCAACACAGGGCCAGAACATGACCTGTTAAGTTCAGTGCTGCACGATGCTGTCACAACTTCTCCTCGGAACGAGAAAACATTACTGCTACAGTCAAGCACCATCATCCAATCTCATTCTGGACACGAGCTTGCTGCTTCTGACCCACCATTGCGCCTCCAATCGTCTCAGGTCAATCACGGACACCCAAGAGCTATCCGAGACGAAGATAGTGGGCTTAGGTTTTCTCGAACCTTTCAAGATGGACCTGTTGTGGATTGCTTTTTCCCGGGTACAGTTTTGCGTAAGAGTTGACCAGGGGCCGCAATTACTCCAAACCTCCCATTCAGACTCTCTTGATTCACTGTATTATCAATTTAGTTATGGACGGCTACTATTTCATGTTCTCCCGAGCACTTGTCTTGAGCCGCTGGGCTCGTTATACACCTTTGCTTTGGACGTTGCCAGTGTTCGGCATTATGTATTTTTTATAGATGTAGATACTTCGTCGTGTATTTAATACTATGGTTGAAATGTCAGTCTAGCTTTCTATACCATGGGTTCCAAGGCAGGGTTTGAATGGTGTCTGTCAAGTGATGGCACTTTTTGAGGTCAGCAGTTGTCGAATCATCTCCTAGATCGCTTCATTCTTTCCTATTCTATCGCAAATTACCCGAGAATCTAGACTCTATTTAGTGTTCCAGATAAGGCGGCCATCGTTGAAGCAACATCACACAACCTCTTGCATTCGTTCTCCACAGGCAATCTTCAAAAGACCACATACGTTTTTGATAACAGGTCGGGTTTCTTGCACTTCAATGCAAATTTTGGCAATCCTTTACTTTTTCGAGTAAGAGAAGAGACTCTTCGCTGAAAAGACCGCTCTAGATATATCGTTGATGCTCGAGGTATTATGTATTTCAGCACAAGATAGCCGGTGTTTAAGCTTCAAATGACACGCGAACAACAAAACTGGAGTTTGCCTAGTGACCGGTGACCGCAGCGCCATCCTCATCTTGTCCAACAATGACGCCGTTGCCATATCCATCAAAGGCGGCGACGAGGAGTGGAGTATACTGTCTTCTTGCCTACAGTTTCGGAGTCGGAATAGGCGATGATACGTTTATTGAGAATAAGGTGTTGCCTTCATCATCGGAAATTAAAGGTAATGAACGGGGATGAACAGTGTGTCTGATAACTCAGGCTGAAGAGACATAATAGTCGAAAGATGAGGAGGAGACGTGACTATCAGGTGGAGCCCTGCGGAAGATTGAAGATTAGGAGCTTATACGGCGCTGTCAGTGTTACCGAGTGAATTGTAAAAAATTAGTTGTTGCTGAGTTCAGTTAAGTCGCCAATAGCCTTCGGGATGAGGCGCTCGAGAAGTGGAGCCGGTAGATGGTGATAAATACCGACGAAAAACTTTTGCCATACACTAGAAACGGTGGCCAGTAGGTGATTAAAGCTTTATCCTATGCACCATTTATGATTTGCCAGAGCTGGGATTCGGCAGCCGTCTTAAAATAGAGAAGAGGTCTGCATGAAACAGTCAGAGTCAGAGTCCGTGATTGGTGAAGTGTAATTTTTGGGTAGAGAGAAAGGGACACGACCAGAGCCTTAGAGTATCGTCTATGTCCTTCAACAAGTCACCGTTGCCACATGGTATAGCAGAACTTGACTGGCCTCAAAGGGGGCTTCAAAGATCAGCAAGAAGAAATCTGAGTACGCTCCAGAAAGCTCGGAGCGTTACCGATTGATATTGATGACTTGGGACAAACTATATTTCACTTTTCTTGCTGAAAGACCGGAAACATGAATGCACAAATCGAAAAGCATGGTCGAGGTAGGGCTACTGTGTTTTGAGCACAGGATTAAGTGGCGTTAGCAGCGATTCCAAGTCCGTGCTGAGCATTCGAAGGAAATGAAGGTTCAAGCATTGCTTGAAGTTGCAGTCGAGGTGATTGGCCTCAGATCAAATGACGTAAGTGCGGTCGGGCAATCACACCCAAAGAAAGAATCGAATCTCTTCACACCATACCAACATCATACGTCGACAATCGAAGTTATGGACACACGCATACTGTTCTTGGGTGCTTGGCAACGCTGCGATATTTTCAACAGGGAGAACTATTACCAGACAGACTTTTACCAGTCACCCAGCAAATCAATGACAACTTCAACTTCAAGTTCAGATCATATCATCGTGAAGGTGTCTTCAGCGTATCTACATACCCTTCGGCCATCGTGCAGATTCGTACGACCGATACCTTGAAGCAGGCTTGACTGAGGGGTGAACGCGACAGGTGACAGAAACCTTTGCATGTCTGCAAACCGCGTGTCCTAATTCTCTTTTCTGTCGTTAAGAAAATGTTGATCCTGTATTATCGTTGACATTTGTCTGCGTATCACAGAAGTCTTTGACAGTTCTGTGTATCAGGTATTAAATTTAGACTCTTCCAAGGATATCCATCGTGGCTAAAGAGTCATGCTGACTCGACTGCTTGATTCTTTACCTATACCCACAAAGGTCTCCTTTCGACTTCCTGCAGGCTCTAGGAAATATGCCTCGGTGGATAGTCGTGGACGACACCGACCCTGGCATTCACTATAGCGGGTCATGGTTTCAAGACCAGGGCTCGCAGAACAGTTTGGGGAATTTTGGAGTTCCCTTCAGGAGCACTCTGCACGGAACAACATCTGATGCCAGTTTTTCCTATGATTTCCGAGGTTCGTGCCCCCACTCTATTCTGCATCAGACAATCCAACACGCCAATGCAGGTACCAGAGCGTTGATCACCGGCACAATGCAATACTCCAACACATCCGGCGCTGTAACAAATCCTTCATGGGAGTGCTTGATCGATAACAAAAGCATAGCTGTTCAGGCCGTTTCTATTGCTGAGAACAGGCTTCTGTTTTGCGAGCAGGATGGACTCGCCGACGGCCCACATACAATCACTGTGAATGCACATGTAACGGACCAACGAACTTTTTGGTTCGATTACATACAGTACCTGCCATCCGCTAGTGTGCCTCTCGACCAAGCTACTCTGTCAATAGATGTGCCAGATCCTGCAATGCAATTTGGAGCTGGATGGTCTGCTTTTTCTCCAGGATACATGACGTCAACTACTAGCTCGACATTTTCCTTTGGTTTCAGTGGTAAGCTCGCCATTTACAGCCATTATCTTCCTTATTTGATTTTGTGTCAAGGTGTCTCCCTTACCTGGTTTGGCTTTTACGACAGAAGTCTCCCAACCGCTGCTACCACGGCCACTTACAGCGTTGATGGAGGAGCACCCATCCATTTTACTCTAGATGGTACATCCGCTCTCACCACTGGGGTACAATACAACCAGATATTCTTTCAAACGGCACAACTTCTACCCGGGGATCATACAATTGAGGTCGTGTATCAAGGAAATGCTCAAACCACTCCATTGACACTTAATGTTGTCTATGTTGGAAACGGTACTTCAACAGGTTCTTTGACACCTCCAGTGGGCGCTCCACCAACCTCGTCTTCTCCACCATCTTCCTCTGTAGCCTCGATAAATCCCTCCAATCCAACCCTTCCTTCCTCTGGCCTGGGGTTGCCCACCTCGCTTTCATCGCTTTCACCGACAGCTTCTGCCATCAATACTCCGCCTTCTGATAAAGCGAGCTCCAATTCAATGGGTCCTATCTTGGGCGGCATCCTGGGTGGCATCGCCCTTCTGCTCTTAGCAATATTCGGGTACATTCTCCTTCGACGAAAGAAACAATTGAAGTTGAAAAGTAGAATCAACCTCGCTGAAGATTTTTACCCGCCACACATGGAGAGTGTTGCTCCTTTCGTTCATCATGCCGCGTCCACCAATTACGAGTCTACCCAGTCTCTCGGACTTCCTCGGGATAATACTCAGGATAGCGACATTGCAAGCAATCAAAGTCATGTGGTTTCTGCTGCTACTGCAGGTCCAAGTTCAACCAACAGACCATATGAGTCTGAATCCGCGCTATCGGTGCTCGCCTTCAGAAATGAAAAGGCCAGGCTGTATGAAAGTGCTTCGAGTCGCTCAAATCAGTCCGACTCTACAGCTTCGCTTTCGCCTGATGCTGGGCCCAGCGAGGAGCGAAAGGCACCTGTCATTCAACACCCCAATTTACCTGCATCATCGGATCAAAAGGAACAGTCACCATTCTCTTCGCCTGAAGACGATCTCCACCCAAGAGTCATTCGTGACGAGGACAGTGGTATCCGTTTAGGTCCGGATGGTCGGTATCGAAGTGGGGTAGAAGTGCTACCGCCAGAATATTCTGCCACCTGATACCCACGAAGAGTCATCTAGTTTTTTTTTGGTGTGTCATTCATTATGTTCACGATCCTTACAACCCAACTTCTTTGCACTCCTTTGTATATACCTTCACTTTTGTTTCTGGTTTTGTATTTTAATATACCCTCAGATCTATGAAAAACCCTTGATAGCAGTCATGAATTAGGGATCATCCTCAATCAAGGAAAGTCTTTAAGTTTAAATTTCATCTTGTTGCGTTTGTCAAAGCTAGGATTATGGCATGGTAATTACTATGGTGCTATGGGTGCTAGATTAATTATACAGATGGGGTGCCAAAATGAATGGAACAGGAATAAAGGATGTGCAGGTAAGAGTTAAGTTCAATGTATTCTAACAAATGATGCATGTAGCAGGAGTTATAGGGTAATATCACTGTCCATGGGTTATATGTCAATAGTTTGCTTTGGATAAAAGCAGTCCTTGAAGTCAAATTTCATAGCACATGTCCACTCCAACTGTACAAATATGCATAATATTCTTTGGTCAAATAATCCATGAATCTTGATAGAAATTGACACTTACACCCTGAATATATGGTGGTTTTTCCATGGCATGGGCTTCACTGTCAATGACAACATATCTCCTGTACTCTTTAACCAAAGCTGGCTGAAGTTGCATGACAGCCATGTCCTTCATAATTTCATGATTCATCATTACAATTTGCTCTTGAACATCATCTATTGCAGACAGTTGTTGATTTTTAGAAAATGCTGTTAGCCCTGCTTGCAAAGCATCCTGCTTGTGAGGAGGAATAAATCCAAAATATTCTGACAGCCAAGCTTTTGCATCCTTTTCCCTTATTACATTCCCAGATGTCAGGGTTGGTGCATGCAAGAGTGCTATTGTGCCTTCAGAAAAAGCTTCCAAAATACTCTTTGTAATAGGCATCTGGCTGCAGCAACTATCAGTGAACAATGGTAGGAATGGTTGACAGAAACAAACCATGGTAGTTTATTCAGATTTCTTTCTTGGCTGCTTTCTAATTTTATGACCATTCCAAGGGCAGATGGAAGCATGTAGCATGCCCAATGTGGATGAGCGCTTATTTGATGTATCAAATGTAGAACACCAACAGGGTCAGCAACAACTGCACATGGAGTAAATGTTGCAATTCCACCTAGAGAAACAAGATTGACACAAAAATAATTTATATTAGAAACAAAAAAAGCTTACCACAGGGATAGATTTCTTGAATGCCCCAAAGACTTGGTGACACATCTTGATGAGTACCATATACAAAGAATTGTGTGTCCATATTTGAACATCTTTCAGCAAAAGAATGTAATGTAGACACAATCTTGAGAAAGGCAGCATGAATGAAAACAATGCTGGCTTCTTTGCTCCCAGTGACAAGCTGGCCTGGTGTTTTCCTCATAATACTGAGAAGTAGTGATGTTTCCATGTGGACAGCCTTTTTTTCCTTTTGAGAAACCTTTCCAGTCCAGACAGAGTATTTAGTTTTGGGATGTGTAGCCTGGGCAAAGGCTTTGTGAAGCCTGTGAAATGGCACCAGTCCTAGAACTTGGGAAGCATGTTGGTATTTCATGTTCAGTGGCCTAGCTTGTTGAATAGAGTTCAATAATGGAAGGTTGATATTTTTTATTGGTCCCAGATTGAACTTGAGCTGCCCATGGGACAGAGAATAGGGCAAAATAGCAGCTACAAGGTTTTTGGGCTGATTAAACTCTGCAGGAATTTTCCTACCAAGCATATTGAAACCACAAATGTAGGGAAAGAAAAGAATCTGGCCACTGAGAATATTATGCTTGATTATTGGCATCATAAAAACCTAGAGGACTTGTTAGCAGGTTAAAATATATCCAGCAAAGACCTTCTACCTTCTGAGTTTTTTCCATATAAGAAAACAGAAGATTAAAAAAGGTGGCATCTTTGTTTTCATCAGCACTGAGTAATGCCAGTTGTGAAGGAGGTTGAAATGCTCCCAAGTTAGTCCATACATCCATAATATCATGGAGGCAAGCAACTTTAATCTCAATGCCCATTTGAAATATCTCAGAGAATCTTGTCTGATCTTTTATCAAATGATAAAGCTTGACTGGGCAGACTGAACTTTTATGAGAGGTAATGTACAGTTGACCACTCCTTTTCCATAGGTTTGGAAGCCTATAAATCATTTGGACATGTCAGATCAAATGTCACACCACCAAGATATACTGAACAAACCTCTCAGGTGTTGGCAACTTGTGGTGGAATAATACTGGGGCTTCAATCTCCATAGGTTCATCTTGTACAGGGCTAAATCTGCTTTTGTAAGAATACATGAAAGAAAAAACAACAAGAAACATACAAGGATGCTGGACTTTAGGACAGAAAGCATGTTAAAATTGTAAATATAATAAGAATAAGTTAACTTACTCATAATTCACAATATCAGAGGACATTTCAATGTCTCCAGGAGATGGTGGAGAAATCAATGCAGGTGCACTATCAGTAAAATGATTCAGAATTCAAATAGAAATTCAGAAAACAGATCTTACACTGTACCCCCAGAAATATAGGAGGAATAACTATCCTCAGCTGAGATGCAAGATGTAAAGCATGGATTGGAAAAGCTTTCAAATGGATCAGACATGATTGGTGATGATTGAATGTCAAGGGAATCCATTGGTCCAATGACCATCTCCAGTTCTGTATCACTGTCTGGAGTGGTTGGGTGAGGATGACTACCAACTGATGATATCACTGGAGGATCCTTCCTGAAGTTGATGTATTTCACTGGTTTTTGAATTGCTGGGCCTGATTTCTGTGAACTGAGCTTTTGTTGAGATTGCATTATAGCCCCTTTTTGGGTAATGTAGGGTCTAATGCTCTTTCACTAAGTCTGGCCTTTGTGGATATTCCTATGGCACCTGGAAGCGATGATTGCAATGGTATCCTTGCTTCAGGAGGTACAAATGGTATAACTTTGGGAGCTGTGGCCTTTTTTGGAGTTCTTTTTGGAGTCCTTTTGATCTGGGCCTTCTTAGGTGACTTTTCAGAGGTAGCTGCCAATGGTTGCATAGACTGAGCAGCTGCCTGTAATTGAAGTTGAGAAAAATTTCACAGAAGAAAAATAATAAAACAAACAATTGGCAATGTAGGGTTCATAGAGTTCATGCTAGAGGAGGAGTCTGGCAACACTTTCTGCTTCTTCTGAAATGCACTGGTTGAAGCTGGTACTGGCTCACATTCCTGAAGAAAATGCCAGGGTTAGAAAAAAGAAGGGACTAGAGCATACTTGGTTGACAATATATACCTCAAGAAGTGCAGAATTTTTTCTTTTATTTGGAGTACTACTCCCATGCCACTTGGGTATAACAATTTTCAGTGGAGTAGATAATTCTTGAACAGATTTATCATCATCTGTTGAATCATCAGTATCCTGCTCATAAAAAATTGACTTCAGTTGTGTGGATATAAATATGGAACCAAAGACCTTACTTCTAGTTCCCTGGATAGTTTCTTCTCAGTTTCTGAAGGAAGAGCTCAGTCAAGTTGGCAGCCATGATTGAGAAGACTCACCAATCCAGTCATTCCCTGCTCTTAGAGTGAGTCCAACTTCATAATGGCGCTTTTCAGGCCCAACATTATCCCAAAAACCTTTCATCAGTCTCTCACACTGTTGCAGGTTTTCTTGTGGCTCCCAAGTTGGTAGATACCTGTCCATTCAAAATTAGGAACTTTGTCATAAACAGCAGAGAACATTGTACCTCTTGCCATCAGAATCAAAACCTGCCCACTGGAAAAAGAAACAAGTATTAATACAGACCAAACCAGTGAAGGTCCATACTTGAACCCACCTCTACAAGGTATTCCTGCAATATATAAGGGAGAAGAAGTGAGTAAAAGCAGATATTACAGAACAAGACTCCTTACCCATCTCGGGACGACTTTCTTCGGCCTCCTGGCCTTTTTCTTCCCTGGTGTCTCTTCTTTGATGTCCTCTACTGAGGGGATACGCCTCGCTTCGGTTATCACCTCTGTTGGCAGTGGTTGACAGATGTAGAGATGTAATGAAGTCGGTGTGCTCACCTACGCGCCACAATGTTTCCTTAATTTTGAAGGTACTCGCGGTCTTGGCTTTCTTGCCTTTTGACATGCTGACTTCGTGTGTTTTGAAATTGTGAAGAAAGGAACGGTTTTAGCAAGCCAGATAAAGCGCGTTCGCGAACGTTGAAGTTCGAGTTGGAGTTCAAAGTGCTTACATAACACATTCCCCCTATGGACGACGCGTCTTGGTACCGTGAGCGCGTTGAGCAAATCAAGTGAGCACCACTTCAGGAAAACTGGAGAGTTGCTTTTTGCAATGGTAAAAAATACATTCAGAATGAAGTATATTGTCAGAGGATGTGGGCGGGGTGAAAATTTGAATATTGCTACAAAGTATTTTACAAAAGTAAGCTCCGAAGTGGATAATTAATACAAAGGTCGAGGGAGGATATTAGCAGACGGTTATCGTCTTTCAGATACGTACAATGTATGTAACTACTAAAGTCAAGAAAAAGTGTCCTTAAGGTCCAATGAGGTGGGTTATCCCGGTCGTAGCGGCGTGAAGAGCCGGTGCTCGTAGATTTAGTGCTCGTATCGGGATCCGCTGACACAGCCCAAGCTCCAGGCAAGGAGGTCCAGGTCAGCGTTGACCGGTTTTTCTTTACTTTCGCACAGAGAGTTGAAGTGAGGTTTCCGCAGGTGTTCAGAGCGCAGTACGGCTAGACTTGAATGCAGGGGCTCCTGCGTCGGAATCAGCCGTACTGTATCGCGCTTGTTGGGGGGGAAGAGGCATGCTTGGCCGTTCGGGAGAATAGAAACTTGAAGATGAAGACACGCTGGAGGGGCTGCGGGATACAGTGGTGACCGATTGGGGAGCGGGGCTGACGTAGCGCGGAAGTGACTCTTCAGGCTTCTGCAAGATGAATCCACGGAGGCCAGCAGCCTTCTCTCCTTGACGTCCGAAGCCGTAGCTTGCCTTCTCGGCGCTCCTGCACGACAAAGCGTCTGAGGTGGTTTCCTGGTGCACCATTACTTGTGGAGCTGGGTAGGGTGCTTTCTCGGCCCCGGAAAAGACGTGGGAGACGTAAGGAGTGGCGTTGATGAAGACGGGGCGGTTGTCGGAGGTGGTAGGAAGAATGCCTTTGGCCTCAGCGCGCCAGGAGGTGATCGAACGCTTGGATTTGGCAGACTCGCGGAAGATGAGGCCTAGGAGCATGTTGAGGCATCCGAGAGCGAAGAGGAAGAAGGCGGAGACAAGCGTGAAGTCGTCGACGTGGTGAGAGAGGATTTGGGTCGAGATTCTGTAGAATTGTTGTCTTAGAAAAATGTGAGAAGAATTTGGAAATTTTGCGAGACGTACAAGCACTGGAAGATACCCAAAGGGCCCAAGCCGAACCCCGTACCGAGAACGGGAAAGTAGCGGTCGAAGAAAGCCATTGGCCAACTGACCTCGGAGACTGGATAATATAGATGAAATTGAGTAACTACCAGATAAAAGATAGAGATATCACTCACGGAAAAGGATGATGATCTGGAAGATAATGAGGAGACTAGAAACGACAGCCCAAAAGACACCGGCAGGTTGGTTTGGTACGGTGCTTCCCCTGGAAAACGAGGTGTTGTTAGTAAACAAATTTGTGGAGAGAGAACCGCCACATACATAATGTAGTCGCAGTCGAGCATCGTCGAGTTATCGGCTGAGCCTTTCTCCGCCTCAAAAGTATTGACGGCCTTGATGTTGGTGACCATGACCAAAATGGTGCTGGAGAAAACCAAGATGAGGGAGATCAAGCTGAGGACGCGGATGGCGTTCAAGCCCATAAATTGAACTAGAGAACGAGAGGATCAGTATCAAGGAGTCCTGCTTAACAAGTGTGGTACTCACTTGCGCGAGGTGGCAGCATTGTGATGATATTGGCAGTGAATTAACAACGTCTAATGTTCGATGCGAAGGAAAAGTCGTGTGAGATCGGCGTTCGTTAAGTTATAGGCTGGAGCTGTAGTCGTAGAACGTGGAAGAGAATGAAAGGTGACCCAGCACCGACGGTCGTCGTCAGAAAGATGAGGAAAAGAAGGAAAAGAAAGAGGCGCTTGGTCCTCGGCCAGGAGTGGATGGAAGAATAACCAAAAAGCAGGCCTGGTTTATAACGGGGCGGTGGGAGGCGGTAACCATTCTTATTGAGGTGTTTGGGCGCATTTCGTCGGCGTTGTACAAGCCCAACTGACAATGCGGAGGTCGAGACGGAAGAACAATGAACGAGCCGAAGGGCATTGTTGTTTGGTCACGTGACTGTTTTGCAAACAATAGGCGCTCCGGACGTTTCTGTCCGGCATCTCTTGTTCTTCATTACTTCGTTCCGAGGGTATCTAGGCAGCAGGGAAGCATCATGATTTATCATAATGAATGAGAAAAAGGTGGAAATTGCACCGCCTCGCAGTAACTACAAGTACAAGACTGCGGCTTCTGACTCGACCTTGTTATTTCATTTCTGAAGATTACCTTCCAAGCCTTACGAACCGCCGCCTGGTGTTAAAAGTATGGGACTAAAATTACAGATCCCAAGCCCACCAAGAAAGTAAGAAAAATATGAATTTAAAAGAGTTTTCTTGCCGAAGACCACTACAGGTGGGTCTCGGAGAACGTTTTGTACCGTACAACAATACGGAATTGGCAGACAGGAAAGAATTGGCGGGAGTACATACTTACGTCTTATATTTCGACAGCGGCTGCACTCATTGACTGACTGAAAGGAACAGGCAAATTTGTTAGATCTAACGGCTCCGTGAATCACAAGACAAGTTTTTCAGATCCGACTTTATATCGTCGAACGCAAGTAATACATATCTGATGTCTACATACTCAGAAGAAACTGGTATAGGGAGGTCAACAAATTTACTAGTGAATTCGCTGATGATTGGGTCTGTATGTACTCGAGTATATACGGTATATATAAGGCATATAAAATTTCATGAAGGTGTCGTCAGTGTAAGCCCTAAAAAATCAAGCACTGTCCGAGTAGTGGTGGTAGGTATTCATTAAAAAATGGGAAGGGTGAAAGAGAAGAAAACAGGGGGTGGTGGGGAGGGGAATTCCTTGAGGGTCCGTCTTCCATGCAAAATAGGGATGAAAGAAAATGAAAGGTATGAAAGAAAGCATTGTCTATGAAACATGGTGAATGAAGGTAAGTAGGTATGTAGATCTGCCCACAAGGCAAGAAAAAATGAATGGTCATTGGAGGGAGAATGAATGAGATAAGTAAGTGAAGTGAAGCGAAATAAACTTCAAAAGAAATCCACAACAACCAAATAACGAAAACATACACTCATCACAGCGCCCTTGGGGCTTCAGAATACGCAGGCGGCGCAGGCCCAACAGGAGCGGAATCCGGAGCAGGCTCCTCAAACACACCGCCATCCAGGTGCACCAAAGGCGCCTTCTCCCCGCGGAAGTTGAGCGGCCTTCCCTTCCCATCGATAACACCGCCAGTCGACGACGACCCCGCCTGGGATCCGCCCGAGGTCGAAGGGCCCGCAGCAGTAGACGACGACGACGACGCCTCCCCAGCGCCGTAATAAACATTCGGGTCGTAGATCCCACCATCGTGGCCTCCAGGGGAGGACGGCTCGCCATTGGTGACCTGCAGGATCCGCTGCTCCTGGATGCTGACGGGGCTGCCGGTGCGCGCGAAGGGGTCTTCGTACTGCTGCGGCAGCGCGGGTGCTTTTTGCTTGTTGTTGTTCCGCATGCCTGCGGCTGCGATGACGGGGACGATCCCCGGTAGGACGGGGTTGAACACCGGTCCACTGCCGCCGCCGCCGCTTCCAGAGGGCCCGGTCCACGATGAGGTGGAGTAGGTCGATGGGTCGGAGCCGAAACTGGTAACGCTGCCAGTGTGCGTCAAACCGCCCGAGGGGCCAGCCATGGACGGTCCAGAACCGTATCCCTGGGAATTGGTCAATGCTGGATTTTGGTATCCTCCTGGAGCGTTCATTGGTGCGTATCCCTGAGTGTTGCTCCAGTTTTGCAACGCTGGTGGATAGCTGGATGATGGGACTGGAGGGTATTGGCCTTGAGGTGCGTTGGTAACCATAGGTCCAGAGGGCTGCGATGAGGAGGACGACGGGCGTGATGAGCTTGGTCGGGACGAGACTGATGCATTCGCCGTTGCCGCGGCTGCAGCGGCACCCACTCCAGCGAGCAAAGGAGTAAGAGAGGGATTCCGGAGGTGCTGCAGGTGCTGCAAAGGAGGTTGGTTGGGCACACTGGCTGGAGTGTTACCCCCAGCACCGATGTTATTGCCCCCTTGGTAGCCCACGTCATTACCAGCTTGACCACCTTGATAGGCTGTATCATTACCGCCTTGATAGGCAACGTTATTACCTGCCTGCTGGCCGCCTTGATAGCCAACATTATTACTTGTCTGTTGGCCGCCTTGATAGCCAGTGTCATTTCCTGTATTACCGTCCAAGCCGTGCGTGTCCAGGCCGGTGGGATTAGTGCTTTGCCCGATAAGACCATAGTCGTACGGCTTGGGGTCCGACTCCTTCTTGGGTTTGTTGTGATGCTTATGATCTTGATTGAAGACGTCGTCAAATCTGGACTGCTTTTTGCTGAAAGGGAATGACGCCAATCAGAGTTAGGTAATGACGCAGGAGGGGACGTGTCGTGTGTACATACATCAACTTCCATGTCAAAAGTCCCAAAACGACGAGCGCAGCAAGACCTCCAATGACACCTCCAACTATAGGACCGGTATTGTTCGCCTTCTTGTCGTTGTGGTGGACACCGTTATTGGGGAGACTGGTACCTGTGGATTGAACAACAACAGCAGCAGGATGATGTGGACGGCGTGGCCGATATGAAGAGTACGAAGGAGTAGGGACCGTGGATGAAGAGGATGATGAAGGAGATGAAGAAGGGGAGCAGGAGCGTGAATGAAGAGGATGAATCGGTAAATTGAAGACTTGTACCTGTGCTTGAAGTGTCAATGACAGTGGGCGGAGGGGTCGTCGTGGGAAACACGGTAACGAACGTTGAGCCATCCGTCGTGAAAGATGAGCTGCTTGTGACGATACTGGGTGGCGGGGTGCTCGTCGAAAGATCAGGTGTAGTCGACGGAGATGTTGGCGTGTCTGGGGGGTGTGCTGACCGACTGCTACAGGACGAGCCAAAGAGCGTAACAATATTCGTGATGGGCACATCGATAGTTCCGGTCACTGGGACAGTTAAAATAGTCGTGTTCCCTGAACATTTGCAAGGCATCAGGAAAAGAAGTAGAGGAGAAAAACATATGAAAAAATACCGGGAATGTTGATAAGAGTGCTCGTCAGCGTCGGTTCGCATGGTATTGACGAATTCGTGCGCGTGCAAGTCCTGAAGATCGAGGTCGACACCGAGCCAGGCAAGGTAGACGTCAACACCGAGGAAGTGGGAAACAGACTCTCCGATGTGCTGACATCGGTCCTCGTCAGAGTTGGAGTCTGAACGCACTGAGCTGCCATGCTGGTCAGAGACTCGGAGCACAGACAGCAATTTTAGCCCTCAAAATAGTAGGCACTAGAAGAGAGAAACAAGAACAGAAATTCGCGCCGGCGAAGAACTATAAAGTTGCCAGGAAAGCGGCCAACGAGTCGACGCAGGTGAAGGGCGGTGTCAAGAAACAAAACACAAGAAAGGCGCAAAGGGCACGGTCCGCAAAGGGCAGAAAGAGGAAACGGCGTGGCCCTGAATCCATTCATTTCACTTTCAACAGATTCCGTACACAGCAACAGTCCAAATGGACAAACTATTCCTTACGTAAGCATCATCAACCAAACTCCGAAAAATCAGATATTCCAACGCGATACCCGCGATACCCACTGCCCAGTTGTAAATTACCCCTGGTGATTTTCTCGAGTGCTTCTTCAGAGTTCAGTTTTCAGAACAGAATTTTCAACGAATTTTTAGCCATTATTTGGTGGATCGTGGCGGTGTTCGTGAGACGAACAAACAAGATGGGCGGCTTGAAAGATCGCTGATTCTGGTCGACTGCACCGCGTTGCTTGTGATCGTCATTTATCTGAATTCTGAACCATCAGTGCCACGCCCCGGATCACGCAGAATGTTTATATTTAGCATGAGGCTATCTTCGCGAAGAGGAAGAAAGAACGGCCGAAAGCTTTTGCAATTGCTTCTTGGCCACACTGGAGGAATCCTGCATCCGAGCTGTCTGTGTCTATGCCTCCAAGGAAAATTAGCACTCTATCAGGCTATAGGCTATATCGTTAACCACCCTCACTCCGAGCCAACCGACGGTCGGACACCACAGCATCTACTTACCCTGATTGCGCCGCAAAGTGTTTACACATGCCGCACTGGACCAAGAGTCAGGACGCTTCAATTCTTTGACCTGCATTTGAAAGCCTTTGAAGCATGGCTAAACTGGCTATTGTCATTCAATTATCCTAGAGTCACCTGCGTCGGTCCACGATCCATGGCCTCGATATCACCAGGATCGCTAAATCCGGCTAGCTCTTACCCCGCATGCAAGCAAGAGACGTTCCAACTTGACAGGATGTACCTGCCGCCCAAAATTCCTCTCGCGCTGGGCGGCTTATCTTGCCTATCCAAGGTAGCCAGCTGGCCAGCTACCCCAAGCCTACCCTTCCGGCGGCTCACGCTGTCTCGGATTTGGGAAGAGGCTGCCGAGGCCACGACTTGCAGTCTCCGCTTACCTCGTAGAAATCGAAATCGAAACGAAATCCATTTTTTACGGCCATATCATCGTCATTTACTAGCACTGTGGACCCATCGCCAAGCCAGACGAGTCCATAATTAACTCACTGCCGCTGCTACTCTTGTATATGAATAATTCTTATGTGTATGAAAAGTCTAGCCGTTTACTGCTCTCAACTGTGTCCTCAGACCTAGACGCCGTCTCTGGCTCAAGGACAAATATTCCAAATTTTCAGAACGGCCAACATCCTCCCAATGCACAATCTCTCCATCCGCGAAGGTACCTGTACCCGGAGATGCTATGAGCAATAAGTACACCGCTGTGGAGCAGAGTCATTTCCAACATCGGTGAGACGGAATACCGAGACCGTGCCAACGGCTTCGACGATAAAATAGAACGGGCTTGTCCTAGAAGAAGCTTAAGGCGCGTGTCCTGTGTGGGCAAGGTCATCGTGCTCACGAGAGCTGGTAAGTACTGGGATCCGGAGGCGGAATATTAAGACCGTGTCGTAGAGCGCTGGCTGACAATGACTGACCAGGAAAAAAGAGAGAATGCAGAAGAAGCAGGTGTTAGACACACTGTTCGTCTGCCTTGAGTCACAGAAAATTCCTCGGAGGTCAAGAAGCTGGTTCTTTAAATAATAGTTTTTCGTTCACGAAGGGTCCTGAAGACCGTCGGTTCGAAGGCCAGAGAAACACCGGCCTATCAGCTTGTCATAGTTAGACGTCGGATAGTTAATATAAAGGCATTTTTGCTCAAAGAAAAGAAAGCCAGTGGGATATCATTAGTGATATAACGACACATGCGTACGATCACAAAAACGCAAGAACACGCAGACCAAAAGAAAGAATAGGTAATAATTACTAGTCGCCCACGGATAAGCGGGTATGTAATCAAATCAATCAAATAAAAGGGTAGTAGCCTCCAGTAAGTTACGTTTTGCGAGATATCATATAGGGTACTGTACTTTAACACTTGGCACTACAACACACACAGGACAGGACAGGACAGGATGAGACAAGAAACGAGATAGATGAACAGATGGCGAGAGAGCGTGCGTGGCATATGCCTGCGTGGGCGTAGATAGCGAGGTTGGTTTCCTTCCGGGGGGTAGTTTGGATAGATGGGTTTCGTAGCCGAACACTGACTGGGCTGTCTGCCCGATCGGCGAGGTGGGGTAAAGTAAAATGAGGGTGTTATTTAATTGTCGGTGGCACGGGATGACGGCACCTGCAGCAGCAGAGCCGGAGATGGAGGGGGGGAAATGACAAGCGAGAAATGTGGTATCCGCCTAGCTGGGTTATATGTGCGTGCTCAGAGGCAGGCAGGCGTGCCAACACGCGGATAGGGTGGTGGCGTGTAGGGTAAGTCGACGCATGGCACAGGGGCGGAAGGGGGGTATATAGCGAGCGTCCTCGAGTCGGGGGTTGGGGCCAAGCACAAGTACAAGCATCTGCCCAACTCCATTACGATTATGATTAAGAAAGCGGAGTCGTCGGCAGGCGAGAAGGCATACTGGAACGTTTGGCGTAAGGAAGGCGTGTCGTTTCGTCCAGGAGGATCCGCAGCACGGCACGGGAGGAGGTCGTTGGGATAAAAAAAGAGTGAATGGACGTGGGCGGGGCATGATATGATATGATGTGACCGAAAGGTAAGAAGGAATGGATATTAATGTGATGAATGAACGTTAATGGATTAGGTTGGAATTTTAGGACGCCAAGAAGAGGGAAGATAGGAAGGGCACTCGGTGTCTTCTCATCTGTGGACATCCCGCACTATGAGGTCCAGAACGGACTGCAAGGCAAGCGAAACCCAATGTCATGACTTGCTAGCGACCAACGATTTGCTTTTCACAGGAGGATTCTTATGCGACTTGACAAGCACCGACATGCGATGAGGCGGATCCGCTTTATTCGTCGGCGCTGCCTTCGCTAGTGCCTCGACCTTAGTTGTCGTCGTTGTGACCTCAGCTTTGGCCAAAGAGTACATGGGGCGTCCTTCAACAATCGTCTCCGTCTGGCTGACGTTACGCGGGAAAGCATCACCAATTTCCTCCTCCCACACCCCGCCGACTTCCGTAGGCTCGGGGGGCTCGAAAGGCTCAAGTGCCTCTTGGAAATTGGATGGTGTGATAGTAGCCAAGATCGGCCGCACTGGAAGCGGAGGTAGAGGAGGGGGTGTTGAAGTCCTAGGAGATTGCCCAACGTCCGACTTCCTCCTCCTCAGGGTAATGCCGTCCTCCTTTCCTTTCGCCTTCTCTTTATGCCTATCCTTTTCCTTCTCCTTCTGCTTCACTTCCGCTCCTTCAATTTCCGAGTCTTTATGGGCCACCTTCCTCCAGAAGGTCTTAACAGTCTTGCCAAGAACTAGGAACGGGTCTTCCTCCTCTTCCGCGGCCCTAGCCTTCTCAGCCTTCAGCATATGCAGCCTTTCCATCTCCTCCTCCTCCTCTTCGAGCTGAGCCTCTTCCTCCCTTGCAACCAAGGCAGTAGCAGTCGCCTGATAATGCGCATACCGCGCGGCCTGCTCCTCCTGCTTCAGCCGATGCGCCTCAAACTCCTCCTGCGTCCACGCGGAGTTGACCATCTGCTGCTGCTCCAGTTGCGCCTGGTGCTGCTGGGCGTTGTAGTGGCCCCTCCGTCTGCGCATGAGCTGCCCGCGGGCGGCCATGCCCAGTGGTGTGTTCGAGCGGCGCTTGCGGGGGCCCAGCTCAGGCAGTGGGGCGAACTTGACACTGAGCGTCGACGAGGGCAGCGACGACGCCGAGGTATGGGTGCTGGTGGAATGTGTGCTGGTGGAAGACGGAGGCGTCTCGGAAGAGGTGTTGTGCGGTGTGAGAGTACCAGAGTCGGCAAGAGGGTTAGGCGACGGAGGCCCGGAAGAAGGGGCTGATGACGATGGCTCGCTGCTGCCGGAAGGGATCTCGAGCCTCAGCGTTGCGCGCTCGTGGCTTTGGCCTAGCTGTGCATCGACCGCCTCTGGATCAAGCGACATCGGTTTCGTT
Source organism: Galerina sulciceps (assembly GCA_023014345.1). NCBI lineage: Eukaryota > Fungi > Basidiomycota > Agaricomycetes > Agaricales > Galerinaceae > Galerina > Galerina sulciceps. The sequence goes on along the minus strand of JAEDXJ010000048.1, from coordinate 693,826 downwards.
GTTTCGGTCGGTTGCGATGCTGATGTACAAGAATAACTTTTATAGAAGTCGTACGGGGGGTTATAACGATGGAAGAGTCCAGGATATCAAGGTCGGAGAGGGTATGAGGTAGGGCTGGTCGCTGCGGGAAGCGTTCAGTTCTTTGCGGGCACAAGGTGATGGGTAGAGATTAACCTGCGTGATCTTGCTCTTTGCGCCGTTGACAGCCCGACGGCTTGGTCCTGTGGGCCCCGCAGGAAGGGGAAGAGAGTAGAAAAAGAGGCGGGAAAAGGATATTCAGGGGCGTTTGTTTCTTCGACGGATGGAGTTTCCCAAAAGTGACCGGTCAAGCAGACGGAATTTCGGAGTCGTGTGAGGCTCGTGATGTCCGACGCCGAAGACTCAGAGCCCAGCCCAGTCTTTTGCTCGTCGTCGTCGTCGGTGGTCGCTGGCGGTGGTGGTGGTCGGGAAATCGAACGACAAACAAGCCTTGGAAACTGACCGGTCGAAAGAAACAGTCGTTCAGGAGACAAAAATTAGACAAATGACTGCAGTTTGACCGCCAAAAAGATGGACGGGCTGCTATTGCGGAACTATGGAGACTGAAAATTCCTGAACGTCGTGGGTGCAAGTGGGTGCGGTAAAGGCGTACAAGAGAAAAATAAGAAACAGAGCATTGTGGTCGCTGTCATCCATGACTGATCTCGGCGCAAAAACTCACATGTTCATCAAACTATCCTTATCGTATCCGTAATTCCCGGCATCAATCAGCATCTCATTTCATTGAATCACTGCGCTACTTAGGGCTCAAACGAAAGGCTTATATAGTACATACAGGAAAGTCTACGAGCAGATCTTTTTTTCTTTTCTTCTTGTGTTTGTTTTCAATAGTCCATCGTCAGTCAGGCACCAAATTACCAATCAACCGGAGCCCAATAACCGGTGGAAGCCAAGTGGCATTGGGCGGAATCGATCGATACTGGCGGAGAGTCATATGGAGTAAAGACGGTGGAGGGCGAAGGGAGTTCAGGAGTGTCGGGTGGATGTGCTATATACAAGCGGCGGCGTGTTGGGGTCAATGCAGGACAGGCGCCAATGCATTGCAATGCAACGCCCAACCAGCGAAGGATGTCATCGCAGCTAGCAGCAAAATCATGCCGACGACGACGACAAACGCCCGGTGGCCACCGCTCATCACCCAGGAGACGTGCAAGGGAGTCGGTCGGCGCCCATGGATCGGGTCACGCAAGTAGTCTGGTCTGTGAGTCTTGTGCTAGGGTTCAGGGCCATGCAAAGCAATAATGGCGGATTGTCGACCACTGAAAACGCTAAAACACAGTCACACCGTTTTGTGTGCCCGCATACTGCGACTTCATGTCGTCTAGATCGCCCGCGTCGTCCTGGCTCTTATAATCGTACTGCGAAAGGCTGCCAAGGTCACTTTGGCCCGTGACCGAGGCCGACCCAAACGACGTCCGTCTCCGAAGCCGGTCGCTCTGCGAGTACGCGATGTTGACGTTGCTGCCCCCACCCACGACACTGCTAGTGTCAGTAACACTAGGACCAGCATCTTGAGAGACGATAGACGAGGCATAGCTGTACGTGCTCCGTTTCGCGCCGTTGACACCGCGGGGAATGCCAGGTCCGAAGGGCCCTGGGGCGTTGAACATGGGCAGGCCCGACGAATAGGTTGCCTGGGATCTGAGTGACTGCACATCAGAGGGGATATACCCCAGGGCATCGTGAGTTCGGTAAAAGCTTGCGTCAAAGCGGCTCGGGGTACCAGAGCGGCGGCTAAGGGCTGAGATAAAACACCATCAGAGATCTCGCCCAGCCAACGACAATGTAAAAATAATACTGACGGTCAGAGGCCATAGCACCAGCTGCGGATGGTAAGAAGTCTCTAGCATTGGTTTCATGCCTGCGGAATTGTTCCATCGATTTGACAAGAGTACGACGAGGTTTGCTGAATTGGATCATGCTAGGCTGCAAATTGCTGAGTGCGCCTTCGACAAGGCAGTTCTTCTCCTTGTAGTGCGTCAAAAGATAGTGCCAAAGCGGGTGCTACAAAAGTCAAGGTTTGGCATCAGAGATGACCGAGCTTGACATCACAACAAAAAACCTACCTTGCTCAGTACTTTGGGGTTTCCAAGAATGACCACACCGTACTTGGCACGGGTAAGCGCGACATTCAAACGCCTCGGGTCGTTCAGGAACCCAATTCCCTGATGCTCGTTACTCCTCACGCAGCTCAAGATAATATAATCCTTCTCTCGGCCCTGGAAGGCATCCACACTAGCCACCTCGATCTCCTTATACAGATCCTTCTTGAGCGACCCATTGAACTGCATGTAGTTCACAATATACGAGCGCTGCCCTTCATACGGAGTTACGACGCCGATCTGGCTCGGTACAACACCCGACTTGAAGAATTTGGTCACGATCTTCTCCACGTTCGAGGCCTCTGTCCTGTTCAGGAACGAAGTGCCGCTGCTTGAGATTTCCTCCTGTCCGAGGTTCTGGTAGAAGAACATCGGCGTATCCGGAACAGGCCAAGGGAAATCGACGTTCTTCCTGAGACGTTCAGGAGCAGTGACACCGTTCTGGAGGGTACCTTCGTAGAACATGTTGGATGGGAACTCGGAAAGACAAGGATGCATGCGGTATTGAACTTGAAGACGGATTGGCCTGTTTCCAAGGACGACGAGGCGTTCGAAAAGTGACTGAGTGAGACCTGCTCGAGCAGCTTTCTTGTTCATGATAACAGGGCCAAGTTGCTAAACAAGAATATATCAATGAACCCCATTTCATTTGATATGAAAAACAAGTCAACTAACCTGATGATCTCCAACCAAGACAACTTGCTTGCAGCCAAGAACTAAAGGAATCATACATTCTGAGAGAGAAAAAATTTAGTGAATGCGCCTCCGATACCCAAATGCAAAACATTACATACCCGGTTCAGCAGCCTGAGTAGCTTCATCGATCAACACCGTCCTAAACTTCAACTTGCTCAATCTCGGATCACCCGCACCCACACAAGTGCAGCAAATAACATCCGCAGCGCTCAAAATCTCTTTCTCGCACTGCCGAATCAGCGTCTTGTACTTCCGCTCATCGTTGCTGCTCAGCTCGCCCTGCTCGTTCTTCAGCATGATCAGCTTCTGCAGCTCAACGTGCGTCGTGCTGTTCGCGACCTGCTGGTGCAGAGTCAGGAACGCGACGCTCGAGTCGAGGGCTTCGCGCGACTTGGCGGTTAGACGGACGACTTTGAGCCCCGTGGAGTGGATCTTCTCTGTCAGCTGGTCGACGGCGACGTTGGACGGGGCGCAGACGAGGACCTGGCCTGGGTTCATCTTTGCGAGGTGATAGACGATCGAAGCTGAGGTTACTGTCTTTCCAGTGCCGGGAGGACCTTGGATCAAGCTGATGGGTTTCTGGAGCACGCTTTTGACGGCATACATCTGAGAATGATTCAGCTCGGGAAGACCTGGAGCAGAGAACCGCTTCGGCATCTGAGTTCGAAGAGACTGAGGCTCGAGTTCATGACCGAGAAGTTTGTGGTACTGATGAGCGGCTGTGGGTTAGTACGTAAAGGAGGTTGAGAATCTAAATCACTTACGATGTATCCGCTAACGCTCTTCTCGTCGACAGCAAAGGTTTTCATAGCAAGCTGCATCCTGTCGAAGCTGGTGGACTTCCACACAAAGTCGGCGGCGAAATTGTGAGTACAGTCGGCAGGCACTCCGTCGGTCCTGCGTAATTCCAGACCAATTTCATCGGAAACGTCTAAAATAAATTAATGAGTAAAGTGGCACTGGCAAAACATTAGAGCGGCTTACTATTGGGAATCTTGATGACATGCCCCACCCCTTCCCAAGCCTTATGCAATTCGCCTTGGTACCTGAGCCTCAACTCGTCGCCAACAGCTAACCTAACTTCTCCGCTCTCCAACTTAGGGAGACAGAACCAAGCAACCCGCTTTTGGTTGAGACCAAGATCCCATCGGACGGTAATATCTGTCTGAGTTTGACTCTCCTTCAGCCTCTTATCATAATCGGCCTCGATTTTGACGAGAGGTCCAAAGATGTTTTGGTACTGGTATGCGTCTTCGTAACGCAAGAGGATAGGCTGAGGCTCGTCATCCACACCAGGCTTCTGAAGGTCCTCGAGAGTGGCATTGGCATCCTCGCGCCAAAGGTCTTCCAGGCGGTTGATCTGGGCAAAGGATATTTGACGGGATCGCAGCTGCTCTGTTTCACTCGGAGGCTTGACGAGCCAAGAGAGGAAGGACCTGTCATCGATCAGCGGTGCCCAAAGAGAAGCGTTCCACGAGATATCTTTAGAAATTGCCGCACAAGGTTGGCTTTGTAAAGCATCAGCAAGCATCTCCGTGGAAAAGGCAGGAAGTGACTCACCGGCATAGGAGAACAACGACGGTGTCGCTCTTGGCTGGGATGAACCCAAGCATGAAGACGTTTTTGCTGCCACAGTTGTAGCACTCAGGAGTAGTTTCTCCTAACGGACTTTCGGCGTGCAAAATGACTTCCTTGTGTTTAGCGCGCACGAGATGGTTCACGATGTGAGACGCTGAGGTGTTGCCTCTCGAGTTGCAAAACCACTTGGAGCATACGAGACATTTGACGACAGATGCTGGGGAATGAATGCCACAGTAACTATATGACATCAATTAACTGCGAAATTTATGGGGTTTAAAAATGATCGCCACGCACCTGCAGGCATGAGGAGGTAAATCCATGGCGGCCTCATCCTTCAAATCGTCCAATACAGCATCAAAATCTTCATCTATTCCATTTCGTACTTGATTCTGTTGGTGCTGGTGATGGTGGTGGTTGTGTGCATGTCCATTGCCAAGTGCAGAGTCGCCATTATACTCAGACAGGGCGAGACTAGAGAGATCAACGGAAGAAGAGTTGTCCTGGGTATTGGCGGTATAGACTGACGATGTGTCGTCGACGACGTTGCCGCCGTACGAAGACGCAGAGTCGTACTGAAAATTGTCGAAAGAATCCATGGTCAAGAAAGAAAGTTGATCGTGTTCGACTTGAGTCTAATGCCAAAAGCGGCACAGTCTTGCTGAGTCACGCTGGCCTGGCCCGCGCCTCACGCTCCGGTACACTCATCACCCACTCAGCAAAAGTCTGTCTGTGTCATCGTTTGTGAGTATACGCAGTCATAGGATTCAAATTGGCGATGACAGATGTAAAGTAAGTTGCGGTTTTTTTGGAAATGCAATTAATAATTAATTTTCGTACAGCACCCGCCAAGAACGAAAGTCGGGAGTCGAGCCACTGCACCAGGCTTGATCTCAAGATTTTGCTCAATCAAAATGCTCGGAGGAATCAAAGCCTGCAGTTGGCGTAAGAGATCAACGCCCATAGAGTCTCCTCCTTTTAGACACCGATATCGATGCAGTGAGTTTACTGGTCTCAATTGAGAAAATGTCAGATTTAAAATGTACAACAGGCCCATGACCATGCATGTCCTCTAATGCAGCCAACAGTTAGCCGCTAGTGCTAGGACCCAACGAGTGTCTAATAGCCCGGGACGTTAAACCTCCTTTGTGAGATTGGTGCCGATGCCAAATCTCCAATTTAATCGGGTTTCAAGTTCAAGGCAGTTTATACAAGCCTAATCTTATGCAGGAGTGTATCCTTTACCCATCGCATGCCCCAGCTTGCCTGCGCGTTATTGACCATGATGTACGCGCTCCTCCTTTGGACTCCAATGACCAGCATTCGGAGCTGCAGCTCCGCACTGTGCTCCTACCTGCATTCTCTGCGGGTGAGACATACTTCCCTATATATCAACCAGTCTCCCAATATCAATGGACCTTGGCTGCCTTCCTCCCAACGTTCATTGGTACCTGGTGAGCTTCATATATCTCTTCCTTTGTGCGCCAACTGTTCCTTCCTACTGACCATTCTTGTTACCAGGCTCCCAGCTAATTCCGACACTTTATATGCGTTATGATTCGGGCTGCCTGATGACTCAGTGGCCGAGAGCTTAGTTGTGAGTTTGAGCACCAAGAAATTGGAGTGATGTGGAGAGACGACAACAAGTGCACAAAAAAGCGTCGGAACTGGCTGTGAGCCAAGTACCAACGAACGTCGGAGGGAAGGCAGCCCCTTGCCTGTTGCTCGCCACAGGCAGGACCGCCTAATCTGTCTGTCGCACTCTGCCTCATCGGCAGTAGTTGTGGATGACAGAGCCTACCGAGGATGAGATTGGATTGGTAGATGAAAAATCACCCTTCTTTTCAAAATGTAAGTCGTTCTCGAGATTACAGTCTCCCCCCGCTTATCTCATTATACAGGAAAATATAGTCAAATGGAATGAATGTCTGATTCTTGGCTTTTGACCTTCAATCAGTTTACTACGTCCTCTTCAGCAATTTTTGCCCATTGCAATCCATGACCATAGGTCGCTACACCAGCTTGACTGGCGTAAACTGGTCTCGACTTAAGCAAGGTGGCATGTACATCCTGCTGATCCAACAATCATGCATATGAAATCATTCTCTCTTGCCATAATCCTCAATCGATTGCAAAAATGCGTCGGTATCAACTACCCTTTTCCACCTCGAATCACTCTCTACCATCCTAGCCCAATTGCGCGCCTTCTTTTTCCGACGCTGAAACGCGAGCACGATAATGCTTGTCTTGGGATTTAGGAACTCCTTGTAGAATGACCCCGACTCTGACCAGGCGTTCTTAATAGCTCTCGAAAAGAGTCGGTATATCCAGACGTGAAAAGGTGGATCTACCCCTAGATGACACAGAGGTTACTTTTGTAAATGAAACATCGTTCCTCAGACGGCTCGGAAAACGTACAAATTATATCTGTTGCGAGTGGGTATGTTATTTGCTTTAGCGGCCCCCATTGATTTCCGTCCACGACCCAGGCTGGTTTTTGAACATGTTCACGTACGATGTTCTGCGCCTGTCGAGGCTCAGCATGAGCGAACGGTGTTAGATAAATTTATACATCTAGGCTCTTACCTCCTCGACGGGGGTGCTAACCCAATCCTTGCTCCAAAAGATTGGGTCCAGGTGTATAACAAGCGCCTAATAAATTTCAATGGGGCATAAGTAATGGTTACATGGGTTCTAATATGGCAAAATATGCCTGAATTGCCGCGGCAAGCTTCTCAGAAAATACGGACTGGCATAAAACTATATGTTAGAGATATTCCCAAGGCAGGCTAAAGGAGGAGACTGGCAAACCTTTCCAGCGCCTGCATGGCCAACCACTTGGATGCGCCTTCCGAGTAGTGGGCTAATTTTGAGTTGAGTTTTTGAATAGGGGGCTTGGTTCGGCATGCCCAAAGAGTCGTCACTTCTCACTGCCAAAGGAGTCTTTTTTAGTTTGGATGGGAAGAAAGAAAGAGGAAGAAAGTTGAACTGGGTTTTCGGAAGTTGTAGAAGGAGTGCTATAAATAGAACTCTTAATCTTGAACCACTGACAAAATGAAACTCAGATTCATTCTTCAAATGTAACCGTCAAGGTCGCTCCTTTCTTCTCTCACTCGACATCGTCCAGTGCATTGGAGAAGTTTGCCTGATGCCTGATTCAATACTCGTCAAGTACGCCTTACAGTGTAGGCAACCTAATAACCCAGCAGTCGATACGGCTCTTGCGCATGTCTAGCCAGACGAGACGACGGAATTCGGAGGCTCCAAGCGTTGAAATACCATGGTCGTACCCATACAAGCTTGCTAGAAAGTTTGCAAACAGCCTAGTCTGAGACTGTCTGACTGCAGGTCGTACCACCATGGACGACTCGGACTGAGTTTAACACCTGGTCTCATCACTTGTCAGGGGATTCAGCTGACGATGTGCAAAGTGTCAAGACTATGGCGGCCATTGAACCTCGTCGGACCATGATGATGATTTACATTCACCTTCCTCAGCTCGTCTGGAAGTTTATCACACCTCCGAGGTAGTGTTCATACAAGCTTTGATAACAGCACGAATCCATCGACTGTTAAACATTTCGGTGAGACGACAAGTGCATCGTCGACGGCAACTCTACTTCTTGCATTAACACATCCGAAATCCAAGAGAGCCTATTTGTGCGGCAGAGTCAGACGACCTTCGACCTGCTGAATCCGACGCAGCATACTCTCTATAGTCGATTCAAGATCAGTATTATATACCCCACATCCGCCCGTTTTTGGCCGGGGCGTGACAACGCCGCTCGCAGGCGTTTCCATTGGCATTAGCACCTCTAATCATCCACAACTCCAGTTACCAGTACACTGGATCCTGGATCCTGGAGCTGGCTGGACGAGCATTGATTCTCCGGATAAGCACTTCAAAACCACAGGTTCCGAGTTCGTATACAGGCTTCAATATTCGCCTTTAATTACAGCCAGAAGTGGAAAGTTCGTTCTCCGTCTTCCACAAGACTTCCCGGAACCGTGGCTCACAAGCACAAGAGTGACCTACTCTGTTGACAAACATACGGTCATCGCTTGTACCCTAGATGATCTGACCCAGTCTCCATGCCAGTGCTGAGTGGACAGCCTCTTCCGGATTAAACTATTTGGCAACCCCCCTTCCTTGTAGAAACCCCAGGGTTGCCAAATAACTAATTTGGCAACCTGGGTTACGTCGTTTTGATGCTCATCAATCTGTAAAACTCCGACATGAGTCGCCGGGAGTGCCGAGTTGAACTCAGTCATCCACCGCTGAAACGTTGAAAATAAAATTTAAATTCAATGAAACAAGTTTTCGTTAAAAGAAACACTCTTTAAAAATTAATAAATAGAGCGTTGTATGACTGCAAATTTTCAAAGAGTTTAGATTCGATTTCGTTGAGCAATTGCCGAAAGCAAGGTGTATCATTGAGTGATGGGACCGTCTTCAGATAATTCCGGTGAACACCACATTTCGAAAGAGACACTCCATACGTAAAACACACTAAATCCCTTTCTAACTTGGTCTAGACCTAGTGGGTATGTAGCAGCTTCAAATAAATTTGTTTTATAATATTCTGGTCATTTTTACAAAAATTATTAACTTGACAAAGGTGTATCGATGTGTCACTTGCCGGTGCCAGTGACTGTGATGAATTATTCAAGTACGCGCTTGCACCAGCTCGCCGCCCCTGAAGGCCTGAATTCTTATTAAAATCTGTGTACTACTAGTAGGAACTTGAAAACTCTCGTTTTGAAAAGCTGTAGCACTCAGAATCGTCGCGTCCGGCGTGCACACTATTTTCAGGCCACATCTGCGGCTTGCATTCGGCTAAGTGATGGACTTCGGCATGAATACCTGCCGAAAAGTCGCGAATTGCGTGATGTGTGGGGGGTTGCTGAAATGATCACTAGAAACCCCGGGTTGCGAGGGGTTTCTACAAGAAAGGGGGGTTGCCAAATAGTTTAATCCGCCTCTTCCGCAGCCTGAGCACCTTCGAGCCCGCTTCTTCTCGTGTTCAAGACATGTATACAGATATGGTCTTCTCCGTCGAGTCTCCGACCGCGGCCTCCCATCTCCGTCGGCGAGGTGTCGTCGTCGTCGTTCGTTGTCGTTGTCGTTGTCGTTGTCGTGCATAAATATCACCAGGACCGCATGCTGCTTATTTTCAAAAAAAAAGAATACAACAAGAATACAAGAGAGGCTCTCGTCCTGGCTGCCAGTGACCAGCAGTGACCGATGTCGACAAAGCTTCAAGTTTCAAGCTTTCAACCCTCAGCAAGTTATTTGCATGCACGTCTAATCGGAAGGATATGGAACATCGTTTGTTTCGTCGTCCACGTTCGCTGGCTCGACCCCTGCAGGATTTTAGCTCTGCTCGGAGTCTCGGACTCGAACGCCACTTGTGAAAGGGACTCATCCATCATCCATTCATATGCGTATGGTTGCTTTGTACTTCTTTCATTTTCAATGTCATTAATTATGGTTTTATTCAATTGAGAGACCCTTTCATTTCATTTCATCTTTTATTACATCGCATCACGCCATCGCTGGTACGATTTGCGTTTTTTATTTTCTAGTGTACGTAAATTACAAGGATTCAGCAGCGTCCGGGCGAATGTACAACGGTAAGTACAAGCCATGGCCCGCAGCGGTCAGCGCAAAAATGAAATTGTAGAGAGCATCACATAGTACTTGAATCTATTTTTGGCCGTTGCTTTGCGTCAGGCTGGGATTTGAGTCCGTGGGCACCGAGAAGACACCGCCGATCCGTGCGGTATCGTTATGGGTTACATGATTAGACGCAACGTTGTGGACGTAATTGTGGTTCGGAGAAGCGGGTGCTGGCTATGGAAGAGAGAAGAGAGGAGGCAGAGCATCCTGAGGGTGGTTCTGCAGTCCAACTTGATGGTCGATTGTTGGTTGCGCCACACTGAGTGCGAGCGAAGGCACGGCTAGGCTCAATTGCAAGATCAAGGACAGGACGAGTGGGGGCTGGGAGGCTCGGATAGGAGAGAGCACATATCAGCCTCGAGGTGTGATGGTGAGCAGAGCACTGGCCATGGGGTTTATTATTATATACTTTTTTTGCCAAGACCCAGAGTGCGGTAGGTGGGATCTTCACAAGGCTGACAGTGACAGCTGCAGATAGATAGTCGTTAGACGAGGGAAGTTGAGAATACGTATGCGTATGCGTAAAGGTGTCCTGTGTGGAGCGTGAAAGGCTTGAAGCTTCTGATATTCGTGGAATGCGGACGAGTGATGCGAGTGCTCGTGCTAGTGCTAGTGCCGCAGCTGCGTAAATGTTTTAGATACCGAGTAAGTTGGTGTTACATAGGCTGCGTCCAGAGGAATTCAAGCCAAGTATGTAGGAGTGCCCCAGAGCCGGAGGGATAGCTATAGGGAATTGAGAGGCGGAGAGAGAGATGGCGTGATGTCGGCTAAGCGAGAGCCACGCTGCTGATAGCGAACGGAGGCAGACTGGGCCTCATGGAACCCGCCCACAGCCTCCTCAGTCGTATATCACAGAGCTGAGAGGGCTCTATTATCTGGCAAATACATATCGAAATAATTTGAACCCCAAAGACGATAGCGTGCAGGTTCACCGACCGTGAGAAATCGGCTAAAACGGATTTGGCAGAGGTATTTTTTTTTTTCGTGCGGGAAGTGGGCCAATCAAAAATAAATTCGTCCGTCAGACGGTTGTGGAAGTTGTTGCTGGCCGAAAGTTGATTTCTTTCCAGTTCAACACCCAGCCCGCATTGCAGCTCATTGCCCCGTCGCCGCCTTCAACGACGCCGACGCTGCTGCTGCTCCTGTCCCACTTGTGCTGTCCCCCCCGCGGCTTATACTAGCTGTCCCGGTCTGAACCGCTTGACACCGTACGTGATCCTCCCCTTCCTTCCTTCTTTCTCCTGTCCGTCCCTTTCTTCCTTTGCTCTCCTAAGTGCGCCCCCTCATCCAACCTGCACACACAGCGTATGGCCATTGCTCCCCCAAGAGTCTCATCATCTCCCGACGTCGTGACCAATCCCCGCGTCACCAACACGATTACCAACAACAGCGCCTCCAGCCGGCGGCCCTCCAGCGACATGCACCACCGCCCCCCACCCACCGTGCGCTCTGCGGGCTCTCTCGCCCCCAGCGCCGTGTCCAGCCGCGCACCCACCCCGCGCCATTCGCCCCTCCTGCCTCCCGCGTCCCTCAGCACGGCTTATCTCGACAAGTTCGATGGCCAGCTCCTGCACCACCAGCAGCTGCAGCAGCAACAACAGCAGCAACAGCTGCACATGCTCCAGTTGCAGCAGCAGCACCAGCCGACGATATGCGGGCTTCCTCTGAAATACGTCTCGTAAGTCCCTCTCCTGACGTGTTGGTTGAAAAATTCCCGATATTCGCTTCACTCGCCCCTTTCTTTCAAAAAAAAAAAAACACTGAACCAACATCCCTATTACAGACTGGTCACCCTCGCCGTGCAAAACGCCGCGCTCTCAATAGTGATGCACTACTCGCGCGTATCAATACCCCCGTCGCTTGCCTACTCCCCTGCCTCCGCCGTGCTCCTCAACGAGCTCCTCAAGGGCCTCATCTCCTTCATCATCGCCCTCTTCCGCTCGCCCCTCCTCCAGCATCCCCACCAGGCAACGACCCACTACCCCCTCACCCGCCGCAAGCCCGTCAGCACGCCCCTCCTCTATCTGCACGCCTTCACCGACCTCTGCGCCGAGGTCTTCAGCCCGGACTGCTGGAAGCTCTCCATCCCCGCCATCCTCTACGTCGTCCAGAACTCCCTCCAGTTCGTCGCTATTAGCAACCTCCCCGTCGCGTCCTTCCAGGTCACGTACCAGATGAAGATCCTCACCACCGCCGCCTTCTCCATGGTCCTCCTCAGGAAGAAGCTCAGCAGCGTCAAGTGGCTGTCCTTGTTCTTCCTGGCGATTGGAGTCGGCATCGTGCAGATACAGACCGCCGCGGGCGACTCGGGCGGCGGTAGCGCCAGTGGCGGACATGGGATTGTGAGCAAGGCTGCGTCGGCGGCTGCCACAGCGGTCGGCTCCGCGCACGAGTTCCACGTGCATGTGATGAACCCGCTCAAGGGCTTCGGCGCCGTCACCGCCGCGTGCTTCACATCAGGCCTCGCAGGTGTCTATTTCGAAATGGTGCTCAAAGGATCCAAAGCCGACCTGTGGGTGCGGAACGTCCAGCTGTCCCTGTTCTCCTTGATCCCTGCGCTCCTCCCCATATTATACGCCACGCCCCCACCGGACTCGCGGGGTTTCCTATCGGACATGTTCCGCCACTTTGGCGCCTGGGCGTGGGCGACGGTGGCTATCCAGGTGTGCGGCGGGCTCGTCACGGCCGTCGTCATTAAATACTCGGATAATATCTTGAAGGGGTTCGCGACGAGCCTGTCGATCGTGCTGAGCTTCCTGGCGTCGGTTGCGCTGTTTGATTTTAGGATCACACCGTCGTTTGTGATTGGTGCGTCGACGGTGCTCGGGGCGACGTGGATGTATAACCAGCCTGCCTCTGCCTCTTCCCCTGGTGCACTACCGACGTCGGCCACACCCGTCCCCCCGTCCTCTGCCTCCTCGGGCAGCTCGTCCCCCGTGCTCGGCGGCATGGGAGGCAAGGAAAAACCGTTCGCCATCGTGCTGAACGACGCCTCCCCTCCATCAAGCGGCAAATCCTCGCCCTCCTCCAGTCCATACTACCCCGGCACGCCGATCAACCTCAACCTCAACGCCGGGTCGGACAACTCAGCACCGGTCCTAGGGCTCGGGGTGGGCTCGTTCATGCGCCGCAAGTCGGGGGGGTTTGGCGGCGCGGGGAGCAGTCGGAATAGCAGTTCTGCGAGCTTGAGCGCGTTGGTTGGGGCGGGCTCGATTGGCGGGGGCGCTAGCTCGATTGGCGGCTCCATGGGAAGGAGCGCTAGCCCGACGAGTGCGAGCGGGCAAGGGCATGGACATGGGCATGGGCGCGGCGAGCTCGGGCTGGCGGAGAGCGGGGAGCTGGTGCCGTATGCGCAGCGGCCGTCTGTGGATGGCGCTGGGGAGCCGCTTTATATTACGCCGTTCTCGTCGAGGGCACCGTCGAGGATGCCGTCGCGCGCGCCGAGCCCTAGTCCGCGTGGTTTGGGGACGATGAGGATGGCGGGAGAGAGGTCGGCGACGTCATGATTGGGTTGGATTGGATGTGATTGATCGGAGGTGGGGATGGGGTGGGGTGGAGTGCAGGGAAGATTTGAAGGATGTGGCGGATGCGATGCGATGAGTTTGGATAAGCGGATGGGTACGAAGAAATAAATGGGTTGGCCAAGTGCGCGAGAGGACGGGAGGGAGACTATCAAGAAGGAAAAACACTGAAGGGCCAGTTTTTATGACGAACACGATGCATATTCGGGTCTTGCACTCCCTATTGGCACGAGGACAGGCTCGATGGGGCGCCTTGGGGCCTGCAGGCGTCTGTTCTGTTTTGGTTCTTGACAGCTCCTACCTTTCCAAGGCGGGTCGGACGCGGAGAGCCGGAGTGGGGTTCTATTCTTGGGCTGCGTTTGCGTATGTGCGATACGCCCGTTCATCCGTTTGTCCATCCGTCCTTGCCACCTTTTTGTTCTTCGCGGACGATGACGACATCCTCGTCGTCTGAAGTCGTTTGGTCACCTCATCTTCCTTCCTCTGTCTTCCTTCGTTTCGCAGGCCTCCCTCTCCTCAACATGACTCAACTCAATTCTTCTCTCGTCACCTTAAAATCCTTCTCAAGTCGCATTCCATCCCATCCTCTTTCCATTCATATCCACACGATCAACACCCGCCTTTCTTCCTTCCTTTCCTCCTTCATCCTTCGCTCGCCTCCCGCCATTCGTCGCTCGCCATTCGCCTCAGCTATACCCCTCTGCTCGTCCTCTTATGTTATGTTCACGCCTTAACCCGACCCAGCTCAACGTCCTCCATGCCGTTCCATGCCGTTCCATGCTCCTAAAACTCGTTTCACGTCCGTCCATCTTATATGCCTATCTCAATCTCATCGCCCGAATTACATTACCGCCCACGGGATTCGACATGACCTCTTCCCACCTTAGGCTTTCTATATCTTCTTTATTCCGTATTTCCGTTGTCCCCTTTTCTTGGTTATCTCATGACTCTTTTTGGAGACGATTTTTTCTACGCAAATGACATTTTTCCCATCCATCCATCCACTCAACCAACCAACCAACCAACCGACGACCCACTACCACCCTGCTTGTCCTTGTCCTTCACACTCCGTTCGCGTTCTCAACAGGCATCGGACATTCACATTCACGCATTGACTTGAACTTGAACTTGAACTTGATTGAACTACCCAGTACATCCGTCCGTCTTATTAGCACTACAGCCCACCACTATTATCTTCTTGCTTGCTTCTTTGTTCCTTCGCGTTTTATTCTTACATTACATTACCTTAAACTTGCCCTTAGCCTTCCCCTCGTCCCTACCAAAAAAAAAAACTGGGTGTTCGCCTACTTTTCGCACCTTACCCCCATCCTCGCCCTCTTCCTCTTTACCCCGCTCCGCTGCCTTCTTGGTTTACCTTTTTACCGAATTACAAGCACCTTTACGACCTGTACAAGCCCCCCACCTGCCTACTTACTTGCTCACATACGTACATACACCCAGCCTTGCCTATGATCCCGTGAAAGAACCCTTGACATTCCCATCTCCTTTCTCGTTCCACTTCCCATTCCTTTGTCCTGTCTCCTCTTTTCCTACTGTCCGATTTCTTTTCACGTACAAAATTTACCGTCTTACAGCGTTTTTACAGTTTACATACAGTTACAGTCGTCCACAACTTCAATTCGATACCCCCCGCAGCGTTCTGATATATTCCCCCTGTTGGTTCTTCCTTCTTTTTGCCTGTGAATTCTCTCTTCGGCGTTCGATTGTTTGATTGTTCGATGTTACTTAGACTCTGGATCTGCAAAATTTTAATTGGAATTCGAATTGGAAATGAAATGAAATAAATCATGATATCTCGTCGTTATAATTACTACCTACGATTGGCTTGGGCTTTTCCACTGGCTTGGGATGTTGCAGAAGAGTCTACTCAGCTTTCAGCTGCTTTACTCTCGCTTTTAATACAGTAGTGAACCAGCAGTCGCAAGGTGTGCTAATATTTTGGTCCTACCTGTTCACGTGCTACGTCGCGTCGGGGCATGTGACATCGGCGCGTCGTCAAATTTACAACGCGTCTTGAACGAATCTTGCGCGTCAGCCCAGAGCTCGAGCTGACCACCGCGGAATCCGACAAATTTTAGGACTGGTTTACCACTTGGACCCGATCGAAATTCGTTAAAAGACCAAGCTGCGTCATAGCCCGCCGCGAGAGAGGTTAATTATAGCTTGGTCAGCCACTCCCTGGACCTATAAAGCCTTCGACTCCTCGCCTGTTCGTCTCATCCCATCTTGACCTGGATCTTCTACCTTGGTCTCGGTGTTTACTCTCTCCTCTGTCTTGCGCCTCGCTCAGTGCTGCTGGCGTGATGGCATCATCTTTATCCGCTTTTATGAAACGTCCTACTGCTCTTAAGTGGTGCGTCGTCTCGTCCTACTCGCCCTCATCTCGCCTAACGGTGTTGGGGTTCACAGACACTCTCGGGCGTTTTCTCATTTGGCCATACCCCGCCACATTCCCGCTCATTTCGCCAATGGGTTACATCCCCGAGCAAGACCCTCTTCGACGAACAACCCGCCAAGGTTAGTACCCTTGACTATGCCTTTTGTATTTGACCAGCAGCTAACGGTTAGAGCAATAGTTTTTGCGGCGGGTAAATATCCGCCAGGGGCGATATCCCCACCCCGCCTTGCGTCGATCAAGCCAGCTTCACACCGCACCTCGCCATGGTTAGTCTTCCTATGCTCGTGGTTGGCATGAATTTCTGACTGACATCTCTCAGAGCGGCAGCATAGTTTCCGTCCTCGCCCTCGACTGTCGGCTGGGTTCATTCAAAGCGTATTCACCTTGCCCCTCTGTGGCTCTTGGTTTTCCGCTGGGGTCCAAAAAAGATTCAGTGCGTTCCCGTTCCTTTCCTTCCATCCTTTCATCGCTCATTCAACGTCGCTTAGATTGTCTATTTTTCCGTGTTTCATGGTTGTGGTTATCTAGTCTTCGGACTAAAGGTTGGCATCGTCAACGTCGTCATCACTATCCGAGCCAACCACGTTCGGAGACCTGCGTTAGGGATGAGCGGGCAGCCTGGTCCTCCGGACTGGGTCGCCTTCTCCTCTCGAGCTGCCTATGGGTCTGACGACGCTGACTTCGTTGACGCCAGTTCTCTCCAGGCTGCCTAAGGGTCTTCGTCACCTGCGTTTGGGGGTTCTGTTATCCTATTCTGCACTGACGGGGTTGTTGATTCTTCTTGGGCTGCCTGAAGGTCCTGATAACAGTGATCTGCGTCTGGGGGGTTTCGGTGATTTCGTCTTTGTAGTTTAAAGGTCGGCTTTTCCGATGTCGCCAGCTTTAACCTGGGCTGCCTAGTGGTCGAGATCTGCGTCTGGGAGGTGTGGGTACTAACCCACTCTTCTCTGGCTGCCTATGGGTCGTTTGAGATCTGCGTCTGGGCGGCTGGTGGCTGAGGTATAAGCTGACAGTATTTATTTCCCGGGGGAGGGGAGTCTTAAGGCTCTCCATGTGCTCCCTTGACGTGGGCCCCGGGCTTGAGACTTGTGGTGGTTCAGCTCGTCTGAGCTTGCCACCCGGTCGACTAAGCGCACAAAATTCTGGTTTGATTTCGGTAAGCTTCAAGTTTGAGTAGTAGGGTATCTTCGGTTGTCAAATAATACGATCTTTCTCGCCAAGTTGTCAATAAATAATTTTAAATGCAACATTTTTGGTCATTTCATTACCTTTTTGAGTCCAGCTATGATTCGGAAAGACAATGAATTTCTTTCGACAATTGGTTGTGTAAGGCAAATGGAGTCTATACTAGAATAGTGAGTCAGTAGTTCACTTGACAGTGTAACCGCCTAAAGTACGTACGCTGTTGGTATATTTTTCGAAGGATTCCAGCCACCTGCAGACGCATCTGCCCGTTGAGGTCTATACTCGTCTTCTCCTCGATATCCAAAATCCAAATCTCCTAAAAAAAAACATATCCTGTAGGGTTATTAGTCTAATTTATGGCATATTACTTTGATTTTTCGTATGGCGAGTGTCCTAGATCTCGTTTCAGGTGAATTCCGTGTGGAAGTTTTGTCCTTGGTATCGCGGTCGAGCTGGAGGTTTGACGAGGATGAGTGTTCGAAAGACCGCATATTTCAAAGAGCAAAACGAAGTTCTGATGCGGTAAAAATAGCTTCAGGCACCGATTGATCTGATTGTGTCCGAGACGCGTCTCCAAGACTCCAACGCGTTTCTCCTCTCTTTCCTCTCTCATCATCTACATAGTAGTAGTCCTCGACATTCAATTCTAAACATTCGTTTTTCTGCTCGTAGCGATTGGGCAAACCCGTCTCCGAGCTGCGCACCTAGTCAGGGTTACCGTCGCCACTACTTTCCGAATTGTACGTCCTGTCCATTTTGCCTTGCTTCACTTCGTGTAGTGCTTCGCATCGATACACATCCCTAGTATTTCCTTTTCTACTTATGGATTGATTAGATACAATGTATATAAAGCTACGTACTACTTACAATATACTGAGTCCGTTATCGTTTGTCACCCCTTGCCTATCGTCATAGCATTTTACCCACAGATTGTACTACTGAACGATGTTGACCAACTGGAGGAGCCGACCAAGTGCCAGGAAGCCTGCTGGTGGTTTAACTGACGTGTAAGTCACCGTCAACTCCCATTTTACCAACCTTTTGCCCACCTGTACTAGACCCGAACCATATCAACTAGCCGAGCAACGCAGAACAGAGAATGCGGCAGAGAGAAAACGAGGTGAGTATGTAATTATGCGATGTGTTCTGCCAGTGTGATAGAACTAACCTTTCAATATGCAGGTAAAACTGACTATGCAGCGAATGATAATCAGGGGCCTCCACACAAGAAAAAGCGCGTGAGGTTGGAGCCCACCGCCCATTCAACGTCTTCTTCCGGGCCCATCTACAGTGGACAAGCGACACATGTCTCGTATCATCATGCCCAACCAAGTTACGGAACCCACCACGAGCCGTATTGGGGCCATGCACCGACGGTGTACGTTCCTGTGGTGCCAGTGCTTATGGCCCCTCAAGTCCAGGCGCAGATGTATGCGCCTTATCCTCCCTCGATGGTTCCGCACTTCTATGGACCGGCATATGAACCCGTCTACCAGCCTGGATATCAAGCTCAACCGTCGTTTCCTCCGCATCGATGCCCCTCTCATCATGGCTCATGCTCGTCATTTCCTCCGTGTCCTGTACACGGACACCAGCCTCATCAGCATCAGCACTCGTGTCCTCCTCCGATGGACCCCACGAATACCCAGAATCGGATGGCTCAAATCGGGGGCAAAGAACATCCACTCTTGGAGCACGCACTTTCTCCTCCATCGCGGGTTCATATGCCAGCTCCAGCCTCTCCTCCTTGTCTAACATTGCTGGATTCTCCGCCTGTTCCAATCTCACCTCCACCGCCCCAACCTCCTTCCGGCGTTTATGATAAAATGCCAGAAGCTTTCAAAGGAAAGCTGATTTATCCTGACGATGGTGTCGTCTTTGACCCTAGGTGTCAGTATGCCATATGGGCGGGGAAGATAGGTTCACGGCTTCCATTTATCGGAAAAGAGGACGACCCCGAGGAAAACGCCATTCCCTTTGTAAGAAGTCTCTCTTCGACTCTTCTACGTTTCTCATCCTTCTCTCCTAGGCCACAAACCATGTAGGACAACTCGCTTCAGACGTGGAGGATGCTGAAGGGTCTCCCTACGTCGATTATTATGATTACAATATGGACGAGGCCGATGAGATTGGTCATCGTATTCGACAAAGCCTTCGTGAGGGAAAGTATGTGGTGGTACGAGGGTGTGCCGACACCCCAAGAGTTGAGCTGAGTGAAAAACATGTCAGACTGTGGCTTGCGCTTCGTTTCCACAAGGAATATGATGTTCATGGTACGTTGAAACGATGGTGCTTTTTTTTTTTTTTTTCGTTAATGATGCAGTTATTAGATATGAGGTTGAAAGAACTCGAACTCGATGCTGTATCACAAGAAGCAACGCTTCAAAGCTTCCTTGCTGCCTTGAAGGACCCACGAAGTATTCAGGCTATTCCGGCATGCCAGTCGACTCACAAGCCCGTTCCCCGTGTGATCTTGTACGTTGTTTACAGTCTTCCACCACACTAAAAGCTCAGTGCTTACATCTAACCAGTGATGTCGATCAAGGTTATACTACTATCAGGGAACTACGCAAAGAAGTAAGGATGGCGCCTATAGACCTAATGGATTCCTATGCATGGGTCTCCCAGCACCATCCCCTTTTCCATACTTACATCCATCATGATGCCTCTGGGACTGGAACATGGACTTCGGTCGCTTCTGGCCACAAGTTCTGGGTCTTCACCGTTTCTGAAGACGAGGACAAATGTACCACCCGAAATGAGCTCCATCGGCTCAACAAACAATACATACTCACCGAAAAAGAAAAGGACTCCAATGAGTGGGAGTATGGATACGTTGGAAAAACAAAGCGCTACTGGCTGGTGAAATCGTGTAAGTTTTCCATCTTGTTTTGATCGACAATCCTCATTTCTTTACTAGCATCCAACCTCCTGGAAAGAAGCATGAGGTCTATACCCCAGAAAAGTCGGTCACCTTTGGTGGCCACTTTTTTACACACGACACCCTTCATTACACTGATGCCTCACGTCTCTATGATGTTGAGCATCCAGGATTGACGAACAGCCACTACACAGGTGTGCAGCTAATACTGTCAGCGATGGTGGTAGATATAAGCAGACGAGGTCCTGACAGTGCGTATCTCCTGCCATGCCATCCTTTGTTTATTCACAATGTCTCTAGAATACTACCGAAAACCACTCACCTCACTCTGCCAGATGATACTCCGACCTGACCTGTACTTGTATGATGAAACTGGAGAATCCGATTCTGCAGAGGATGCTGTCCTGCGCAAAAAGACCATTGCCTATATTGAATATGAATTGCCAAAGGCATACCATATTCCACGGAAACGAGAATTGGATTCAGACTGGGAATCAGATGAAGAGATAAAGTCCATGAAAAAATGTGAAAAGCAAGACAAGGAAAAACTGTTGCTGAAGAACAAGAAAAAACCAATGATAAAGGATTTTGAAGGTCTCGCCGTCCTCTCAAAAAAGGCCGTCCACATTGCATGCACCCTTGTCACTCTCTTCGAACTAGACTATTCAAACCGTGACCACTTGTTCAATCCTATGCCATGGACCAATCCAGGTGAAGAGTTGAACATTACAGAGAAACACGTTCAGGTCCTGAGGGCAGCCATCGCAAATTTTGACTAAATTGTTGTAGATAGATTTTTTTTTGATAGCATCATATTTCTATCATCTAAGGTGTCTATGAGGTGCAGTGCCTCAACAAATCACACTCACAAAGTTCTAAGGATCTCTCATTGGAAAAAGGAAAACATTCACTGACCACAACAAGGGAATTCCGTTCATGCATTTCAACTCAGGCCACTGGTTGGAATAAATTGTTGTCGTTGTGTTTGCTCGGCATCAAGGACTGTCCAATTATTAGGCAGAAAGGCATTGCATTTCTTGCAATACTTGATCGTGTAAAGCGAACTGGAGTTTAGAGACCCTTCTTAACCTTTTACCACCACCATCCGGCCGTGGGAACTGGTCCCTCCCCACCTTTGCCCGTGCCCTACATTACCGAACACCTCGCTCTAATGCATATCATCCTCATCGGGCCTGTTTACGGCCTGATACCATCCTCTTTTAACAATCCACACACTCTTTTTTCTTATCGGAGGAGATCGTGACGATTGCATGGTCAACTTCACCCATGCCCTGCTGGAGGCTTTTTAGCCCTGCTTACAACCTCCCTCAATACGACTCAGGCGCTCACGCCGGGGCCTTGAGCATCCTCGACCATGCTCTGCTTCGCGCAGACCCTTACTAGTAGGGGGCGCAACCACACGAAATCTGCATACCTGGTGGGAAGGGGAGCTAGCACCCGATCAGGCACTGTCCCTGCACGGACCTCACTCTCAGTCAGACAGCTAGCACGTCGAAAAGCGGATCAGTGTGGGTGGTTTTGATTGCAACATCATAAACAGGACGAATCGGAGGGAACAGGGGGAGAAACGGTTGGCGGAGGTTCAGGGGTTAGAGAGCATAGTGGATGGCCGGGTAACACTCACTTTCTTATACTTCCAGTCTGCTTTAGGTGGTTCTTAGCCTTTGGTATCCCCCTCCTACGTTCGTAGTACACCGGCTATTCAGGCAACTGACAGTTGGTAGCTGCGGCGCCCATGCTACGGCGTACATCTGCTTGTCCCGGGCCATATAAATCGGGCAGGTCATTATCTAGCGCGCGAGAGTGTGCTTACTTATATTGATCCATTAAGGATCCAGACTGATGAGAGGGTAGTTTAGGTGTAGCCTACCTCGCGGGGACTGCTATCGCGCACCTTTTAATTGTTGATTAAAAAAAAAAAAAAAAAAAAAAAAAAAAAACTGGAGTTTAGAGTGGAGTTAGTGACCATTCGTCGTACATAGCACATACATGGTATGTACAACTCAAGAAGGCCAGTCTAAACATAAAGCTGATAAGTGTCGTATCGTTCATACCATGCCCAACTCCTGACAGCGAAAACGATGATCGCGTATGTTGAACAACGGTCAAAGCGAAGCTCAAGGAATTTTGATGCTCGACCGAGACACACAGTTCATGCAGCGCATTAATCCAAACTGCGAAAGAAAGGTCAGAATAACATACAAACATTCAACAAAACAAAGGCATGGAAAGGACGCGCAACACGCAAAGTCTCAGCCTCGCCTTTACTTCTCCATCCGCACCCACCACTTTGGCTCTCAAACGGCGATGGCCAGAGATCGAGGACAAAGGCCTATGCGCCATCTGTGAAGAAGGCGGCGGCAGGATCCGCGTCATGAGCCTCGACGCTGGCTTAGGCCAGAAAAAGGGCTGGGAACCTGCACGCTGGAACGTGCAGGCCATGACGCGGACGGGGTGCGTTCCTTTACTAGTTTTTTCGTCCTCGACAGCGTGTTGTGCGTCCTCTAGGAAGGGAGACGATCGGGAAGGACTCACCAAGTTTGGTAAGCACATTAAGATGGGCTATAGGTCTTGATCGATCAGGAATTTCACAACGACAAAGACCAGCTGGACGGTAAATGAGTTTATTGAGCAGATACCTAGAACAGAAAGAGGAGCGATAATAAGACACTAGAACGAAAGGTAGATGGGTGTAGCAAAGCTCCAGGTGATCCTGCGTCCTCGCCCCTCAACCAGTGGGAGAAGCAATCAGCAAAGATTGTTTTTGAGAATGCCCTCGCGTACACGAGTCCCTCTCCGACGTTTGTCTGGACCAGCCCTCCTTCTACGACGTACGTCGCATGCCTTCAAGAAAAAGCGGAGGAGGGACAGTAATTTGGACGGCGTGGTTATCATAACTGAGAAAGACGAAAAATTCGAATATTTATACACCCGGCTCTTGCCGCTGAAATTCAAAGCGCGCTTTCTTGCTGCAAAAAGAAAGTTAGAACTGGCAGAACAAGTCAACATTTCGCGACGAGCAAGAGTAGGTCGTCGTCGTCGCGCACAACGGCGGCCACATTAACCCACTATGTCGGCTGCAGCAGCCGTCCCAAAAGTCCTTCCTCCGCCATCACCCTTTGGTGAGCTCCTACGGCGCTCCCGTTTTGCCGCCTACGACCCAGCCATCCGCCAGGCGTACACCGCGCCTCCCTCATACATTCACCGAGGAAACTGGGGCCTTAAACGACCCATTTCGAACCGTCACCGTAAAGGTCATATTGTCCTCCGCCGCTTCGAGGAGCATGCGCAGTTCATCGAGTGGGACCGTGCCGACTCGCAGGTCAAGTTTATCCGACGGGTCGAGGAGCTGGGCGTGAGACCTGAGCTCGTCCCCAACTCTCCGTGGTTTCGTGGCCTAGGGCAAGCAGCGATGAACAAAGCAAGCGGACTTGACTCGGATTTTTGTCCTGGGGAAAGCTCAGAATTCGAGCGGTTCCCAGATGAGCGGTATAAAGATGTTGGACTTGTGTTTCCTAAGGATATGCCGCCAAATTGGACGCCATCCGCCGCCGAACTTGCTCCTCTCGGTGCTACTTCAGAGCCAACACCAGAAGCCGCTCCTATAGTTCCAGATTTTATACTTACTACCACCGAAACCCCAACACCAACGTCAACATTACCTCAACGCCCAAAAGTTCTCCTCGATGACCTCGGCAAACGCGGGAAGGGTGCGTACGGCGCCAAAGCGCCTCCACCAAAGTCTCATCTGCAGCGCTCCGACGAGGCCCGTCTCCAGCCCAACATCAACGCCATGGCCCCCGCCGAGTTCGCCAAATACCTCGAGAAACTGCGCACACTCCGGCCCCAATTCCTCAAATATATCCGCGAGCAGTTGCTGCGCGACAGGGACGCCAACCGCAGAATTATGAGCAACATGCACCCGAACGAACTCAGTGACGAGCAGCTTGTGCTGAACCTCGGCATGGAGGCAAAGAAGAAGAATTTGCATATGGCCTTTTTGGGTCGGTGGAATGAAGAACTCCTTTACGATGGCGTATCGGAGCCTGCAGAGGCAAAGGCAGATGCAGACGCTGCGGCGCTAGCCAATATGCCCCAGCCCATCCGCAAGCAACCCCATAAGTTCGGTGGGCTCGTGTATGCCGAGCCCTCAGACCTGGACTCATATTATCACGTCAAACCCCAGCCCGGCTTCGTCTTACAAGACGCTCGGCCCTCCTCAGGATCATACCAAGTTGTAGATGCTGCAGGTGGGCAGTACATCGCCGCCTTCGCTGGCTTCACCGCCTACCTATCAAGGAGGGATGCCGGCGTATCCGCCAAGCCGCTGTACGAGCCCTTTACGGAGACTGGGTTACAGGCCCAACGCGAGGTCGACCCGACGACTGGCAAGGTCACGTTTAACACTAGCGAGAGCGAGCGGAAGATGCGCATGATGAGGCTCGAGCTAGAGGAGACGCCACGCGCCGTGGGTACTACAACGTCGAATCGGCCTCTGGATCTCGCCAAGCTGCGCGCGTACGCTGTCGTGGACGGTGTGGACCAGAACTGGCGCGACAACCCGTTCCCTCCTGGCAGCAGAGAGTACAATGCTCTTCTTGCGCCCAGTACAAAGGCGCCACCGATGCCCCCCAAGTCATCGTACGGCATGAAATATTTCAGGAAATTGTATGCTCCGCCTGCAAGACCAGCAGCAGCCGGGACGCTGAATTTGAAAGGGAGACTGCCCGGGGCTGCACCGAGCTGGCCTTTAAATGAGGACCCGGACAACTCGACGGTGGTTGATTCTTTGAGTAGGATGGTTGGTGCGAAACCACGACCACTGAGTAGAATCCGAGCTGAGGCGGAGTTGGACGCCAATGAGGGTAATGAGGGTAGTAAGGGTAATTGATTTGTTAGTACAGTACTCCAAATTACCATTCGCCTTATAATTAATAATTAACACTCCTGAGCCATCCAACGCTTGCTCAAATGACGAACAACACCCAAGCCTCGGCGTACAATCACTTGACGGTTCGTTCATGGATAAGCGAGTTCAAACTTCAAACTCCAAAAAGCCTTCCCTTGAAGACTGTTTTTCATAACCAGCCGAATTCTCGTTTTCGTTATGAACAAGAGGCTTTCTGTACAACTCGAAGGTTCACTTGTTGTCAAGTTTCAACAGTGAACTTTCCATTTCATATTAGAGGTAAAGAGACATAAACGGTAGTGTTAAATTTGTGTTAAATAAACTAGGAATTTATTTATTATAATTTCTTTGGTAGCTGTTGATACATCGTCCACAAAAAATAAGAATATTAACCTAGGGCCAAAAGACCCTACTCAGTGTAAAACTGGCGTATTTCATAGGATCGTAGTAGTACACTGTTAATCGAGAAGATTTTCTTTTCATCATGATGAAAGGTCGGAGTAGGACTGGTAGGAATCCACAGAGGATCGTTTCTTTTGTCGTAACTTGCGCCTCTTCTTCAAGTTCGGGGATGTGGCTGCCGAAGAGGGGGGAGAGGAATCAGAGGAAGAGTAGTCCGCATCATCTATGTAGTATGTTGGCATAGGCTTTGTCTATGTGATGCATTTGTATCAAATAAGTAACGTCAAAGTATTGTCAACCAACTCACCTTTCGACGGCGCGTGCTTTTGGGGTCTACGTTTGTGGAGGATCTGCGCTGAGGAGCAACAGCAGGTGGTTCTTGAAATTCAGGTGGAATCAGATTTTTTGCGAGTAAGATGTCTGGTGTGCGTTTATGTTTAGAGATTATGTAATCAAAAATCGAAGCATACCTATTGGCCTATAGTAGAAGGTGAACGTGTACAGAGGTTCGTCGTCAATGCAACTTCCGGTAACATGAACGATGTCAGTTTTCGGAGCGGAAGGATATGCTTCGCTCAACCTTCAAACGAAGAGGGATGAGCATTTGAAAGATTTTGGATGATTAACATCACTGAAACACTCACCGGACATGATGAGGAGACGTCTTCTCAGAACCCTCTGGAACGGTGACATCTAAAACAGGTCCGTCTCGGTATACAGTGTCAGTTTGTTCAAGAGTAGTATATTTGATGCTGATTCGACGGATTTCTAGTTTGATTGTTCCAACCTCGGGCGAGCAGTTGTTCGTGTGAGACGCGTCCTTGTCGCCTGTAGACAGATTTTAGCAGTCAGGAAAAAAACATCAAGAGAAAACTACGCGTAACGCCAACCTCTGCAAAAACGAAATTCCTCCGTTCATGTGAAGGTGTCTGCACATAACAGAGGTCGACCTTGGAGTGTTTGAATTCTGGGAAATTTTTTTCATCGAGAATGATATGACCGGGATCCCAAAGTGTCCCATCTATGTATAACCGGCCTTCCATAGGTTGCACACGTGGTTATTGTGCCAGCTGATTGTAAACATCTGCGAAAGGGTATTCAGAATGCTGTTGATTTATGGAATATTTGCACAATTAAAACTGACCTCTCCAGGAGTAGATTCAATCCAGCCACTGAAAGAGTTCCCGGATGAAGAACATTGATGTCCGCCAATGTACTTTGGGCCACAACGACCGGAGATCCAGCAGGTGATTTGTTCCACCCTAAGAGACTTTGAGTCAGGGATGGTGAGGAAGGGATTAGAGTTTTCCATCGTTGGAAGAATAGATCGGGGAATGGTGATCGCAAAATGGTTTGGTCCTTCCAGTTCAAAAGGTCAAGCCTTTATATAGAGCCAACGTAGGTGGGCGAGACAAAGGATTTGTGACAGAACTATTGACACCAAGATTTTTTCATTTTGCTGCGAGCTGTTATAGTCGTCGCCACAGACTAAATATAATATATAAGGAGCATGGATACTTCTTAATGAGGATGTCAATCGCCTGTCCCCTGGAAGGGAAGTGCACACAAGTCCACCACGTAGCCGGGTCATTGAGACAACATAGTGGCCGGACTATAGAATTCCTTCCCTGGAATTATGTTCGCTTGACATGTCTCATCAGACAGAGCCCACAAACCCACAACAGATCCACAAGGTCTTTGTAGAAACACCGCAAATGGAGTGGATCGATGACGGTGACAGAGAGCCTTTTACACGTGTACAGCCAACACCTTGAACTCCATCTCCAAGGTGAACCCCGTTTCGTTTTTGGAAGGACGGCGAACTTGGGAAAAAGCAAATGGAAACTGATTTTGCCTAAGGCTATGCCGTTGGGTAAGAGTATAAGGTTGGTGGTCTAAGTTTGCCATTCTTCGGGTTTTGAGTTCACCGAAAAATTATAAGGACAAGCAAGTGAAGTAGCACGCAGTTCACGGATCTGATGTTCTTGTAAGTTGGCGTGTGGGATGAGAATTGCACTATCGCATTGTTGCACACAAAGGAGAAGGACAGAGCCTCACAACGGCTCGGTCTGACTCGCTGTGTTTAGACCCTTGTGGATGGTGGAAAAGACGCTGTTCTCGTGCGCCACAAATCTTTGTGACGTAATTTCACGTGGTGTGACTACTCGTCTTGACCATCCTCGATGGGCGACTTGAAGATTAACAACCGCTTGATAATAGACCATCATGAACTCTCCTCCTGATCCAGGCTCTCCTTCTCCATCAACACCTTCCTCTGGTTCACCACCTCCAGAAGAAATTAACTTTCAGCAGAATAATACCTCCTATTTAGCTAATCTTACAAGTCATATAAGCGCCACTTTCGGTGGAAACTCTTCATCCAAACGCCGACTACCCGCAGGCGCTTCTTTTGGAGCGGCCTCATCGGCTAGAGATGCGAAAACGAGGAGGAGGGGGGAATCAAGTCGCCAGAATACCGCTGCTTCCTGGGAGGGATTGAAAGAGTCTGGAGGGGGAAAGAAGGAGAAAGACGAACTGATCGATACCGCCCTCGTCGAAGCTCTGAGAAAAGGTATGGGTCTTTAATTTTTAAGAATATCCTGGATTCATTGCTCTTAGAAATCGGCGATCCCTTCCTGGAGCCCACTGTCAAGGGCTGACATTGACGACCACATTGTTGGAGGTGTGAAGACAGCTTCACGTCTGATGCGCAACCACTAATTGTTCTCCCGCCCTGCTATCAGCGGTATCATTGTTTTTGTGATTCATTTGTCGTAATCAGCGTAATAGTCCCTCTAAAATCGCGTCTTAGCCTTGTCTAAAGTATCGCCTTTTCTTTTGCTTTAGACAGGTTGTTTTGTTTGAACTTCATCAATCTTCTGTATGGATCAGTGTCACTCTACTCTGATTTCCAACGCGAAGAAAAGCAATGATGCTGAGAATATTTTCCCGTGTTGCTGCCCTTGAAGGCCGTGAGCTCCTGACAGGATAAAAACGTCGAGCAAAAGTGTCTCAAAAGACAAGGTATCTCCTTCTATCTTTCTTTCCTACAGCAGAGTTACGGCGTCTAATACCAAAAGGTGGAAACTAAGGATATAATTCAGTTCTATTCGATACAAATGAATAATGTTGTACAGAAAATTTACAGAAATAGACGATGGGTAAATCTTATTCTGAGGATTTAAGGGGAGTCGAACCTTTCTTCCTCAAAAAGCTCCGCGACAGTGTAAGGACATTAGAGATCGCATCTTTTCCTTTACTAGATGGCGACGATGGGGACTGGATTCGTTGTTTCGACATACGGCGTTCGGACAAATTCGTCTGAACACGACGCATCTCAACCCCATGTTCTTCTGTGGCGAAATCAAAGCCATGATCAACGGAGACCATTCCAGTAGCCATATCTGTCCTACTGGCTGATCTGACATCCACGGAGGGTCGAGGAAACCGATGTTCTAAGGATATAACACTACTAGCACGGGAGTTTCGGCGTGATGACTTGGACAGCCTTCGCTGCATCGTTGGTGGAAGGGTTGCAGCAGGTTTGCTGAGGCGAGAATAGGAAGAAAAGTCTTGGTTTGGATTCAGTTTTTGCAGGACCTGGAAGGTTTCGAGATCTCCTGGGTTGTATCCGACTTTCCATGCTTTGTAGAGGACTCGTGGGGCGAGAGAAAGGGTAAAGACGATGGGTATACCCAGCCAGAAATAGGCAGATCTGAAGAGGAAGTAGTCGTTGCCGAAAAGCCTTGTCACCGCATAACCCGGGGATATAAGAGAATATATGACCTGAATTTATGTAAGTCCATGACCTGATATCAAAGGGAAGTTCAATAGGACACACAGTATATATCCATTGGACGATAAGCCCAATGAAAACAGCAAAGAAAATCCACGCAGACCACGCAGTGGCGCTGAGACCAGTAAAAATGTTAGCCACGAGTGCAGCACTTATAGCCATAGTCTGATTCCCCAGTCAGCACAATTTTTTAGATTCGGGCAAGTCACATACCGTTGAAAATTCAAAAAGGTAGACATCATATCCGTCTTTGCGTGATGTAGGTGATATGTATGTGTACATGAGAATGAAATAGATGATAGCAGACTTCGAGATTCAGCGTTAGAAAAGATGAAAATAAGCTGACAACGGGGTTGAATACCTGAACAATGCCGTCGAAGAGGTAAATAATGAAAGATCTTGTCCCAAACCAAGTTCCTTCGCGGCCATATCTGTACAGCTCCGGAACCTCCATCAGGACGTGCGAATCTGCGAAATTGGGTTTAGAATTGATGTGATCAACAAGGTCAACCGTGAAACCCACCAAGGAAACGATCAAATATGCCTATTCCAACAACAGGTGCGATTGTCCACAAAGAATTCCAAAATAGAATGTAAGTATAGTCGAAAACACTGTTTGACAAGTTCAATTTAAAACTTGATAGAACTGTGGATGAAAAACTTACTAGTTCGCACTCCAACCATCAAAAATCTGGAACCACCATAACACACCAATGGGTACGATGTTCTTGTAGAAAAAGTTGAGAATCCTAATCGAGAACAGCGGTGTGTTAATACACTTCCGACAAGAGTGGATCAGTTACTGACATAAGACCGTTACGAGCATATGACCAATGACCATGAACAAGTAACAATTTCTTGAGGAACCGAAACTACAAGTCAAAGATAAGACCTTGTTCAAAAAATTATCAGTGAAACCGACCTGAGCGATAGCGTAGTCAGACGAATTGACTGCTTGGAGTCCTTCTTCGCCAGATATACCAACTCCAACATCTGCGGCTTGAATCATACTGACATCGTTGGCCCCATCTCCAATGGCCAAAGTCATGGCGCCCAGACCGTCCTTGACAAGTTTGACAACCAAGGCTTTCTGAAGAGGCGAGACACGACAGCAAATAACACCATCACACAGAATAGCAAGGCGAAGGAGAATGTCTTTATTCTCCTCATCCGCAAAGGCCTGTAAGAAAAGAAACACATTAGTAGTGCCACAGGAATAACGAAGGGGAGCATACCTCGAGCAAAGCTGCACCGTCTACAACTAAAATAAAACCTCCTGGTCGTTCGCCATTTTCTGGACCAACAATAGAAGAAACGCCGGTGTTGATTCGTTGTAGAGGAATGTTAGGGATCGTGTCTTTGGGAAAGCTGGGCATTTCTAACTCTTTGTCATAGTTGTGGTCTGGGAAAAATTGAGACAGAGCGTCGGTCATTTGGAGATGTACTGGGCGGCGAGATCCACCGCGAACGATAATGATATTGGAATCGGAGCTGACAAGATTAGTACTTCGTCCAATAGCTAGCAATTTTCTCAGTCAAGGCGAGAACTGGGCAAAATATTTTGGAAGCTGACCTATGGCGGTTTCCAACTTGTCACCTGTCGCGACCCAAACCTTAATTCCAGCTTTCTTGAGGTCTTCGATGGTCTCAGGAACACCGTCTTGCAAACGATCTTCTATTGCAGTGGCACCTAGCAGACGAAGATGCTGTTCTAATTCGTTCGAGACAGCTTCAATGCGCTCTTCTCGGTTTTCAAGGGCAATGGTAGCCTCCTGATAACGTCGGCTCCAAGATTCGTATTCATCCACTGAGTATCAGAGTTTTCAGGTGAAATAGGTTGGGTAACAACAGTGTTGCATACCTGAGATAGACCGCTGAGCCAATGTCAGCGTCCTGAGGCCGCTGGAGGCAAATTCGCTTAGGTGGCGCTCAGTCTCCCTCTTCAAATCGTCTTCCGTAGGACTTAGGCGTTCGAAAATGACAGTGTCGGCCCCCTTTGTGAGCAATAGCAGTTCATTGGTCTCGATGTCCACTCTGCGTAAAACCACGCTCATACGTTTACGTGAACTTGTAAACTCCAGAATTTCCAAGAGCTCGTATTTCTCCACGTCTGCCGATCTTGGTGTTCGAAGCGAGAGAATATCCCTGTTTTTGCCGAGGAATACATATCCCATATCCGCTGCGGCCTGAACCAGAGCAGCTTCATCTGGAGACTGGGCCTTATAATCGATACTGCCGGTTGTAGCATCCGTCGCCGCCATGACAGTGTGGCACAGGGAGAGGACAATGAAAAAGTCGTTTAGTTTCGCGATATGAGAGGTCGGGTCGACGTGAGCACCGGCTTTTGAGGCTTCCTGGATATCTTCAAGAAGCTTTGAGTCATTGAATTTTTCGCCGTTGTTTAAAGGAATAGAAGCCTCCTTGGCATCGACGTCAATCTGACTACGCGAGCTGCCCTCCAAATGCGGATCTTCCGCCCAAAGGTCGACCTCTACGACTTGACTAATCTCAACAATTGATGAAGGTTTTTCAGGGATGTATCCCTTTTCGTCTTCTTTCAGGGCCTGGTTGTCGCCTCGATAAGCTCTGCCAGCTACAGAGCACATTCTGAACACCATGGAGTTCTGAAGGTTCATGATTATTCAGTGCGCTGGGTAAATACAATTTCCATGCTTACCTGGGTTAACGTTCCTGTCTTGTCAGAGAAGATATATTCAATTTGTCCCAAGTCGTCCGAGAGATTCCAAGTACGAGCTTTAGTAGCTTGGTCCGTCTTTTCGTAGTAAATGTCTGCATCAAAATAGATGAAAGCGGCTTGACATGTGCGAACGAACTCGATTGATAAATAAAGAGAAATCGGAACAATATCTTGAAACCTGCAATATCTCAATAAATGACGTTGAAAAGTGGTTGAAAAAGACCTTACGTCAAAAGAGCAAAAACCCATGTTATTAGCCCATTAATCCTAGGGTTGTCGTCACTTTGATCGTCTTTAAAAAGCCACGGAGCTCCCAAGGGGAAGAAATGTGTTTGTAAACGGGAGTCAGCGATAGCGCAAACTATTGCTATTAAAGCCAGTATGAGGAGATTGATGAAACTACAGGCAGTTAATATGTTTTCTCTGACTAAATTGATGAAAAGACGTACACTTGAGGGTTCATCTGCCTTTCTACCTTGCTTCGTTTACTAGGAGTTCCACCGGAATTCAGAACGATTTTCGAGTCCAAACCAGTAAACAGCACAATTCCTATAGCCCAATCCGTATTCTTCAAGACTGTTCCACGAAGCAGTGTCGTGGATAAGTCAACCGGAGAAGTAGATTTGCTGGTGGTAACATTGGCGTTGAGTCTGTACATGTCTGTGTCTGGGCGATCACACTGAATTCGAAATGAGTTCTGCGAATTGGCGCACTCTTGTGCATTGTTCAAGTGGGCCAATGCCGGCACACCGCGTCGTGATTTGAGATTCGTTTCACCATCCAGATTCTTCGTTTCTACAAATGCAACATTTTCTTCCTCGGATGTCGCACAGATAAGAATGTCTGCTGGAAATGATTGATTGTTCATAATCTTGACAAAATCGCCAACCCGGATATCCTCCCAGAATGCTGATCTCCAGTGTGGTCTCATTGGCGAATTGCTAGGGGCGTCATTGTCGTCGTAATCGTAATCTACACCAGGAATAGCCGCTTTACCGTCTTTCGAACCATTTCCAACGCCTGGAATAGATACAGTGGAGGGTTTTGAACGCTTGGGAAGGATCGTAGGTATGAATGATTTGCTTTTTCCTTCGGTGACATTTGGGTTCACCCAATTTCCGCCAGATAACACCAAGACTTTGCTAAAGTTAACCCGATTATCTGATTGATGCCGTTTGAAGTCCTCATAACCATCCTTCAGCGCGGTGACCG
This sequence comes from Galerina sulciceps, assembly GCA_023014345.1. Classification (NCBI taxonomy): domain Eukaryota; kingdom Fungi; phylum Basidiomycota; class Agaricomycetes; order Agaricales; family Galerinaceae; genus Galerina; species Galerina sulciceps. Next base: position 660,687 of record JAEDXJ010000048.1, on the reverse strand, counting down.
CTAACACGATAAGCAGTGGGAGAATTGCAGCTCCAGGAGAAATGGTCGCGAACTTTGGAAAGAATTGGAGAATGGCAATTACCAGGAAGAATCTATCTGTAAAGTCAGAGAATTATCAAAACGATGAAATGGTTGCACACATGTTGGCAATGCGTCGGAACTGTTCCAACAGGTCTCGAGGAAGGAAAGTGATTAGGGTATATTTCGAGGTGATAACCTGGTTCGTGGTATAAACATTGTCGCGCAGGATCTTGCCCTTTGGATCGAAGCAGGTCTCGGGAAGAGCTTGGTTCACATATATAGTTCTGGGCGGCCCGGGTGGTCGTTTCCGGGAGAATAGCTCCTCAACCTTGAAAGCGGCCAAACGCTCATACCAATTTGCGAAGCCAGACTTGGTACTCGACCGAGCCATCGACGGGGGTGGGACGTGGCAATGGTGGTCGCTCGGCAAGATGACCCAGCAGCTTGATACGCAGATTTAGCAGCCAGTGCTGTTCCGAGTTCCCAAGTACTTTTTTTGGGTACTCGTGGGCGCTGAATCAGCAACATGAGGGTATTGATCACATTTTGACATGATTTTGTTCTGCTAAAAGCGCAATTTAAGTCTAAAAGTAAGTGAGAAAGCCATCCGTTGCTTGACATACTGGATGACATACACCGAATTGTGGAATCTCTAATCCCGGGCTTCCGAAGCGGCTGCGCTGAGCAGCGCCGAGCATGCGTAAGCTGTGATGCGGAGGTGAGAAAACATGAATGAAATTGACGAACCCGGGTTCCGCGCCGATGTCGGAGGTTGACTAATTTTGGCGATCAATTACATTTGTGGGATCGTTATTGGATGGCAAGAAATATAAAATTATGAAAATACAACAAAGTCCAGAGGGTATTCGTGAATGGAAAAGCTTGAGATGAGAGCAATAATTAAAAAATAATGATAAAGAACTGAGCAAACAGTGAGTTTCCTAAAACCGGATAAACTATTCAGCAGGGGATAACTTTGGTCATGATTTCGTGAAATTTTTCTATAAGGGAGTCGGGTCATCCTCGACTTTGTTTGGTCTTGAATATGGTCGAGAAGGCGACGATGCAACGTCTGAAAAGCGAGAAACAGTGGAAAAGGGGAGGTTGCCCATCGTTTCATGGCAGTCGGGTTTGCGGTCAGGAGTCAAAACACGTCGACGTTTCCTGCTAGATGGCGGATCAGGCTGTTGAGGCACAACGAAATTCACCTCCTCCTCGTGCTTTCGATCCAGAAGATCGTAATCCTCTTCCTCCGATGGATTGTTGGACTGAGAGTTCTTCCGTCGAGAAGCCACGCTTGGCCCTTTTTTCGCTTTTTCGAGCTGGCAGCTACTGTGAATGGTGCGCTATCATCAATGACTTTGCAAATCTCGATGTCGACCTTTGCTCGAAGGAGGGAATCGAACCAGTATTTCTGATTCTCTTGTGGGCGATCACCTGGGCCCTTAACTTCCACGAACTTGCAGGTACGTTCTTTGGCATTCCAGACAAAAAGGTCAGGACCACCACTGCTTCTGCCTTTGTAATCTTCGCAGAAGAGTTGACAAATTATTGCCAATGACTCCTTCCCAATACACTAGAAGTCAAGATACCATCAACGTTAAATTCTGAGTCAGGGTGGAGTGACACAGCACAAACCTCAAATATGTCGAAGAGGTCTTCCTTGCTGCATAAATCCCAGCTTACACCTATACACCAAGTTTTGTCCTTCCTATAGGCATCGTCGTGTTTCTGTAGAATTTCTCGCCAGCCATCGTTACTAATCTCTTCTAGTCGCCGGTCAATGAGATCTTTCCGAGCGCGATAGAAAGATTCTTCAAACATATCCAGAGGTGCTGCTTGAAATGGAGTCTCAAATGCCCCTGGCACCGTCGCAAAGATGATATCCCAGAAGAGGAGTCCAAATATCGTTGTGAGAATTTTTGTTTCGCAGTGAAAACTGGTCGTTTTAAATTTTAATGTAGACACCAATTTCAAATATATTAAAGCTCACCCAGTAAATCCCTGATCCTCGTAAAATTCTAGAGCGCGCGTTTCAACATTGACAACTTCGCCATTTCTACCTTTCCAACGTGACTTTCCCAGCTTTTTCTTGGAAGGAGCAGGCTGCAAATTCGTATTAGTGTCTGCTCTGAGAACAATAGAGAATCTTGAAGGCACCTCAGGTTTGCTGTCGGCCCCTTTTGAAGTCGAAATGTAGGCATGAATTCCTATATCCTTGTTCTCTTTCTCGCTGACTGGGCGGCCCAGCGCGTCAAATTTGAGGGGATCGAGTTTGATTGCACGTAGTTCTTTTGTTACAGCCATCCTTAGTTCTCCATCGCATGTAGATCTTTCGTCGAGGGGTATTTTCAGCCTTTTCTCCAAAGCCATGAGGCGCTTCACTAAGCTCGGGCGCCAGACTAATAAGAACCATTAGGACAAGCAAATTAAATATATTAGAAGCTGACATACCTATACCTGTATCGTCATCGAGGAGAGCTTCCTTAACACCCTCCATATTTTGCAGCAGAAGAGCTCGCTTTTCTTCGGCGGAGTGTGCCTGACTCGTAAGGTGACCTAGGACAATTGCACGACGTTCGTACCAGGCAGCCCGTTTGCCACGTCGCCAGAATCGTTGAGCCAGCAAAGTCTCAAGGACTTTCAGTTCGGCCTTATACTCCTTCAAAGTGCCAAGAGCCCTTGATGCTTTGTGCACCATTCGGGTCTGTATATAACCTACGAAATGATGAGATTTAAATGAAAGACTGTGGCTTAAATACGATACCGCTGTCAAAGCGTTCTAATCCTGGAGGTTTAACGGCAGCTTCTCCTCGAGCATGTTGCCGACCAACAAGCTCTTGCCATTTCGGAAGTATCCATTCCTCAAGGTGTGCCTTGATTTGCTCTTCCTTCCTAACTTCGACGACGACTGACCCATTGAATTCATCTTCGCCAAAATCTTGTGCAAGGAGTTCTCCCTCCTTCTTGACGCCGGGGGTGTGGGATGAGCGAATATTAGACGCACTGGCTGGTGTCCTGAGAGGGGTTGTGTGAAACCTGCTAGTCCCGGATGTCATCGGAGTGACGAACTGGTGTGCAGGAGTTTTCGCTCCTTTTCGTTCCGACTTGTCGTCGGAGCCTTCTATAAGTTCATCCAGAAGTTTCTCCAATTCCAACGCGACTTCATAATCGAGTAACTCTTCCCTCGTAAGCCAGATACTGTCACTTCGGGTATATTCATATCGAGTGTAATCCCTCTTCTTAAAAACGGTAAGTAGGGCAGGTAGTAACAGGGCAGTTGGATGTTCTGTTTCGCGATAGCAGATAATGTGGAGCCGTCGAACTAATCGAAAAAAGTCGAAGTTCACGCGAATGCATTTACCTGGGGTAATCATCAGCAAGTATGACAGAAAAGTATCATATCCATACCAAGAAGCTGTAGGGCCATCTGCTTCAGTCGCTCTTCTTGAGTTACTTTCGCCTTCGTGGATAGAGAAGGTCTGGAAGAAGATGTGAATGGGAGCAAAGTTTGTCGTAGACCATCACCCCGAGCCTTTCCTTTGCCTTTCCGGTTTTGAGTTGACCCAAAATCAAGGATGCTTTGATTGGCGGCCGTGTGCTGAAGGCAATGAATAATATCGGATTTCTGCAAAGCTGGGCATCAGTAAGAATGCCTTGGCTTAGACGCAGAGATACCTTTGTCTGTGCTGGTTTTAGTTTACATTTCGTCGCCTTGATAAGTACCATGAGCTGGTCTTTGTTGAGCCGCCATAAAATTTCATCGAGGGTCATGACAGTCTCGTCCTCGCAAAAAATTCAAGATTCATCTCATCTTTTTCCGATTCTAGGACTGCCTTTATGGGATCCACCTGCTCCTGCAGCTTAGACGTGCTTGCCTCAGGAGCCCAACAATTCCCAGCTGTATTCGGCATCAAAGTGGCCAGATCAGGCTTGACGTCTTCCTCGTCCGTATCCATTGTGAGATCAATGACTTCAGGTTCATCCTCGATTTTCACCTCCACCTGGGTAACTTCTGTTTCGTCGTTGATGGAGGACAACGGAGGGTCAGGTGGCTCCGTCTTGATTGAATGGTTATCAGGGGGCTCCTCCTTCATAATTGTGTGGATAGGTTTGCATAAGTCGGCGATGGCAGAGAGGAGACCTTCTTTTCCAACTTCTTTCTCATATTTGATCAACGTCGAGACCGCATGCCACTGATTTGCCTTGCGAAGAACCAGACGAGTGAGACAATAACGCGCGTTATCTGTTCGAGGGAGTCAACAATAGTAACATTTTGAATAGTGAAGAAAGCATTACAGCAAAGGAAGCTAAACTTCTCAAGTACGCTGATTTCCGATTCAGATAAAAGCCGCGACTCGCGTTCAATCACGAGTTTGGCAGTATCTACCATCAACATTATTGTCGCCCTTGTATGGACGGAAAGTGGACAAACCTTCGAAAACTTTAACATAAGCTGATGGTCGCCTTGGACCTATTTGTTGGTTTCGTCCTTCATCGATGTCTTCAAGGTCTTTTTCGATTGATTCTTCATCTACCAGCTTTCCCCCGAAAATAAGTTGTTGTATGAGGTGACTTGATGCTGTCGTCCCATTGGGTACCATGGTGAGATAGGGCTTAAATAGAGTTCAAACAAATAAGAATGCGTTATGTGTACAAAACTAGAGATTAGTGGATAGCTTTGACCTTGCAACGTGAACAAGATCGCGTGGAGGGACAACAGAAATTCAGAGCAGCAGAACTAGGGTCGAACCCAGGCTACATGTAACACGGTCATCTGATGTGTCACGACGCGACTTGGGCGATCAATTCATAATTCTGACGAAAAACTTTATATTCCACCACAGCACTGAGCAAATCAATATCAGGAGCGAAACATCTTAAGCCAAGATCCAGACGAGATGAATGTCAATTAGGGTGTATATTTTCCAGCACCTCTCACACTCTCCTAAGATTACCTTCAACGTGCGGGTGTGACGGCCATTGCAGGGCATGGCAGGTACTCGACCTTATAAGAAACCAAACATTATCACGTGATCTTAAAAATGACGTTTCATCCTTATTGACTTGTTCAATGCTTTCAGTCAATACGAGCGTATATGGCTCCAATGGCGCGTTTTTCTCCAAACTGACGGAGATCTTTTATAGGTATCGTACCTTCATACTCGGGGACTCCTCTAGCAACCATTCCATCGTAGAACCAAGTTCGACTTTCATAAACCAAACGTCCAGTAAAATGGTGTGTTCCGTAGTAAAATACGCCGCGTAGGGCAAACTGAAAATGCTGACCGTCCTTGCGTACTGATACGGATTCACTTATTTCTAGATCTTGATCATCTGCGCGAAGATCGATATACATTAAATAAGGCATAACCAAAAACTCGAACTTCAACACCACTGATCTCACAGAACAATTTCGGCATGCGTATCGTGTGGATTCCTCGGGTGACGAAAACCAGTTCATCAAAGAACTCTTTTCCGTATAGCCAATGCTGACAACTAAATTGTAGCTTGGTGCTCCGAAGTTTGGTTCCACGTATCCACAGGTACTGCACACCTTCTGCCGTCTTGAAACAGCGGTAAGACACTGTAGAAATTCTATCGCGAGATCATACATCGATATCAATGAAGGACCAAAGGGGAACGTAGTGGGTGAATTATTGTTCAATGTAACCCTTAGCTGATCACGGACTGCCTCGAAGGTTGACATTCTGTTGTCTAGCAAATGTCGAAAACCACCCGACAACACACTCAGTAACGCGTTCGTAGAGTTCATTCGCATGGTCCAAGCTGCTGGATCGGTCGACCATATGTGCCTTAGTATGGTAAACAAGGTATCATACGCACAGCTATAATGTTGCGAGTCCCATATTAGTCCAATCGGAGGGGTATACAGTGTTGTCTGAGCTGAATACGTGGCGTTCATAGAATCTGAAATCTTTGCTCTCTTGGGATGTTTGTCTGTGTCAGGGTCAGTTCTTTTCCTTTTGTTTAGATGAGAAATCGTTTCTGACTTTAACGTTTGCTGCGTTTCATCCAACGACTGAGTTTTATGTTTTGTCTCGTTCTTTTCTTGGCGAATAATGCGCCACGGAATAGAGCTATAGAGCTTTTCGGTTTGCGATGCCAATTCCGTGTTGTTAATAGCAGGGTGGATGTAACTGGGCAGATAATCTTTACCTTTCCATTTACGAAAAGCTAAGATTGTCGATCTCCTGGTTTGCTGTATAATACCTTGCGGTAATTTTTTCTCATAACTTAGGCGAGTAATATAATCCAGTATTTCCAGATCACGAAACTCCTGACGTAACCATCCAGAAGCACCTCCTGTAATTTTATTAACGTTGAAGCCTTGAATGATGATAGTATCCGCTGCTGATGAGCTACGTGAAAGGCAAGTATAATATGATTGATGATTGGTACAATTAGTTAGATTCACCACATTTTTAGGTCGTGTTTTACCTTGGGAAGCGTAGTCTGTCATGGCGAAGTTGGGTAAGAAGAGTATCTGCTGCCTTATTATGGAGGTCGTCCATCCGCTATCAAAGGCGAAATTAACAGTAGTATCGGATCTAGTCAGAGGTACAACATTCTCAGGCAAGCCTCCGAATTTCACTTTTTGAGGCGGTTTAGTCAACTGCACGAATAAAACATCTAGAACTGGTTTTCCTTTAGGACCGTCCATCGATTGCCAACCAACTATTGTTCCCTCTTGACCCCGAGTCATACATAACTCGGTTGCCTCATTATATCTTATCATAATTGGCATCCCAAGACATATACTAACTTTACCCTGCACTTGTTGGTCATTTGTTGACGGGGGGAGGTTCCATAGTCTCTCTTGGGTAGCAGCGCTGATATAAGGTAAAGGAAATCTTTTCCGATCTCTTCCACCTTTTGATCCCATAGCTTTTTTGTTTATATTTTTTCTCTTTTCTGAAATCGGTTCGTCAATTGAGTAAAATGTGTGTAAAATCTGACCTGTATCGGCAGCGAATTTATGGCATCCTAATTCATTAATTTCATCCTTTTTATCATTCCACGCTGTGATAATAGATACATGACGGTAAAGAGGGTCACTCAAATCTGGTTGTCCTGGTTTGAAACCTGCTATTTTGCTCTTGAGAAATGCTATATCCTCCGCAGTGCAAGATTTGTATCTCATGTTTTCTAAAGCTGTCCGTAATTTCGTGTCCTCTAATGACTGATTAGTTTGCCTCATATTTTGTCGCAGAATGACCACTGTATTGATTTGGTGCCACATCGCTTTTCCAATGGCTGCCTTTTGACCGCGTATACTTGTTGCACTAACATCTCCGGATCCGACACTTCCACTGTACAACGATGAATTTTCCCGACCTGCAACAGGCGGAAGCTGACCGAAATCTCCCGCAAATACGATATTCAATCCGCCAAAAGGTATATCTTCTCTTCCACATGCGATAGCAAGACGCTCGCATACCCTGTACATGTCGTAGCAAGACAACATAGATACCTCGTCAAAAAATATAAAATCTACGCCTTGCAAGCGCTCTTTAATTTGAGACAACAAACCAGTTCTGATTTCATGATCCTCAGCATCCCGCATACCTAATATATAGTGATACGTCGAACCCCCTAACAATGCAGCTGCCGTACCTGTCGGGGCCATTATTACCAAACGCTGGCTTTCTCCCCTGCGATCAAATAATTCCGTGATTGCCTCCAGGACACGAGTTTTTCCTGTTCCGCCCATTCCACCAATATACATTTTCAAATGACCTTCTGCACGATGACATATATATTCACACGCTATTCGATAGGCTCTTTCTTGCTCTCTGTTTAGTTCAAAATGGGCACATACCTCGTCCATCATGTCAACCTCTTTCTTCCGCGAAGCTACGTCACTTAAATCCTGTAATCCCACAATTCGTACAACGTTCGGCGCGAAAATACCTCGTATATCATCGTTCGTTGTCTTGTGAATCGACAATTTTTTGGCCTTCGATCTGTTTGAAATGATATCCTGTCGTTTGCTAGCAACAACTTCCCTCCATTCACTACCAGATCTTAATATACCGGGCACTACTTTTTCAAGTACAGAGGTGACTTTTGATGAATTCTTAGGCGCCGCTTTCAACCAACCTGATTCGAAAAGCGCAACCTTGATCGATGCTCGATCCTCCTTTCTTCGAGATCCCGCATGTCCATTACCTACCAAACGCGGATCATCGTCTCCAATTAGTTGATCAAGTTCCACTACGTTGTCGTAGTGGTTCTCGCTGTCAATATCGTCCTTCGATTCGGCTGAAATAGGTATGATATTCTCGTTATCGTTATCATATTTGTTTTGCATTTCTGATTCAGCCTTCCTACGCATAGCATTGAAATCGTCTCTCGCGTCCAAGCACTCATATCTGACCCGAAAATTATTCATCACTTCGGAATGCCGTTCACCGAAACGGTGAGACTTGAATGCATCATCCCAACTTTCATCTTCGTTTTTGAGATCAGTCGGTAGACGCCAAGGTTTAAAAAAAGTGAGCATAGTCATACAGTAATATTCTCGACTTCCCTCTTTATCGCGCGGTATGCTGCCTCCCATGAAAGTCGGGACTATCATTCCGTTGTCCTTCACGCAGTGGGCTAGGTGGGTGCTCGCTAGAGGGTGGTCGTCAAGATAAGGAAAGCCCCCAGGCGTTTTCTTATCTTTTTTGTCTAATGGATCTTCATCAATTGACACTGAGTCCATGTATACGTTCTCTTCAGAATCATACTCAGTTGATTCGGCATCTTGATCATGATCTGATGGCGCCTCACTTGCGTTTGAGTTGACTGAATAATAGTCATCGTCCCCATCTCGCGATTCCAGATCTGCCTCGGATGCTACAAGTGGCTCTAAATTATCATGCCTCTCCACGGCTTCCTCCGATTTATGTACTCTTTTCTTCACTCTTCTGGACAGACGCACCCAATCATAAAGACTGTAAAAGGAATAAACTTGGGGTCTATATATGTAGTCGTCGACTACTCGGGACGGATAAAGCACCCTATTCGAAGATAAAATGACCACTTTTTCCTCCATCAAGTCCTCGTTGGATGGCTCTGATATATCAGTATATATTTCATGTTCTACATAATTTACATAGTTTCTCCAGTAAAAAGGCTTGAATATATGGTTGGTGTAATGATCTGGGTTCCCAATAAGGTACATGGATGCCATGGGTGCTCCAATCTCCATTTTTACTGTGAGGGAATTGACAATTTTGGTAAGCAATTGGCGTGCCGTTTCCGCCCTTTCTGCAGACGTGTTTAAAGCTTCTGAATTCCGCCTATATATACTACGAATGGTATCGAATATGACATGTGTTTTTAGACCGTATTTAGAAATATAATCGGACACGTAAGCTACTACCGCCTTTACCGCGGTACCAGAGTGAAGACAAGTTACATCAGAATTACACCTCAAAATAAAAGTGATAACTCGGGTAAATGTGTTTATGAAGGGTTCTCTTTTCTTCAAATCTATTCTGCCCGTTTCGATATCAACTTTTGTTTCGGGATAGAGAGGGCGGGGAAATCTGGCTTTACATGTTTTCCATTTGTTATTAAGACAGCCAGTATAGTCCTTATTTTTCATGACCTCACCGTTTTTTTTAATGCCTGAACTGCAGGTATGAACATTGGATTTCAATAGAATATCATCTGTTTCAATATTATACACATCATTCCACCACTCAACTAAGGCGGAGCAAGTCCTACAGTCTTCTTTATTGCAGTTCTTGCAAAAACGAGGCGGTTTTATTGCCAGTGTTTGAGTAGGGTCTTTGTAGGAGGCACTTTCCATTTTTAGACTGACTTGTTCCTTGACATACGTCATATCACCGGTGACAAAGTCGCCCTGGTTGACACTATCCAAATATTCCTTGATGGCTTTTATAAATTCAGAATCCTTTCCTTGAATCCTGTCGCGGATCTCTTGAGGAGTTAGTGAACCCATAATCCACAGTAGCATATGTAGATGCAGAGTCAACCTACCCTGTTGCTCCACAGTTCCGTAATAGGCAGATGTCTTACCGTATAATCCTCGTTCATTCGAACCTACTCCCAGCACATGTTTTATGAACATTTGAACGACGAAGTGGAAGAATCTAGCAGCTGCGACAGGATTTCGAGAAACAATATTCATTCTTTCATCCCTCGATAGCGAATCCAAATCGATGGAACTATTAGTTGACGCCCAGTATATACACAAGGGATTTTTGACATCAGCTGGGGAGAACGTAATAAACCAAGAAGGTGCGCCCCGAAAGGCAATAAGAGACCATATCTCATTCCGGAGTAATTTTTTACTGGTGGACGTTCCGTTAACCCTTCCGGCAACGCATTCGATGTCGTTCAGTAATTTAAAGCAGTCTTTCTCATTATCATTCACGGGGTCAACGTGTGAACTGTCTATTTTCATCTTCTCTATCAAGCAGTCTAAGGCGCTTACATCTAAACCGATAATACGGGACGCAATTGAGTCAAATTTTTTAGAATCTGCGAGTACAAATGCAGACCTTGTAGTAGATTTAACCTGTTCGTGATTAAATGCAATCAAAGGAAAGTGGCTGTCAATTTGAAATCGCTTATCGTAGTACATAAGAAGATATCTCTTATGATTGGTTTCACCAATTCCATTTGCCATACCTAAGCCTCCCATTCCATAAGGGAATAGACACGGAAACATCTGAGGGTACAAATGAGGGTTACTGTATATAGACTCTGGCGCGTCGTTATGCCCTACCGCCAAAACCTGTCCTCCTGAGTTCAAATGACGGAGAGCTTCCGCCCGTAGAATTTTAGTAGAAGGAATATTGCTTAAACTATCTCCCGTTAATCCGTGGACAGTAAAAAGACAGTCTCCCGATTCTGTCCCATCCTCCGCTTCCATATCATCCAAGCTCTGACTTTCTGGGTTCTTATTACTGTCTCGGGGGGTGTATAGAACTGATACAGGTGCCCCTTCTTCCGGGTAGTCGTTCAAAGCCTCCTTATCAAGTAGGACATCGTGATAGTCAGCATGGTTAAGTATTAGCCATTCCAAAGCTTCAGCTACTGCATTCCTCCTTACCAGTAATGGGGTTCGTTTCAGGTCTTCGTGAGTGGGCTTTGCAGGACCGGTGTATATATAAGCGAGGACTTCGTCAAGTTCACTAACGGAAGGAGGAAGCTTATTATACACCTTCTGCATCGGATTACTAAACATTATAGCGTTGGCTTTCAACTTTCTACCTCCACTAGCAACTCTCACTACGCAATAATTATGACGAACGCGAGATACGAGTATCCGCTCTGCGAATCTGAGATTTTTCAAGACTTGAGGAACATCCCCAACCCACAATCCGTTAGCTAGACTCATCTTAGGTCTCTGACCTTTGACTAAAGACTTGTTGCACTCTTTGCAGACGCGACTACAATTCGATGCCAAAATAGGTACCTCAATTTCCTTAATAGGATCGTGAATTGATTTCCGTGGAAGGCGGGTTACGCCTTGTTGAACTAACAGTCCCAGATTGTCCCTTATGCGATCCATGCTGACTAGATCCTTTACCAAGGTCAGCCGACCACAAACTGCGCACCCCTCTTCTCGTATCTTTCTTAAATTTACATCGTTACAAAATCTTGAAATTATTTTATGTTCTTCTTCCATAGTAATTTTTTTAGGCGGAAAAACATTATTTTCACGTGCGTTGGTTACTTCATTTATTTTAGATACTTTACGCTTTATTTCGACAGTCGAAGTACTGTTATTTTGTGATGGATATAGCTCGAAAACCCCGAATGTGTCATTACAGATATCGCAGCTATGGGTCGAGAGTTTTTCCTCTACGACCTGCCGTGAAAGACGTGACATCTGGGTAGCGTGATTGGGAACAAACCCATGCAATTGAAACATAGGACCGCACTTATAGATAGGTGCGTACTGTAGGATCTGCTGAATGCTCATTTTGAAAACCACATGTATTCTAGATTGCAAGTAGTTACTAACTTCTTCAGATGTAATATGAGAGTGATAAGCAAGCTTTTGATCTGGATGAATACTGTAGTGGATATCGTCCAGTATATAAGATTGTAATTCTCCGAACGTCGTAGTATGCGACGCTCTCCCTCCTCCCAAGTAATCACTAGTATCATCCGACTTCACTGATAGTTGGTCGTGGCTCGATGAGGAGTCAAAAGAGACAGGATTCTCCCGGACTCTCATCTCAGTAACACCCGAGGCAAATAAATTTCCACCTCTCACGCTGGAGGCTACAGAGACACCTGGAGGCATAGCTTCGTATTTTACACCGATTTACTGTTTCAACAGGATACGGCTTCTTAGATATATAGTATTCCAAAGCGCGGCAATATATATATAGGGATTGCTGCGTAATCTTCACGCTCAAACAGGATAGAAATCTAAAGCGCTAAAGCAGATGAAACTGCCGTCCTTTTCGGCAAATGGGAACCTATTTCTCACGCAACGTCTTACGGGTGGATTAAACTGCGAACGAGCGCACAGGTTTAACAGCTACTAAGGAGAACGACCTATACCAAGCAGTCTAATACCTGATGCAATTTTTGAAGCAATTATAGGCACCGGTACATTCAGTTCAGAATTCCAAATAAAGACATTACCAATATCACCTCAATTAACCACATTAATTTATGGTATTCAAACCGCCACCCTTTCCCTGAGCGACCGCGATAAGAAACGCTTGACGATTCCCACGTCCCAAACTGGGGCGAATTTTTAAGTCAAGATGACATTCCCAACTATTGTTACAATCAACGTGTTTAGATACTCGAGAAGCGTTTCAACTTAAAACGAATCAATTGAGAGAATAGTTAGCTATCAGGTGACGACGGCTTGACGGTTCGCAGAAATCGCTGTTGGGTTGGTAGGTAATATGTTCACTCTCTGACCAATCCATTATTTGCTTCCCCATTTAATATAAATTAATCAATGTGCGGCCTACACGTTAGTAGTAGACATGTTATTCCTCAAGCTATCAGGATAACTCTGGATAGATGTCGAAAAGAACTAGAGTCTATTCTCTTTATTTGTTCCATAATTTCGGAACTATAAGATACATCACGAAAGGCATAGATTTTTCGAACGGTAGAGTACATATACACTTGGTTTGGTTACAATTTAAAGGACATTTCCATCTGTAGACGGTAAAAATAGAGACCTCTGCTTATTAACATACAATACGAAACCATTGCTCCTTCTTCCAGATGCCATACATCGCTTCCCACCCAAAGCCCACACGAGTACTCCGCCATTGCCATACACTATTGGAACACTTGATCCGTAAATCCACGGGTGCTCGGAAAAGATAAAGAATAGGGCCCCTTTGTCCTTCAACGTACGCACCGTATGCGGACAAGACTTGTCGCGCTCGCACACATGATTCTTGTATCTTCCCCAAACGACCAGCCTGGTGCTGTTGCTAAATCCGCGGTCGGCGTATTTAGCTAAGCAAATATTGAGTTCTTCGAAATCACGGCGCTCCCGGGTGTACAACGGGTTGACAAGATTCCTAAACGACAAGGTAAGTTGCGGATAGGAACAGTATATGCCTGTGGATGAAATGAAGTTCATAACCGCGGTTGAGTGAAATTTGAGGAGGGGCTCGATGGCGTTGCTAGTTGAGCTGACAACGATGTTCACAGAGCGATCACCGTGCTGTAAAAGTACGACACGCGTAATAGCCGCATCGTAGTAGAACCGGGACCTGTCATTGGCAGTGTTGTACGGTGTACTGTCTGTGAAACGGTCCAGGAATCGTGCACCCATTTCCTTTGGTACGTAGAAGTCGATGTCTTTAGGGGAGAATGAAACGAGATTACTGCCCGGGAAAAGAGCTCGCAAGGCAAGGGAACCGGAAATAACGCTGTCGGTATCATGAAGTAGGGTCATGATATGAATGGGGTCGAGATCGAATGCGCGTATAAGACCAAACAACGAGGAGGTGATGTGATACTTGACCACGCTCCGAATGCGAGACGCGGTCTTTCCAAATCGCAGCAATTGGCCGATGTGAAGCCACGAACAAATTTCGTGGAGAACTTCGACCGCGAATGTATTTAGATCTACCGATGGAGGAGTAAGCGCCGGTGGATGGAGATTACCAACTTGGCTGTCTGGATCTGCAGAGTAGGTATAGATATTGAAAATAAATCAAAAAAAGTAATGCATACCTTTAGAGCACTCCATAAGAAAATGTCGGCGACGTATACGATGGCTACAGTCAAAATGACGTGAAGGGATCAACTAATATTTATGCGAACTTTGTAGCGATTTTATATGTGAGGCCCATTCACAGGACGACTTAGACGATTTAGAAGGTGTTAATTTACAGACGTCACCATGTGAGCAATCGCAATGAAAGATTGATGTGCGGATTACTCTGCTCATGCGGATTAATTTGAGGGGCAGAAGTGCGCCTGACATGTCATAGTCCATATCTGTTCAGGGAATTTTGAGTAATAAAAAGGCGGTCCTACGCCATGTCCATTTTCTACCTCTCATGACTTGCCACGCATCGAGCTTAGCGAGAATCAAATCTCGAATAATCTTTGACCTCACAAACGGAAAAGAAAAACCGATTCTTTGCGACGTTCTTGAAGCTGTATGTTTAACTGTATGACTTATATATCGTTAAACTCATTGTTAAGAAATACAGGACTTAGTACTCTTCGATGAACTATTAAAGTGTCCCATCTGTACGGATAGAATGAGCGGGCCTTACACGTAGGTATTCTAGTAAATGTTACTCAAGCGGTTTATATGATCAAGTTCAAATAGAATATCTGAATGCGGGCACTCCTTCTGTCAAGATTGCCTGTACCAATGGTTCTCCTCACAACAACTGAGCGCCGAGAGAGAAGCTGCACTTCCCCCAAATTTTTCATGTCCAACATGCCGTGCGGAGGTAATGAAGAAACCGAACAGAGCCTTCGTAATCGAAAGTATCACTAACGCTATCGAAAACCTCCTGTTACAGAGGGACGGATTGTCACGAATTGGCGTTGAGGATGCGGCTAAAGAACCCACTTGGCATCTTCTCTTTTCGGAATAGAAACATTTCCTTAATTAGTAATTGTATACACCACACCCTGAAATGATCTCACAGGTGACAGCGGATTTATTTAGACTGAATAGGACGTCCAGGCGCTTGGATTCTGCAGGACAACTACTCACCATCATTACACCGATCGTAAGATTGTTAATACCGCTATGGTGCCGACAATTCGCCCGCTGACATAAAAGTGGAGAATGTCGAAATTGCTGTAGAACACTGATTCTTCCGCGACAGTGGATATCCCTGAACGTACCATCCCGCTTGACATGTATTTGGTAATTAGGCTAATATGGTATAGCGCACGGGAAACCTGATCTAATCTTTCCGGAGTGTAAGAACAGAAACCGTTAAGATCGGGTTTCAAACAAGTCATACGCGCCTTTACACGGCATCGCAGATGTGAAATAGACATTCTTTTGATCATGTCCTCCGTAACATGTCCATCTTGACGAGTTGACTCTTAGATGAAGAGACGAAAAAAAGGGTGTCGTCCACCACGTAACATTCATCATCAGGAACACCATCAAAAATTCCGAAAAACCTCGCTTATTGTTTGTCCGAGTCAGTGTAGTGAATAAATCGTTGAGCTTTCATGACGTAGAAATAACTCTTTGACCTACCATCCAAGAACATGTCCTTGCTCGCTGTTATGAATACTAGAGGCCGACGTATAGATCTCAGCCTTCCTCCAAACAAGGCGCGTGACTCTCAGCGAGCATATAGAGCAAAGAAAGCTGCATATATGCAGGTACGCGGTCATTTCAATTGATGAATGTTGAGTTGAATATAGTCATATTTATTGCAGTATTTGGAACAAAGAGTCGAAGAATTAGAGATGGAAAATAGTCGCCTTCGCCTACTACTTCATCTGCCTCCTACAACCGGATATCCCATTGCATTGGGTCCTCCAGAGAATCACATGGCTCCCGGATCCAAGAAAGAAATCGAGCTCCATACAAATATTAACTCCAAAGAGGTTGAACCAATTAACCCTCAATTTATATTACAGAGAACGGCGTACGTTGCTCCAGAACATCTGTTTGCGGGCTCATCGGCAGCAACGAAGCACACATGCATCCACGAGTCAATGACAGGTAGACCTTATTCTTCCTGTGTCAAAATGTCCAACTCCCTATGTCCAAACGAATATACAGAACTCGTTGACCGTTTGCTCGACGTTCCCTTCACCGAAGACATGCGAATTACTCAATCATCCAATCCTCAACCGCATACCCGCACTTCAGAAGCTACTATATTCGACGATGTCATTTCTCAGGAATTTGGAGACATAGATTGGTTGATTGGTCATGAAACCTGCTCCTGAATAATAGCCGACAATACAGTTTCGATTTCAATAAATATATATGTACAAGTAATTATTACGGTCAGAAATGAGCGATGCTTCAATAGTCATAGGAGATTCGTATCAAAGAAGGCCGTAAAAAAGGACGTAAGTGTAGCAATCGCCTTTCTAAAACGCAGCAGATTGGGGTATACCCCAAAGTACGATCCAATGCAAATTCAATGTCAGATTCTTGACGCCTTCCCTTCCGGTGTAAATACCTATCGTATGCCCTACCGTGACGCAGGACCCTTCCGGTACATCTTTATGACCTGCCTCATACAGGGGGAGTCGCCCAACGTTCTCAATCGAATCCTGAAGGGAAAATGTTGAATTCCTGGCGTCATATATAGGTACTTTCCATGAATCGTCAATTTCTGAAGCCACTATATTAAAATATACGAACTCACCGTTGTCATGAGGACTGAGAGAGGAGCGAATGCCTGTACCAGACGACTGTCCTCGAGAAATTGCAGGAGAAGATACGTCCGATGCCAAGTGACGAGATAGATAACTTTGGAAGCGGTTACTGACACCTTTGGGTGCAGGCGCGTCTGAGAGCAAAATTAGGCACGTTTAAGACGGTAAATCACATCGAAAGTTTATACCTAATTGAGCTGCGCGAGTGCTGAGCGTGAAGGTAAAATCGCTGTAACAAGGAGCGCGAAGAGATTTGAAATCGAAAACCATCCCGAGAAAAGCAACATATCTCTCGAACTCTTGAGAGTGCGGTATTATCGAAATTCGCTTGGAAATCGTGCTAGGTTCCGACTTGAAAGTGCTGACTCGGCCCAAGACGATATCTGAAGACGTACAGCATCCAGTGGTGACGGCCATCATACATAATTTGTTATTCGATGGGAGAACAACGAATTTTGTCCCAGAAGTTCCAAGGGTGGCCACAGAAACGGAGGACGGAGACGCTCTCGAAGGATTAAAGTAGCTGCCTTTGATATCAAAAATGATAGCCTTTTTAACGATCCTACAAGTAAGAAAACGAATATCGGTAAGCACGCTGAGGATATATATATTGAAATAAAGGCTTATTACTGAGCAGTTTCAACTCCACGTGGAAGTAAGAACTTCCAAAGACGAAATTTGAAGAAACCGCTAAGAGTTTCAGTGTCATTTGCTGGAATCAACTGAGCTGGTCTGAACAGAAGTTAGACAAGAAAGAGGGAAGATTGCTTGTACCTACGTCAAAGCGGGAAGGTCTG
Organism: Galerina sulciceps; assembly: GCA_023014345.1. NCBI lineage: Eukaryota > Fungi > Basidiomycota > Agaricomycetes > Agaricales > Galerinaceae > Galerina > Galerina sulciceps. The sequence goes on along the minus strand of JAEDXJ010000048.1, from coordinate 643,009 downwards.
AATATGTATCCACAAGATCCGTCGCTTGAAGTTCCTCAATCATAACCGGAGGGAGAGAGCTTTCACGATATTCCGTGTCGTATTCATCAGGCTGATCGACTCTGTTCTTTCCAGCAGCCGTCGCTACAGGGCTGCGTTCGGACGATGTATCGGCCGTCGCAGTTCTAACGTTCAAAATATCACCAAATTTCGACGAAAGGATAAAGTAACCCACGTGGAAAGATCGTCCCCATCGTCGTTCTCGGGCAATCCAGCATTGTTTCCCATTGAATTACGAGGATCAGCTCCCGGTTGGAATTCCGAGCCTCTTTCTAAAACCTGCACTCCATGTCCAACACGCCGCTCCCTAAATTTAAACAGATAAATTTTTTTAAAAAATATATAAAGAAAAGAATTGAAAGTCGAGGATACTTACTGAATATCGTCGTCGATACCCGCTTCTTCTGCACTTCTTTTCCCTTTCCGAACTCTGAATTTTAAACGATAAGTCACTTGCGATGTAAGATTATAGTCATCATGAACTTACGGCTCGGTATCGAGGTCAGCCTCATTATGAATAACAGATGCGATCCTTCGAACAGATCCTATTAGTTCAGATCAATTAACATGCGTAACCACCAAAAACTCACTTGCCGGTTTCTGTATTGGGGCGGTCACGGGAAAGGTTACCCGCATCATCGGCGACAGCACTGGAACAAGAACTTTTAGTTAGATAGAATAACTCGATGAGAAACCCAGCATACCTCGATACATCTTCTCCTTGACGCCGTGTACGTCGACTACATTCCACAAAATTTCAGAGGTGAAAGTAAAACGACACTAAGGAATACTCACTTAACTGGTTTTCTTCCCCGTGCAGTACTTTCATGGTCGAGATGATTGACGTCCATAGCTAAGATTAAACCGGGTTATCGTAGAGAGAACTTCGACGCATCAGGGGGCTTTATACTAAGTAGAAAGCTGTACACACACGTCCAAAACGGATCATCGCGTAAAATGCGGACAGCTTCACATACGTAGTGCTGTAAACCAAAGACACAACGCACGAATCTAGGCTCTTTAATGAAAAGTGGTCAAATGAAAAATAGAGCATCTCTCGTGACAAGGCCAGATACAAGAAATGAATATCCATTAATTCCGACGTTTGTCAATTGGACATGGGAAAACAGTGCCTAGATACTCGGGACAGCAATCGCTTCCCATCAATTTGATCCGGGTCTCGATGGACAAATGACGTCGTCTTAAAAAACGAAGCTTGTACTGACCTGCTCACGCGCCTAAGGAGTGCAATAACCACAAACCCTCCCAACGTCAGGACGAAAGGAAATGTATTGCCGCACACAACGTCAATTGCATTTATCCTCAACGGTATGAAATAAACAGGAGTCCATTAGGAGCTGAAAAGAGCAGTGTTGACATCCTCGGGTCACACTGTCCAGTCAAACCGAACCCTCGATTGGAGATGGACAACAGCGTACAATTTTTATTACGCTACAGGCAAGCGCTAGCAGATAGAGTACATCTACCAGGTGATTGCCACTTCAAAATTCTGCCTATAAAGGTCGTGCTAGATTTATAAATTTACTGTACAGCACACCGCAAGCTCACAAATGGATGAATTTTACGACAAAGAAACTGCGAGTTCGTCTCTCCCAATTCTTACAGCGTTGCCTTCCCTCTCTTATTTTTATTAATCGACTTACTCGTATACTAGGCAACATACTCGATGTCATACAGGATAATAACAACATTAACAACTCACGAACTTCGGTACTTCGTATCACAGAGGTATTTATCTCATCATCAGGTTGCGGGAATATAACTTATACTGTGCGTGAAGTACAACCCATCTCAGTACAAGTTAACTGTCAAACAAACCATGAAGCCGAAGATGTGGTTTCTCGCTCGTGAAGAAACAGAGGACGCGCTCCACCATTTCCAGGCTACTTTCTGTATCAAGGGTGTTATCTTTTCGAAGAACCTTCCCCCCTTCGACATCGATCAATTGTGCGCATTCCACCACTTGTCCCTACGTAGAATCATACTAATTCGCGAATCCAAGACCCAGAAATGAATCCAAGTTTAAATACATACGCCAGCATGTCGAAATCGTTGGTCTAAATACGGAGTATTTCGAGAAAGGGATCGAGAAATTGGCTGTGCTTCATGGTATCTTCGAACGTCATTTCCTGGAAGGTCAACTCGAAACATGGGCACCGAAAATATCTTCGGGTATGCTGGCCTTCGAATGCAGCAATAGACTCTTCACGCCGTCCTTCGATGCCGACCTTTCAAAGGTAGTTACGATACCACATGATTGGGATCCAACCGGCAAGCTTGCCTCAATGTCAAACGATAAGTACCGATTTTGCGATACTAACTTGGTGCAATACTTCCAACATGTCAAGGACGACAACACTGAAAGGTATCATGCGTCGTTCTACTCTTTGACGAAAAATAAACTTACAATATACGACCCAGATTGCTCGATGCCCAGCCGGTTATCTTCAGAGTCGGTGATATCGTCGAGGTAGAGTTCGTACTTAATGTAGTCCAAGTTGGACGAAAAACATTCCGCATGTTGTGCGGCATGCGGACCATGACACTCCTCGACGATACCTGTACCAAGGCGAGTTTTATCTTCCGTAAGAATGGTATAAAGCGTTTAACACCTTCATTTAATGCAGAACGCTACTCTTGCTCGTCTGCAAGAGAAAATACCACGAAATTTAACCCTCAAGAGGACAAGGACAGAGAGCGACGAAATGTTAGTTACTACGGAAGACTCTGTATCTCGAATGAGAATACATTGAAGGTCTCTCGAAATTGCCTAGGTCCCAGAAATAAGGGCACAATGGGCTCGTCCGATTTGTAGCCTTTCCTCATCCAGTCGAATTAAATTGTAATTGTAGATTTTGCCTAGCTCGATACGAATACTTTTCTAGCCGAGAAACTTGATCTTTACTTCGTTCAAGGTTAATCGACGTAGAAGAAAGCATGTAGTCGATAGAAGCCACAGTATGAAGATAAGCGGACAATCCAACCGAGGACTGGGTACACGTGAATTAAGCAACAAGACATGCCAAAGAAACTTGGACCCAAAACCTCGTAAACTGGTGCATGAAAAAAGCCTAGAAACCACTGATCCTAAGTCTCGAAGCTCAAGAAAGTTCCATCACTTGAAATGACGCCCAAAAGAACAAGGAAATTTGCGCCGTGTAAGCAGATAAGACATGCAGTGTTCGACTTCGACTCGAGGGCCATGATTGTCACCGATGAGAGGTGCAGTAGCTCGTTCCTCAGGTACAGCCTGTAGAGAACTAGGAACATGCCATCTTCTTCTGTAACAAACTGGTGTTCAAAAAGCGAGGGTTGCGAAGACACGGAGAAGGCGAAGGCTATTTCAAAGTCAATTTGTTTGAAAGAGCCACTTACTAAGCAACTTGATCATCCCAACAACACCCAAGACAGAAAATCGCTGCATTGACCTTCGAACGACAAACAGCAAGTACATGAAACCCTACACTTCACACTGAGTTTACCCCAGCGTCCTACTAGAGTTGGTAAACCGCGTCCCGAGCATCTGCGACAAATGCGAAGACGAAACACCGACACTCTAACTTCGCCATCACAACATTGCATGGGCATCCGGTCCTCTATACCTCTACCCTGCCGATGTGGGATATGATTACGAGCACCTATACGACGAAGAGCGAGATTCACAAGTTGGACGAGTAATGCCATTGACAACTTACCGTGCATAGACCAATCTAAACAACCGAACGTCCAGAATCAATTTCGTTGCATCACAACATCTCTTCAACCAAGGCCGACAGCTGGGAGGGGTGGATGACTGGGCATACTGGGTAATGGTGAGTGACGAGCATATGACAACGGTACCGTTGATACACAATGAGTGCCAGGCATATCATCGTTCACCGACGGCACACATTACACCTCAACCAGTCTCCAGTCCATACGTCCACACCCACCTAGGTGCCGCGGAGGTCCTGTAACGTCATATGCATAAGCAAGGTTCCTAGCCGTGAAAGGTTCGACGTGTTCACCTATGACACCAAGTAACAGGCAGTTCGAAGAACGTGGATTATTTTCTACACTTCCGAGGCTGGATATTCGGTCATTTAGCAAACCAACATTTCGCTCTCCCAAAGGAAGGCTACATGCATTCAAAGGCACTTCAGGAATTCCCAGCTGGTAGGTTTCAGTATCTTTATGAGGATGGATATCAGAAATCACCCAAAAAAATCAATACAGATAGGCTATTAATACGGACGAACCAAGTTCTTCGTGTTTTTTTCGCAATAGGAAATTTCTTCTTTATAACCGGAACGGACAGCCTTAAGGAATTAGTGAGTCACCCGAACCCGATATAAAAAGATACAATAAAGATTTACCTCAACACAGTGTATCCTCGGTATTGTCGCAAATAAATTTTGTCGCGCTGTGTTACAGATTCGCCAGGACAATCGGCCATAAACAGTTGAGGTTTTTTTTTTCTTCAAATTTCTTGTTCTTGCAATCAAATAGGTCTACTTCCCCGTTTCTGAACCTGAAACTAAGGGTAATGAATCAAGGCCAACTCATACGTGATATCTTATTCTAAATTCACAACCAATTAGCTTTTCTGGTCAAATGTAAGTCGACACGTACTGATACTGATTCAACACCTCCGTTACACATTTTCTCCGTAGCCAGACAATTCATAGCGTCCTCCCATGTTATTGACGGCGCCTCCGTCGCATTTTCCGCCTCGGAAGTAAGTACAGGCCTGCCGAATTAACGCAATGTATAGCGACGCGAACCAGGGCTTGCGAGCGGTATTCACCACAGCGACTACGACTTCCATAAAAATCTGAAATTAATCAGAGCAGATATTGGGCTGATTTTGCAGCAAATGACCTCGCGGCTGGTGACGTTGTGTCTGCATTCAAGCTTCAGGCGAACCATGGTGCCATACAAGGTGTGTTTTCCAATACATCCATATCCCATAACTACCTTTATTTTCGTGAAACAGCTGCACTCAGAGTAGTAAGCAGCGAACTCGCTATTGTGTGGGTTTACTTACAGGAAATATAATGTAACCATCTGAAATCTCTACGCCTCCTCCTCCCAGATGTCGGTATAGAATTGGCGAACGACTTCCAAAGCCGACAATGATAGTTCCAGATGAAATATATAAAACTTCGGCGTCCTTGAAGGCGTAGCAGTTAACATCGAAGTAAGACTATGGTGAGTACGCAGTGATTTTCCACTACAAGTTCGACATAAATCAAATAACCAAACAGGTGCATACCTACATTCAAACAGAATTTCGTACGCTACTCGAAACGGAATACTGTACTTTGTCTGTTCTGTACGCGAATTACCCACAGGTTAGATTACGGGTTCAAAAAAAAAAGACTATTCTTTAATCCCTTGCTTTATTTTACGCAGTCGACGGATTCAGATATGGTACGTCGCAAGCACACCTCCCCATTTCTCCCAGCGGCTACCCCACAATAAATCATCACCTCCCCTTCAACGAGCCTGTACATACTTTGCTCTACACCGTCCTTGCCTTGCCAACTTCAAGGTTAAGTAAGATTGACCTGGTCGCTTTCGTATCCTCCTTTAAAAATTCATAAATAAATTACTAATTATACGTTACGACCAGGCAATTCAATTCAAGGGTCGTTTTTTGGCCCCGTAGCTTGCGACACCACTGAACGTTTCTCAACCCAACCACAACAACCGTTAAATTCACCACAACGCAACGGCTCCTTACTTTTACACATCTTATTCTGCCCCCCCCCCATATCCTTGGTAGTACAAGCACGCTCCTATCCTCAACTGCGAACGTCATGGAGGCTGACAACAAGTTTTCGGGGTGGACAAGTGCGTCTAGAACTTTACTGCCCTTGACTAGCTGATTAAAACCGTCCGTTGCAATTTCCAGCCTCAATTCTCATCGTTCACGCGCTCGTCCTGAACTTCACTACTTGGCGTGTTACTTATCGAGTGTCCTGTTTCAAGCCCGGGTGGGACGATAGCCTTGCTGGATTCGCATCCATCGGAAGCGTACTCGTTTTTATAGCTCTCATTGAATACAGTAAGCGCTCCACCTGTTACGGTAATATAAGAATTGAGCATATATTTCACGACTTAGCAGGGACTTTTTCCGTAAGGACATCTGCAGAACTTTACTGGATAACCGTTGGGACAAAAACATTTGTTCTATGGTAAGTTAATCTCCTATCACGTATATTTTCTCTATGAAAGTAATATTTCATTCCAGGACTTCGAGGACTAGCCTTCTTGTAACGACAGCAAGGCTGTTTGAACCCTACCCGGAAAAACTAACGAAACTTCGATACGTCATCGGAGTCCTCGTCTTCGTAGGCATCTGCATGTCAGGATCCATTCACTTTCTCTGCGGAAGACAAACAGCATGGCTTGAAATTCCCGATGCTCGATGCCCTACTACGAAGCTCACGGTTATAGGACTGTATTTAGGTTCCGTCCAAGTTTATCATTGAAAAGGCACTGACCAATAATGCCATTATTCTTAGTTGATTTATTAGCCGATGGAATAGTGTTCTTTTCACCATTTTTTATACTGAAGGACCTATCATCTACAATGGAACGCGCTGTTGTCGCCGTCAGCAATTCTGGTTCCTTCTGGATGATGACGGTTAATACGATTTCCACCATTGTATACATCCACGAGCCTCTGGTTGACAGGCAAATTATCATATGGCTCGCAAACGCTCTGGTACGCCGTGAATCCTCAGCATCATTTCTTCGTACTTACTATTACAGAAGATCATCACATGTATCATCGCCTGCAACCTGGCCGTTCTCCATGGTTACTTTTTCCGAAAGGCGGCTCGAAACAGCGACAATTCTCCTCGAAGCGTTTCGCGCACCCTGTGAGCATCGACATCTACTTTTTTTTCACGACTGGATGCCGTTTGACGCAACCGCCCTAACTTCCAACCGTGAAACCCATATATTTGTGGCGAAGTTATTCTTACTCTATTCATATGCGAAATACGATATCTATATGTTTTTTCACGACAACCGCGCTCCCGCTACCTAATGTATTCTTTACTTACCTCGCTTTCCACTACATATTTGCAGAAGGAACAGAGTATGACATGTGATGCACGTAACGAAACTTCACATGGACAACGTCAATGACATGAGAGCTCCTGACTATCACCGAATTTTTGGGGATAAAAGCCACTGTCGTCCAACGATCCTAACTACACGCTCAAAGCGCTTTCCTACCTAGCTCTTCATCACTGACATATGACTTTCAATGCGAGATTCTGACATCTTGGATATTACAGCGGAAATCGCGGCTAAACATCCGGTATTTTTTGAGAATAAATTGCATTAATAAATTGATATTAAAACGAGATTTATCAAGGTCGGGACGACGTATATCGGATTACTATACGGATCCGAATGTTTGGGCTTGCATCTTGTACCCATACCCACTGATGTAGGAATCACCGAAGCAAAATTTGTATCCGACCTTGGGACGGATTGGTGGGTAATGACTCACGACCCGGGATCGCCATACATCATAAATTTAGGATCAAACCGCACCACCTTTACGCGCGATGTGAAAGACTCACCCTTGCCATGCAAATACACCGCCCTGTATTCGAATCAGGTATGTCAAACTAATCTGCTCGACGGGCTTTCATCTTCAAACCCCTGACTTGCGCCATCAGGCACTCGGCCCATCAGAGTTCCAGCGCAACGAACTCGTCAGCCGATTGACCCCCATTGCGAACTCCCACTGGTGGGGGTCGGTCCTCGTGATCAAGCACTCCGATACGGAAATTCTAAATGTCACACCGGATGATGCTCAACAGATTACAAAACTCATAAAGATGTACGCCTTATAAAATGGATAATAATTATAATATCAGACTAACTATCTCTTATACATATAGGATGTTAGAGCAGCAACTGCTGTCCTAAGTCCACTCATCCACCAATACCAAATCGGTATAACCCCTGAATTAATCATAAATAACCCACGATTGTACGGAGTGATCAAACTCTCCCTGTGTAAAAATCCCATGGTATTTATTCAGAACACTATGTAACGTAAATATCAGAATCAGTTTCAAAGAAGATTTATCCACAGAATACCGTTCCTGAGTATCTAATGCTCAGAAATGCTCCGTCTCTGAGTATGAAATAATGACAATAAATAAATATTAATAATGACAAATCGGGTTGACCGAATCACGGGGATCTTATCAAAATTTCCCACACCGGAAGCGAAATTCCGGTATACCGGCCACACATCCTTTCGAATAGCGTTGATTAGGCGACAGTAACAGGAGCAAGGTCTGCCTATCGGAAAACACCTACGAAATTTCTTATTGGCATCCAGAGGAGTACTTTATCAAATTCAACGAGAGATAACAAAAGTCCCGTTATGCATCGTCGAACCGTCAATGTTAGTAAACCCTAACCTTATTGAAACAGCATGCTTTCGACGCGAAGTGGCAGGTTTCCTATACATGAAATTAGGACGCAGAGCGACGAATCTTACTCCGACGAGTCAAACTAAGGAAGCACGCCAATGTCAATGTCTCGAAAGACACGATAATGATTCAGTACTTACGGAAAACGCATTACAATCGGCCTCAACAGGGCACCTACATTCCCTTTCAACTTCTGGACGCCGACATCGAAGAAAACAACCTATACAGGCTTCAGGTCGCACCCTACATTCACTAAATTGCATCAGCAGTTACAGCGCACGTCTGGGATGAATCCTCACTCTGATCGAGAGAAGTACCGGCAAGAGCAACTTAGCAACATCGAGGACTGAGCGCGTTTAGTCAAGATTTACTCAACGTAAGTTAGCTCCCAACCACTAACGCGATTCCGAGTCTAAAATGGCAAGTTATTTCCTAACACAGTTACATGGTGTCTTAACTCACCACAATCTGCCCGATAAGAGCACGCGCAGTACATTCGGGACCAAAAACAATCGGAAAGTTTAATTCGTTCATTTCGACAAAACCGTGCTTTCGACCGCTGTACGAGGTTACATGGCAAGGACGACATTCCAACTAAATATGCAATCAGAATCAGCTCCAGCCTATTGCAACACCAATCGACCACGCACCATCTACGCTCTAACAATATTTCGTTTGAACTCGAACAGATTCATAGAACACGTTCTACACAAAAATAAAATGTCGTCAGAAAAGGCGGTACGATGATGACGATACTTCGATTTACAGTATTCCCCACGCCGAGTATGCGAAACTACGACAAGCCACCAGGTAATCGTCCCTCGTCCATGTCACATCGTCCACGCTGATATTAGATCTTAAGCAGGACCCCAATCTTGCGAAGACGTATACCAACGGTTTTTAAACCTAAATTTATCATTTGCAAAGATCACAAACGTATCTCGAATGGTTTTCTGTCGCACGTTCACGAAATACAAGGGACTTTTGTTATAAAACGCCGATATCTTTACTATCAGACACACACGTAAGTAACATATTGTGAGCGCCAGATAACAAAACCTGACGTACGTGATGTAGGCAGGAAGGCGTCTCGTCGTGGCCAAAGACAACAGACATACTTTTTACGGGCCCCTGCCACATGGACGACTACTTCACGAATGCAGGATGAGGAAGACGACCATAAATACTCGAACGAAGACTCACGATGGCACTACTGACGGTAAAAAAATAAATCCAGGTCAGTTCTGGAAAAATATTCGCCCATATCCTGCAAACGCCGATCCTAAACTCCAGAGCAACGCAGACGAACTCGTTAACAAGTCCACGATAACCACGAATGGTCAAATAGGCACGTACTCACATATTCATTCTGCAAAGCATCGTAACCCAGCATAACACCAGATATAAGAGGTTTTTCGATGAAGCTGAATCCAAGCCCTAGGCCAAAGGGTTTCGTATTTACTCAAGAATGGAAACGTCAAACGTTCAGTAACACCCATTCCGCATAAGGACGCAAACAAACAGCGCCATTAATTCTACCGGCGTGCCCCGGTTTGAAAACACCATAAAATAACACGGTTTATTACCCAGGAGACGTCTCTAATAAATATAAAATACCTAAACCGTGCAAATACAAGGTGAGATACCCTATTATCTCCTCCTTCGTCTCATGGCACTTTTTTTTTTTTGGGACGGTCGGGCTGCCAATGTACAACCGGTCAGGATGGTGTACATACTCGATAACCAATTTACGATGCAGCCGATGAGCCATAGGATACATAGACTACAGCTTTCATAAGAAGATATCCTCTTAAAGGTAATCCAACCGATCTCAAGCTGCGATCTTACCGATTTATTTTAGACCCAAAATATTATTCCAGCCCAGACACCAAATCAAAATGTGCGGGTCTCACGCACGGTCTCGTATCAGTATTAAATAAAACAAACAAACTACACTAGCGAATCAACTCTCCCCAAAAAACACCCTCGTAACGCTCCCACCCTGACTGCCCTCGAACCACTCTACTGAAAAATTTCCCCCTCTTTGAAGACGCACTTCAGACCTTACAACCACGACATACTTTAGTTTTCCTGACCCACAACTCTCTCTACCATATTTCATCACTTTAAACATCGTCTACCCCAAACATGGCGGCGTTATCGGATACTTTGGACGGTAGGTCCTCCCGACACCTCTATAGAAACCTATAGCTAACATTCGACAGTGACGCTTATAATCGGAAACGCCATCGCCATTAGCCTCACATTTATCAGGTTAGCCGACAGGAAGTATCGGCTCGGCTCGCTGTGGTGGGACGATGCGTTGGAGGTTGCGGCTGCCATCGCGAACTGTCTTATATTTGCTGCCGTATTAACTCTCGGTACGCAAACATTTTTCTCCACAACGTTCTACGAAAATCTCACCAATAATCAGTCAGGGCGCCCCAATACTCCATTAACCCAGTCGTATACGCCGCTTCGTTGAATGGCTATTTTTTCGTGTCCTGGTTCGTAAAGTCCTCAAATACTTTAACTTATATTTAACGCCGGGACAGGCTTTCGAAGGCAGGTATCATGCTAATCATGTGCCGAATCTTCAAAGTCACAAAGGCGAGCTACTTCTACACCACTAGGGGATCCGCCGTGGTGTTTTCCGTTATTGGGCTAGTATTCTGCGTCATCATGGACATAATTTTCCAGCAAAACAGAGCTCACGAAGATGACAGCTGGTATCTCCTTCCCGTCGCATTCATGGCGTGGACACTTGTCTGTAAGTTTATCATTTGTATTACACGCTTCACAACATTGACCGGGCATTCAGTTACTATCATAGCAGACACCTACATCATACACCTTTCGTGGAGTATTTTTTTCAGAGCCAAGATATCAAAGGCCAGACGTATTGTCATCCTCGTTGGGTTATCATGCAGCGCCTTAAGTCTGGTCGTTCATGTTTCATGCTGGACGATTATATTGTCAAAAAATATCACCGATATAGCCCTCCTACTCTGCCTCGTGAACGCCATGGTGAGTGAAATATACACTACCTTAACAACTATATTGTGACCAATAAACTCAGACCGTTACCTCGGTCGCTGTGTCTAACGCGACTATCCTGATAAGAGTATGCCACCAAGCATACAACTATGTAATGCGTCGTCTGGGAAAATCGGCCCCTGCATCCAACGTCAACAATTTACCAACTCCCCCGTCTATCGAGTTCGTCACTCCCTCTATCACTAATCCTCGCAAGAAGAAAGTCGCCTTCGCATCTGTACGCCACAAGCACGCGGATGATGTGGAGCTGACCATCGTCAACCACATTACTTGTGACTCGCCTCTTTCGGAAAACACAACGATCCAGATACCGAATGCGACTGATTAACAGGTGGTGGCCTTCAAGGAACGTAAACTAATCTTGCCGTATCCCATGACTGTCTGATATCAAATCGTTCTACCTAAACATCGACGACAAGTGACCTCGTTATCTATTACGAAGGGCCTGTCGACGTCGAATTATACGTATTAAGGTTTCCTGTATATACTGTTTTATTGTCGCATAGTCTATTCAGCTGTTATATACGTTAAGTAACCTCGATTCTTACTTTTACTGATAATAATCCTTGACTTTCGTAAAGCTAAACGTCTCACATGACAAATACATTTTTCCAATATAGATAAAACCAATGTCCTGCCAGAAAAAAAAAATTTAAACATGCAAACTCCCACACTGTTCAACCGGACCATAGTTCGTTCATGTGGCACCATTTCCCTTGCCCGCGACTTAGCCGCCATCAGATCTGCGCCACACAAAATTGAAACTTTCTCAAAAGAGAAATAACCAATACTAGTCGTGGGACCAATTACCGCTATATAATATTCGACAGGGGCTGTTTATCGACGTCCTTTAACGCTCACCCCTTTAATAAGTCACTTCTTCCTCAGATTCGCAATTGAATCGAAAGGTGCGACAGGTTACAATCGCAGATGACGACTCACTATTTAAAACCGGCTGTTGTTTATAAATCTCCCGCTTGCTCCAGATAACTCTGCACCCAGTTCTTCACTAACCGCCGACAGTCGAAAGATGGAAGGAGCGAACTCAAGTATGTATGATCTCTAATAATGAAATTAATGACTTGCTTACTGTTTTAACGTACCAAAAGGAAAGAGCGATGTATTTCAGAAATTCGTAAACAGACGTAACGATTTTCATAAACCGAAGGAAGACAAACTAACACGTACGCAAATCTCTTCCTATTTACCGAGCGCTGTGTTCAGTAAACCATTAGACGAAATACAGGCAATAAATGGACATGGACACGACTACCGAAATCCATATGAGCCACGAAATGACAACTTACCAATACTGGGTCGTCGCGTTTACGAAATCGCGGAACTCCTCGACATGATAGCACTTCGAAGTACATTTAGAGCTAAGTTAGCGCTCGGAAACACCAGCCACTATGCACAAACTATTGTCCGTCGCATCCTTCGAGCGCGTATCAAGCATTTCCTGGGTCCATTTTTCCACAATTCCACAGATGTCATCGAACATTTTTTTAACCACTTACGCTCCACCAAGGCAGTTATAGTAGGATCTTTACCATGGACAGTCATGGAGCAATGCACAACCCAAAACAGCGGACGCCCTCTACACAATCTCAATCTTATAGTTCCGTACGGTCAGCTTAATCTCTGGCGCTGGAAGGAATTCCTTTTTGAGAATGGCTATAAAATCATCATCGTGACCGAAAGCAGATCCAGTTATAGAACCGAATCGCACCGCACCCTACAATTGGAATCACCCGTAAGTCAACTAAATTTAATATAAATCACACTGAATATATCTTATAGAACCACACCATTACCATAACGGAGAGCAAGACGCCTTCCGTTATGCCCGTCGTCGTTTGCGCACCCGTCACTTCTATGATTAACATCCTCACTTCCTCGCGAATATATTCCTTATACCCATCACTTCTTGAGGATAACACGTCACTTAGGTGCCTTGCACCCCTTGACTACGACATTCCGAGGCGACTCAAATCAAAGGGCATAAAATTAATCTGGACGACGTCTCACTCGAAGCGCCCGTGTGAGGAAGCGTGCCCATCCGTCTGGAGGCGCGTAAGGGGTCTGAAGGGAGCTGCAATCTATAACTGGGGTGGGTTCCATGGAACTTACAAAGTCGACAAACTACTTTCAGTCAAAGCAGAATTAGGCGACGCAGCAGACTACAAATGGCGTACCGGCTACTCGTGCCACAACAAATATTGCCCAAATTATGCTCCGCCTTCATACTATTCCGATTTTTACTCCTCTCGACTGCGTTAAATTGCAGATTTGTAACAACAAACCGATTGACTCTCTAATCAATGTATATATTATATATTTCCGATAAAACTCTTATATTTCTCATGGAACATTCACTGAGGCTTCCGCTCTGGCACAAGCTTGAGCTCCGGATTTAACTTGAACGATCTCGAGAAGGAAACGCTGATATTTTGGTATCCATCAAGGACCAATCCCTTCATCTTCAAACAGAATGAGTTTATTAAGTAAACAGTATATCTGCCACTATTTTACATTTTGTCAATCCATACCTAGCCAAATCCTGTTCTCGTATCTGCAATTTTTTATAACCTATCCATTTTGCATGATATCTGACGTACTTGTAACGTATCCAAACCCCCCCCCAAGCGGAATTTCCACAGATACCGGACGTACGTCGTCCGTGTCGCCTATCCGCACTGTCATATAAATACCAGAACAACTCGTGCGTGATAAGACGAGATATTTGAATTAAGCGCCCATGATTATGTATCAACTGGCCAACACATCAATTCACATGACGTCGATGCTGTTATCTAATCTTTTGTCAGGTGACTTATCAACATCAAACCGGTAAAGGTCAACTTTGAGCCGGTCTCTAAATAAATATAAATAAAATCACCGGGTAATAAAATGGCTGAGAAACGCGTTTTCGAATTTCAGGATAAGACGATTCCTTATTACATAAGGTCTCGTAACTCAAATGGCGATTTTTCGACAAGGATGAGAGGTAAGTGAAATAAGTTTTGTAAAAGAGCACCTGTCGAATAATTCGCTCCAGAGTCCAGACAACTATCGCTTTATCTCCTACTGTACCACGATATCATATCGTTTGACTCCCATAAAATACCTTTCGACGGCACAGCCAATATGGCTGTGCAATAAATGCCCCAAGGTATATATCCCACAGCGGCCCAAATCCACCTCTCTTTCTTACATCCAACTCCAATGTTGACTACGAATGCTCCAGAGTATTCCGATACCAGCTCTGTCGCTTTACACGCGACGCAAGACGGCGAGATCACCGATATTAACTTGTACTCTGGGCGTGCGGAAATTACTCGTCAATTCAATCTCCTAGTACAAGAAGGGCCGAACAAAGTCACGATTCTTGGACTTCCCAAAACGTTTTTAGAAGACTCACTCAGGTAGAAAAATTTGTAGATCTCGTTGAATATCGGACTGATTTACTTACGCAGAGTGGAAGGCCACGGAAATGCCACGATTCATGAAGTTACTACGTCGCGATCCCTCACCAGAGCCCAAACCCTTCCTGTTGATCATGGGGATCCATTGGACCGCAAGAAGAAGGAACTCACCAGGGATCTAGCTCGTGCTCGCCAGTCCCTCGCCGTTCTGGACTCGTACATGCATACAATTACAGCCAAAGAGCTCGACATCGGCAAACTTGAATCTACTCTCGACAACTACAAAATACTTACTCGGAAACTTGATCGTGAGATTCTCGAACTAGACGAAGAACTTGCAGAACTGAATCGAAAAATTGACGAGAAGAACCACACCCAGGACTGTCTTGGCAAGCTGTTATTAACATTCATGGACAGACTGAGGGGAAACTGAAGATATATCTCAAATATGGTGAGAAGTACCTGTCATTATCTGTTATCATGGCTCACGAACTTTCAACCAGCTGTACACTCGGCGGATTGGACAGCTAGTTATGATATCCGTGTGAATACTCAAGCCAATGAGAAGGCCATGACAATCTTATACAAGGCGATTATCACCCAAAATACAGGCGAGGTAAGCAAGCCCTCGTATTTTGTTCCATTGTTTCTCAATAGTCTTAGTCATGGGATGATGTCCCGTTGACACTTGAAACGGCCACTCCTTCGTTAGGAATATCTCCCCCGGACCTGTTACCTTGGCGAGTCAGACCGCAACAAATACAGCCAGAAATTTTTAGCAGGAGGCGTTTCTCGCTCTCGTTCGCGTTCGCATTCGCCGATGCGGGTAAGGCAGCGTCGCAGGTATTCCCCCCAATCGCCGAGGTATTCCCCAACATCACCAAGATTCTCGCCGATGGAACACCAAGTTGCTACAGTCTCTACCAAAGGGGACATCGTCGCAACATTCCGCGTTCCTGGTTTAATCAGTGTGCCCAGTGATAGAGGCAAGCACAATGTAACAATTGCCGAGCTGGATTTCAGTGCGAATATTATGTGGTATACTATTCCGTCCTCGGGCCCTGGTGTCCACATGAAGGTCTGCTGTTTTTTTTTTCTCCTCGAGTAAATCTAATATAGGTCTCTGTTGTTAGGCTAAAATCAGAAATGAGTCTGACTATACCTTCATTTCTGGGGCTGCCAATATCTACGTAGATGGGAGTTTCATGGGAACCACAAACATTCCCTCCACGAGCCCTCAAGGATTGCTTGATTGTGCGCTCGGGTATTTTCTAGTTTTTCCTTCCTTTCTATATCATTTTTCTGATCCACTTTTGAAAGATTGGATTCTTCCATTCGAGTGACATACCATCCACGCGAAAAGAAGTCCTCTGTGGCCGGGTTCTACCAAAAGAAAACAACGCAGTCTTTTACACAACGCATAACTATTCTCAATACTAAGTCCACTGCCATCGAGAATCTCAGGGTCCTTGAACATATCCCTGTCTCGGAGGATGAAGGCATTGAAGTCAAGTTGCACAGACCCCCCTTAACAATGCCGTCAACAAGCGCTCAAACTGCTAGTGATGTCACTTTACTGAGCAGGGTATATGAAAAGGGCATCAAAAATGTTACAGCTCAATGGGCCGGGGTTGAGGAAGGAGTTGAGCAGGGTGCGCTTGGAAGGGATGGTATCTTCAATTGGCTTGTTACCATTCCTCCCCAAAAGAGTGTTGCCCTTGTCGCACAGTACGACGTCAATTACCCAGACGGTCTTCCTATCGAGGGACTTTGAGAGGTTGGTCAATTTGTGTATCGACCTCAAAGCCAATGAGCACCTTGGAGTTCCAATACATGTACCACCTCCATGCAAATGCCTCTATTCAAGTCACGGGGCGAGCAGCCGTGCATCCGGTGAAATCAACCCACCCCATGAGGTCGTGGGAACTCTCACGACCTCAAGGGATAGCATAGTCACACTCAGCGCGCTGCTTTCTTGAATAGGTGTTTCGCTCTTGATCAGTTAACCACTCATAGTTGCAGACCAAAAATACAGAAGAGATATCATAGCTTGAAACGAGAAAAAACTTTCATCCGGGGCTTTTGCCAGGCTTCTCTTGAGGCTTCTGTAGCATTTGGTTTCTTTCTTTGAGTACCTCTGAAAGTGCATCCCCCTGTAAATATCCTATGGTGTCGTGAACCTCAGATATCGTAATCAGTCTTGAAAAAAATTAATTTCAGAAGACTTAGTGTCAATATCTGAGTCACGGAGGCTTGTAGTACAGTGGCGATCAAAAGTATTGCACACACCTAGACAGACATGTATCTCGGCATCCACTGGACCGATTTCTTTAATTTAAAGACTGTTTGATAGCCTAGGTTATTATCTTGAGTTCTCTAATGTAAAAGTTTGAATTTTTTAAAAACCTGGCCTACAGGGTGAAATGTGCCAAAAAGTAGCTTTTCACCAGTCGGATTGAGCCATCCAAAAAATCTGAAAATATTTGAGGCCAGAGATCTAATAAATGTAAACAAGACACAATTTAAATCTCGAAAATCGATAGGCAGGGTATCGAGAGCGTCGAGCCCAAAGTAGGCGATTTAACGTAAAGTGACGGCAAATAATATTGCGGGTCGCGAATTTCATGGTAATAATCTGTCAAATTTTATTACTGTAGTGTTCTGGGTTTGTGTAACCCTACCCTCAAGGCACTGACAAAAGTCTGAGAACTTTGAAAGTAAATTGCCGTCGTCAGGTGGAATACTGCAAGATGCCAAATTTTAACATCACTCAAAACGGCTTAGATAGCTTTGAAAAAATTACCCTAGATACCACTCCTTCCACTTGTCATAGATAACTTAAAATGATAAAAAACGATCCACAGGAATTAAAGATTTCCGGCTCTCAAAGTGGCCGCTTTACCCTAAATTTGCCATAATTAGGCAAAAATGCCTGTTTTGGTCACCTTTGTACCGCGAATATCTTTTGAATGGAAGAAGCCATATATTCGAGCTTACATGCATTTTATAACGTCAAATAATGTCTGCATACTGACTGGTTTTCAGACATTTTCCATAAAATTTCAATGACGGTCAGTAAAATTCCACCCACAGTTTCCCCTCTATCTTAATAATATCGTAGTATTTTCGCGTTTAAACTTTACAGAACTAAGTTATTTCAATGTAGTTTATAGATATATTTTTACTTCAGACATTTTACCTTAGCGTTTTTGCACAACAGATACCCGCAATA
The DNA here is from genome assembly GCA_023014345.1 of Galerina sulciceps. Taxonomy (NCBI): domain Eukaryota; kingdom Fungi; phylum Basidiomycota; class Agaricomycetes; order Agaricales; family Galerinaceae; genus Galerina; species Galerina sulciceps. The sequence continues at coordinate 624,785 of JAEDXJ010000048.1, read as the reverse complement.
CTTTTTGCCGGCACTTTAATATTTGCACTTATTACACTAAAATGGGGTACTTTGGGGTCGACGCTCTCGACATTCTGCCTATCGATTTTCGAGATTTAAATTGTGTCTTGTTCACATTTATTAGACCTCTGGCCTCAAATATTTTCAGATTTTTTGGATGGCTCAATCCGACTGGTGAAAAGCTACTTTTTGGCACATTTCATCCTGTAGGCCAGGTTTTTAAAATTTTCAAACTTTTACATTAGAGAACTCAAGATAATAACCTAGGCTATCGAACAGCCTTTAAATTAAAGAAATCGGTCCAATGGATGCCGAGATACATGTCTATCTAGGTGTGTGCAATACTTTTGATCGCCACTGTATGCAAGTATGTGGACGTCAAGGGGGAACCGGAAAAAAAAAACTCTTGACCTAGGTTTTTCGATATTTTAAATGTAAAAAACCTTCAGCGCTAAGCGATAAGCAGTCACAAACGCAAGCACAAACGTTGAATCAACTGTATGGCTGAAGTGTCGCGTCAAGTCGCGGCGCGCGCAGACTCGATTTGAGAATACGGGTGTGACGAAGTGTGACCTGTGAGTTGAATATGGAAATTCTCACGACCTCATGGGGTGGGTTGATTTCACCGGATGCACGGCTGCTCGCCCCGTGATTCAAGTACAGTCTTGATAAATACATATGTACCATACTGAAACCTTCCTTTTGATGAAAAAATTGACCATTACCTGGGCCCGTTATGAAGCAAGATGACTTTGTTGCTAATTGAGTATAAACGAGTGGAAGCGATCGACCGTGACGGTCGAGGGCTGAAATGCCTAGACTACATACATTGATACAATATAAAAATGGAGGTATATCAAAGCCAGAAGACAGCAAAAGAAAGCAAAAAAACAGGGAAGGTATCATCAGATGGGGTAACGGAGGCACTGAATATCGTGTCGCTGTTGACGATTCTGGTGTGTAACCTGGAGGAGGGTCATCCGACAGACCCTGTGCCCACGCCGACCGCTGCTGTTCTTTCAAATGTGCAATCTGGTCGGCCATCTGTCGGAGTTGTTCCCTCATCTCCTCCATGGTCATCTCGTCTCCGTCGGTTTCACTGCTTTGTCCACTTCGATTGAGCGTTCTTTGCCTTCGAAGTGACCGATGTCGGCTGTCCTTTTCTCCAGTGATGTCCGAAGCAAGGAAGGCCATCTCCTCTTGCACTGTACGCAGACGCTGATCTAGTTCGTTTTGTCGGGCACGCCTAAGTTCGTCAATATTCGTGGAACTTGATCCGCGCTTGGCACCGTGGCTATCGATAGAGGTCGACGACACAGGGCCATCCGTATGAGGTGAAGATATGTGGTCTCCGGGGGTAACAGATATCAAACGACGGCGACTACTTGGGGTTGAGCAAGTCCAGAACCTGAGGCACCAAAGTCGTTCATGGAGCTGCCTTGTCTTGGTTCCACGCTGGTACCCCGTAGGCGCTTTCCGAGCTTATTGGAGACATCGTTGTATAACTGAGGAAGGCATCGGATTTGAGACGTATGTTGCGTGTTTATGGAATCGACATTCCGAGACCTGGTGGGGTCACGAAGGGGTTGGTGGGTGTTCCATGGGTGTACTCAGCTCCACCATCAAGGAGGAACATAACCCCTGCCTCCATACTTCTTCTGGAATGTCTCCTTCGGCGGCGACAGAAGACCATGAGTAAGAAAGCTAAATCCAAGGACCAGCAGGCCGCCTACAACCGCCTACGATTGGCCTACGGGTGACGATTTTAATGGTTTGCCGGTGAGCCCGCTGAGTTCCAGTATTTTGGGGGCTGCTTGGATTGTCTTGCGGTCTGTGGATTGTCTTGGGTGGTGCTTGAGGAGATTTGTGGGAGAACTCCGGTGGTGATAAATGAGGCAGGTGAAGATGACGATGGACGAGGTGGAAGAAGGGGAAGAGGTAGAAGGCCTTAAGTGCTTTGGAGGTTGGAATGCTACCAGGAGGCGGCAGTGGAAGGAGAGGAGCGTCGTCGTCATGGCTAAAGATAAAAAACCTGAGTTCAGAAGACTCGAGACCGGCTTGGTTGTGACTTACGTATAGATCGCATAGTCAAGTTGACAAAGACGTTCGTGTTTACCCCCGAAGTGGATATTACCAACGTGTGTTGCGCATTTATTAGATTCGTTTGAGCAAATACCAGTTGATTGAAATCGACAGCAGTTGTGGTTAGGTCAGGAGCGTGTTGGAAGAGCTGAGGGGCATTTCCATCAAGAGTGAAGTTAGCGAGCGTTAGTGTTGTGATGCCATCTCCTTCGTTGTTGGCCAGAATGAAGAAGACATAAATGGCGGTTCCTGATCAAAGTTAGGCCTCTGTTGAAATCGGAAATGGAGGTCTGGGAAATCCTTACCATTGAATTGCATTGTGATGCTAATACTACCCAGGCCTGGGTTGTACGTTGCGGCAGTATATGTCTGCTTGAATGCTTGGTTCACTGACGGCCGAATTGCGCACCCAGTACATGTTTCGTCTGCCCAAACGCCTGGTGTGGAGGGCAAGTAGGTCACTAGCTGGCCAGTCTGCGAGTCTCCAAAGCTGTCGTCGATAGTCCGATTCACAATTCCTGCATCTACAGGAGATGACGCCAACAAGAAAAAATAAAGAAAAGAGAGAACGTTGGGTATAAGTCTGAGACCGAACATGACTGTAGGTGGCCCAGGATGGGGTCAAGAGACAAGCATAGTACTAGTCTGGCAACATTGGGATCGCCTTCCTCTTTTCCGAGTCTTCCCTGATGGAGGCGATCATTGGCGCCATCCTGCATAGCAACACTAAAACAAACTCATCATTGAGCAGTGTATAAGGAATCGTTCGCAGCACAGGGCCACACGGCAGTGCAATGGAAAAACTTTATTAGCTTCACTTGGAAACAGCCACTGCAAGTAAAAGTAAAAGAACTGAGCACTCGTATTCTCTGAAATATGCCTCAATATGAATAAACCTTTCTGATCAATGGAACTGAGGTCACTCACAAACTCATTGTACATGTGCACAACGGAGATAGGAAAATAGAAAACTTCTATAGCATAATGATACCGTAGATGTCGGAGCAGGGTAAGAATCCAGGAAATGTGTGTGCAGAAGGCTGAGAAGCGAGAAAGGCGACCAAATCTCATCTGGGCTTAGCGTGAGAAAATTATGTCACATGATTAAGTCGTGTTGTTGTCGCCTATTGACGCGTTCAACATTGAAAGATCCTCAGCAAAGGACTTTGCTTAAAAGTTGATCTCACTCATGTTCGCGGCTACGACAACAGACGCTCTTAGCGTATCGGACCCAGGAATTCTCAAAAAAGCGCCGTCCTCGATACCTTCGTGTTTGGACCTTATTGAAGCACCCACTGCGACCTCATGGTCCCCCGACAATACTTTTCTCTACATTTCTTCTGCCAAAACCATACACAGATATGAGCCCAATTCCAATGCCTTGAAAGATATATTCTCATGGATCCGGTTCCATTTCTCATTTGGTCTCAAATGATAAGAATAGTGTTATTTTCGCCTGCGAGGACAAAATACACTTTCTGGAATGTAGCCAGAATTCGCAAATATCGCAAACATTTGAATCCCACAAGGCAACGATAAACTCGTTGTCACTCTCGAACGACCTCACGCTGCTTGCCTCGACATCCGCAGGGGCAGCTCACGTTCATAACATCACTCTCGGGTCTCATACCGTTCTGCGGGGGCTGCCAGGCCAAGATATCAATACCTCGACGTTCCATTCACATTCCCGCACAAGGCTCCTTGTCGCAGCAGGAAAAAATCTCATGGTTTATGATACGACGCGCCCCTCTGGTCCAATTAAGACTATTGCCATGAGCGAGTCTTCAACCGGGGATATTACAGCTGTGGCCTGCAGTCCATTTAGCAAGACATTGGTCGTAGTTGCAACTTCAACTGGGTATGTTGGACTTATGGATCTGGAGAAGGAGAAAGCGTACGTGTTGTCGTTTATTTTATTTCTGCGCCAGTAATAAATTTGAATCTTAGCCTCTTCCGAACGCTTAACTTGAAGTGTTCTTTAACCTCTCTCGGATTTTCTCCAGAAGGGGCCGCGGTATACTTTGGAACGGCGACAGGAAAACTGCTGCTTGTCGATCTACGTGCCCTTGACAAACCTCCGAAGACAATCATCCTCAGTGGCAATGGCAGTTGCGTTCAGACAATAAGTGTCCAGGTAATTCTTCTATAAAACGAACCCCTCCATAATTTCCTCAACCACTTTTTATAGAAAAAGGCCAAAGTTTCGACAGATGGTCCAACGAAAACTCCAGCTGGTGCCTCAGCTCCAATAACGAGGAAGCCGTCCGTTCCTGCGGAACCACTGCCAACGACACGTCGTACTGCCATAAACAATGTATCCGCTAAGCCCGCCTCTAAAACAGCACCATCCCCTGCTCGCCCTCGAACAGCGACGGGAGGGGCAACCGCTTCGCCCACTAGTCGTAGGCTACCTTCTTCAATGAAAGAAGGGGGTCCTGCAAGTACTCCCGTAAAACGACCCATCGGCAAAGAACCGAAGAGTGTTTTGTCTCCAGTGCGAGACCCTCTCGGAAACAGCGGCAGCGCGGGACATTGCTGGTACGAGACACCCTTATTGACCTGAATTGACTGCTGATAACCGTCCTACTTTCAGGACAACTCGATGAGCTGGCTAATTGCAAGCGCGGAAAGACTACCACGACCCCAGTCAAGGTATCAAGTAAACCTTCTACCGATAGTTTTAGACCCGGGCTCTCACCTTCACCTCGAGGGAATACCGACAATGCTGTCAAAATCTCAACAAGAACAAAACCCAAAACCCTCGACGAGCTAGAACCATGCCAAGTTCCACTTCAACATCTACGGTCTCAACTCGAAAGGCTTCAACAACGAGTATTACAACATCGGCCTCGACTGGCGATCGTCTGGTCGTTCCTCGATCCAGCCCGTTAAGCAGAGAACGCGTGGTGTCTTCTACGTTTCGATCAGGCTCTGAATCGGTTTCAGCCCTCTCCACTCAAATTAATAGGACCACGAAGGGCATAACTGCAACCAGTACATCCTCATCCCATGCCTCTCGCCCGTCCTCTTCTGCGTCGGGGAACGAGATCTCTTCGTCCAGTGTAGCCACGCGAAAATCCCCACCACCTCGTTCTCGGCCAACTGTACCATCGAAGATAACTCTAAGCCGCACACCATCTCCCGAGCTCCCAGATATTGGACATGAGCCTGCGACGCCAATACCCGGACAGAAGAAAAAGCAAAGCGGCATGGCCGTGCTTGGGTTGGGCACGCCTGAGGTTGACCGTTGGATCCAAGCTGGCAAAGAAAACGACAGGAAGAACAGAAGGAAGGACGTCAAAGGGAAGGGAAAAACCGTCGGCTTCCAGGATGATGCAGAGGACTCGGACAGCCCTGAATTCCACGACGGGGACGAGGACGATGCATCGAAAGAGCGACAGCGAGATCTTTCTATGCAAATCTCGCCCCGGCGGCCAATCCCAGGCGTTCCTGCCAGCGGCTCAGGGACTACCGGGTCATGGGCAGCAGACTCTCCGCTAAATCTCAGCTCGCACACAGGTGCATCGCCTGGAAGTGGCACATCCGCACAGGAGCTCCTTAAGACTATTGTGCAAGATGTGATGTTTGATTTCCGAAGGGAGACCAAGGCCGAAATGGTGGGGCTTCATTTAGATCTGCTTCGGATGGGAAGGGGTTGGAAAACGGAGCTGCGGACGTTGATGGACGAGTATGTGGGTGACTTGAGGGATTTGAGGGATGAAAATCAGCGTTTGAGGTTGGAGAATGAGAGGTTGAAAAGGGGGTATTGAGGATTTTGTCGATTGCCAGTGACTATGATTTGGTTTATTTTACCTGTATGAAGCTAAGTTATGTTATTTGATTTCTTATGTTCTTCAGCCGTGAATTTATACAAAATGGGCCTCTCAGACCCATGTACATGGTTCCATTAAGCCTCTCAAACATTTTACAGAAAAACTGTAGTATAAAAAGAAGTGCAGTGCATCAATAGTCGCCGGATTGATCGGGAGCTCATGACAGCAACTGCTCAGTGCATATAGAAAAAGTACAAAGGAAGTTTAAAAAGTGGTATATGTTGGGAGTGCTTCTACGACACCGGCAGTGCCACCTGTTGGCGTCCGGAAGCCAGTATCTTCGTACATCACCATCATCCTCAAACTTGTATTTTCGACATGTGATGAACTCATGGTTGGCTGCGACATCTGCGAACCAAGGACATTAGAAGTCGCTCCTGCCTCGCGCTTTGAGTCATATCGAGTGTTGCTGGTAACTGATGATGAGACCGGAGTAGGGTGGAATGGTTGGACGACTCTGCCAGAAGCCGGTCCGTTCAATCTTTTCCTCCATCGACGGAGGTACAGATAAGCGGTGATTGCGATTGCAATGAGCACCAGACCGCCAATGATACCTCCGACAATGGCAGCGGTGTTGCTCGATGTTTCGACTGGATCTGATCCAGGGGAACTCCGGCTTGGCGCTGTTCCAATTGTCGTTGTATTCGAAGATGGAGTAATTGTCTTGGAGGATTGAATAACTGTCTTGGAGGACGGGATAACTGTCTTTGAGGAAGGGATAACTGACGGACTAACGGCCATGGCGGGCGGAATAGTCCCGTCTTGAATGATAAGATATCGAGGGTAAGAGGTGTGGTTTGAGAGGTGCCGTGGAAGGTGACGATAAGCTGATGGTGGCCAGCTGTGAGCACCGGTGTTTCGAAGAATTTTTGATTGTAAATCGTTGTACTGGAAGCAGGCAGACCCTCGAGTTTGAAACTGGTAGGTTCTCCCCCATCAATGGTGTAGCTAGCGGTCGCCCCAGCGTGCGGCAACTCTGTTGGAATATACCCATACCAACTAACAGAGACACCTAAAGCGGCATTTATCAGTGCCAAATAATGCAAATTATATCCATGCAACCTACCAACGAAGTCGAGGGTTGCAACTGCATTCGTCTGACCTGTCATGTTGGCGTTATTGCCAAGTGCCACCCATCCAGGCCCATACTGCAGTATAGGATCAGAAGATTCGACCAATAAAGCCGGTTGGCTGAGAGCAAGGCCGGGAGAAGGAACATAGCGGATTAAGTCCAACCAGAAGGCCTGAGCTTTCAGAACCGTCGTGTTCACTGTGATTACATGGGAGCCATCTGAGAGTTTACCCCGATCACAAAATAACCAATTGTTTTCGGGAAACTGGAAAAACGGGGTTGGAGGGACACGGACGTTATCGACGAAGCACTCCCAGGTTGGGTCGATTACCCCGGAGTCATTGTGAGGGTTGTTGGAACCAAAAACCTGCACATGGGTGCCTATAAAAATGTCGTTCAGCATGTATGAATAAAAGAGAGCGAAATGGCATTTACCAGAGAAAGAATAAGAGAGACTGGCGTTCATGGTTGTCCCATGCAATGTACTTTTGTAAGATGGTCCATAATTTCCTACATTGTCACGGCTGCCTTGATCTTGGACCCAATCTCCCCCATTGCCAGAATATTGAATATGCACGTCGGTGTCGTCTACAACGACCCAGCGCTCAGGCGCTGTGCTCATCGTCGAGTTCAATGGAAAGAGCAACCAGTCAAGTTGTAAGAGAGATCCAACCTCGCATGGAGCTCCTAATTGTATGTCCCAGTCTGCTGGAGGCCATTATAGCTTATATGGAGTACCGCCACGATTATTTTCTATCAACAGAATCGTTCCCGAACTATTAATGTGGTTTCCAGCGCTTGCAGAGTTGAAACCTGATGACCGAACCGGTCACTGGCCGACCTTGAGAAACAGGAATATAAAGATTTTAACCATACAGCATACCAAGTTATATCAGTCATATCAGATGCTTCCAGTCATAATATAGTAAGAGCCATCAAGCAACCGGTGAGCGGGACGCGTCAATGGAACAAACATAGACCACTTGACTTAGGCAATGAGGCGTTCGAGTCGACGCCTGAGCCCTCCAAAGGGTTCCGTGTCCTCAAGCCTCCAACGGCCCAAACTCGACCGGTGAGCGCTAGGTGAGCATTGACACTGACAGCAACTTTGTCCTAGATTCCGGTCCTCGTCGTCGATTCGGAAAGAGTTAGTAGCCTTCAGTCAATGAATGTAGGCGGCAAGGTCCACAAAGGACGGAGCTGAGATTTGTACATCAAAGTTGGGAGTGAAGGGAAGTAAATAAAATTGGAACAGCGGTGAACACTGTCGCCATTAGTCTCTCCTAGCCAGACTTCGATATATGTGATGTGCCCTTCGGATCACAGTCGCCATAGGCATTTGTAACTGCAATTGCCAACATACTCTCCGTCAAAGTAGATGCGCATATGCGGTGCTGCCGCGGCTGCATTGTAGGAGCGATAGATTAAGTAGTATACAATTTAAATTTGTAGTGATCCAATCAAAAAAAGAAAAACCTTTGGAAAAATTGAAGTCTCTCTGTCTTACTTGTTGCATGATATGTCAGAGAATTCAAAGAAAAAAAGTCTCTCTGTCGGAAGCTGCCGAAATTCGTCTTAAAGTTATTCAAGTTGCCAGGTGGGTGAGTTTGACTGGGTCTGACTGGCCTCATCATTCTTCAACTCCTTACTATTGGTATCCTCAGTGGGGTAAATATTGGTGTCTCCTAGTGCTTGGAGGATATATTGTCATCTGCTTATAGGCCTGCACCAGTAGAGCTGATGACTGTCTGGTCAGGTTCATTATGGTGATCAAACAAATAATAAAATTTAATATCATACACTGCGTGAATCCTCTACAGGTTTTGACAGCAACTGCGCGGGTGCAATACAAAAAAAAAACACAGACAGGTATGTTTATCCAGGTGTATACATTGGCGGCACTTCTACAACGTTGGAAGGCCGGTTGGCGGCATCCGGAAACCACTATCTTCGTGCATCATCACCCTCGAACTTGAATCCTCGGCAAGTGATGGATTTGAAGCTGGCTGTGATGTCTGAGAACGTAGTACATTGGCAGTCGCTTCCGCCTCGCGCCTTGCCTTTTCGCTTGTAGGCGTTAACGGTGAGGTGGGTGATAAGTATCCTTGGTTACTCTGGGAGACGGTTGTTCGGTTACTATAGGTATTGGCGTTGGAAGGATAGCCGGTACTGGAAGATGAGCTGGGTGCCATCGCGGATTGGAGCTCGGTATTGCTGAAGCTGGGCCTTGAACCGTGAGTGTTGGTGGGAAATGTGCTAGTAGTAGCACTAAACTGTGGCCTGTGACCTAGATAGCTGAGAGTAGCAGGTTCTGAAGATTTCGTGTCTTGCAACTGGCGCACTGATGATTGGACAGGAGTATAATGGAAGGGTTCGACGAAGGCGGGGGCTGGTTCGTCCACGCGGGCATTTTCGTTTAATTTTTTCTCTCGTCGACGAATGTACAGATAAGCGGCGACAGCGATTGCGATCAGCGCCAGACCGCCTACTATGCCTCCGACAATGGCGGCTGTATTGTTCGACTTCTTCACCGGATTTGATCCATGAGAAGCTCCGTTCGGAGACGCTCCAGGTGTCGTTGTGTTTGACGACGGAATTGTCCCATTTTGAATGACAAGATAATCGAGGGTAAGAGGTGTAGTTTGGGAGGTACCGTGGTAGGTGACGACAAGCTCGTGGTGGCCAGCTGTAAGCACCGGCGTTTCGAAGAATTTTTGATTGTAAATTGTTGCGCTGGAATCAGGCAGACCCCTCAGCACGAAACTGACAGGTGTTCCTCCATCAATGGTGTAACTAGCGGTCGTCGCGGCGTGCGGCAATTCTGTGGGGATAAATCCATACCAGCTAACAGAGACACCTAAATAGGGACTATCAGCGGTGACTGATGCAGATTGCGTCCATGCAACCTACCAACGAAGTCAAGGTTAGCAATTGCATTCGTCTGACCTGTCATGTTGGCTCCACCACCGAGTGGGCCCCATCCAGGACCATATTGCACCATAGGATCGACAGAATCGAGTAATACGGCTGCCTGGTCGAGAGCAAGGCTGGGAGATGGAACGTAACGAAGCCAGTCGAACCAAAATGTCTGCGCTTTGATAACTGTTACATTCACTGTGATTACATGGGGGCCATCGGAGAGTTGGTCCTTGCTACACAACTCCCAGTTGTTTTCTGGGAACTGGAATGGCGCGGTCGGAGGGACAAGGACGTTGTCAACAAAGCATACCCATGTAGGGTCGATTACACCAGAGTCATTGCGAGGGTTGTTGGAACCATAAACTTGCACTTGAGTGCCTATGAAATGTTATTCAGCATGTAGGAATAAAAAGAAAGCGCAAGGGTATTTACCAGAGAAAGAATAAGAAAGACTGGCATTCATGATCGTCCCATGCAATGTACTTTGGTAGGCTGGTCCAAAATTGCCTACATCATCCCGACTGCCTTGATTTTGAGCCCAATCTCTCCCATCGCCAGAATATTGAATATTCACGTCGGTGTCGTCCACGACGACCCAGCGCGGAGGCGCTGTGCTCATCGTCTAGTTCAATGGCAAGAGTAACCGGTCAAGTTGGAAGAGAGATCCAGCCTCGCATGGAGCGCTTGGCGGTGCCAATTGTATGCCCGCAGAAGGTCATAAGAGCTCATGCCCATTCGGGTGCCGCGGATACGTTGGAGTATCATTTTGTATCAACCGAGTAAGTGATCAACAGAGCCGGCGTTCCGGCGCCATTTAGCGATTTCAGGAGTTGCAGGGTTGAAACTTGGTAACCAAATCAGGTCACCGTGAGCGATCTCGAGCGACAGGAACAGATTTTTACCGTTCTCCAAGTCGTGGCAGGCAGCAAGCTCCTCTGTTCATTATGAAGCGTAGTGAAAGGACGTCAAAATATTAGGCAAAACCATCAAGCCAGTGACTAGAACGTGTCAATGGGACAAACATAGACTCTTAGACCGCATTGCATATTAATCATCAGTTGTTACCCGACGTCGATTTCCTCAAGCTTCCAGCCTCAAGTCTACCTTAGCAGCAGCTTTCTCCTAAGATTTCTGGTTCTCGTCGTCGAGTGTAGTGCTGGAAGAGTTGGTAGGCTTTTGGGTTGCGGTATGTGGAGCATTTTATGTCAGACTGGTCTATGATGCTGAACTCATCGGGAACCAGAAATTCATAATTTCCTCCGACCACAACTCCCGGGCATTCGACTGGAATACTTGGAATCTAGCAAGATGAATGGTGCCGCGGTTGTTGCAGATATTGTGCCCACACAGCAAAGCTACAGCTCCCCGCCAATTCCGCCACCAATATCTCTGCTGGCTTACAACATATCGCTTAATTTCAGCTCAATATTTGCCAGGCTCCCAGCGTCCCGTCTCTTAGCACGTTTACGAAAAGGAACCTTTGGAAGTCTCTCAGAGGCCTCCGAAATCCCTGCTACTTCCGTAGTCGAAGATTGGGCTTCCACCTATGCTCCCGTTCAAAGCACAGAAACCCCCCTGCCATCCACTATAGATCAGCTATCAACGTTTCCTGGACCTTGGGGCTTCTTCACATCATGGTACATGCTTGGCCTGTTTATTATGGTGCGCTTCTTCTAAGGACCTATCCATTTTTTGAAGTTACTTACCAATCTACGCATCTGCGTCCAGGCTCTCCTGCTGCACAGGATGCAGAACGTTATTATCCCATCACGAATACCTGCTCGTCGTTCCCGACATGCATACCGGTTCGGCCCAAGCTTTGCCCCTCCTCAGCGGAACAATGCCATCTGGAGACAATTGTACGCAGCAGTCTTACCGCTCAACTTTGGTCGCACCACTACTCGCCTCGTGTTACATCTCCCATCTATCTACTTTCTCTCCAAGATGCTTCTCATATGGCTCCTCCTCGTGCTGCAGACGTCCGAAATACTTCCTAAGCTGACCGATGCCGATGTCCAGAAGTCCGCATGGTGGGGTGTCTTGGGCTCGTTTGACAGTCTGGGAAAGTGGTGTGTCCAGAAAGAAATGAGCGAAATATGCTGGGGCACTTTCTGTGCTGTTTGCGGTGCATTTCTTGTGGAGGGCCTGATCAAAGCGCTGGATGGAATGGGAAGTGGTTTTCCGATCGGCAACGCCAATCCAAATACATCTCCATTTAACCTGGTTTGTGATCTCCACCTAAACGCTTAATTTTTTTTAATTAACCGATTAGAATCAGGTTGGTTACGCTTTTTTGCTGCACGTTTATTCTTCTCCTATTGCCCATGTATTCAAACCAACCGATGGCTCTCCCTCGAGGCCTGACAAGCATGTTATCATTACTATCACCATTCCTCTGCTTCAGGTGAGAAGTCGTACCTTGACTTATTGGCACTACTTCCGGTGTACTGACTTTTCTTCACAGTTAACAATATTCCACATTCTCTCCATCTCAAAGCGCCTATCAAGCCACCGACTCCTCCCAACTGCATTAACCTCGATACTCTCCCTTGCCCACTTCCACGGCACCTTGTATTCCAAATTCTCCTCTCAATCATCGTCACCATCACCATCACTAACCGCCGCACCTTCTATAACGCCCACAGCAACAACGGCGCAACGCCTATCACCGTACCTCGGCCGCCCGTCTGGAGTGAACTACCCACTGCTAAATTATATCCCAAACATTTTTGAGACACTTCTCATCTTCACTATCTCGCTTACTGTCTTCATAAACGCTTTTGTGCAACTCCTTGTTAGAGGTCGGGTTGATCGCGTGCTTAGTGGGCTAGGTGTTGGACAGGGCACTGCATTGCATGGTAAGACCAAACTTTTGGACGATTTTATCAAGGCTTACCTTGACTCTCCTATTCTGCAGACGAAGACGAACCAGAACCTGGATTTTTCCAGTCCTTGCCATTTGAAGAAGACTTTGGCGTACTGCTGCTCCGCGTAGGCATTGCCAGTATGGAAGCCACCGGGCTCCGTGGCTGGGGCAACGAAGTTGCTCCGATAAACCTGCCCACACGGAAGAGTGGGTCCTCACGAAGAAGAAAAGGCGATTCTGCCTTCGGAGTTGTGCGCATGGGACGTGTTGGCGTCGGCGAGGTTCAATATGGATATCCCAGTGCACCTGCGCCATTTTCTTCAAGTATTTCACCCGACTTCGCTCAGCTGACGGAGTCAAGGCAAAGGAGGAAAGCGCTGGATCATATCACGAACCGAGGATTTTCGAACGAAGTCCGGACTGTCGACCTTGGGGTATCGGAGGCTGGTGAATATACCCACGGACGATGGTTGAAATGGATGAAGGAAATATCGGCCTTCCTATTTGCGGTCTGGGACGTGTTGAAGGGCCTTGTCGTCTTCTTAATCGAGAGAGCGAAAGGCACCGTTAGAGTACGGGAAGCTGCGAGGAAACCTAGGCGAGTTGACCGTCGTCAGGAAACTCCTGGGTTGGTCGACAACCTTGCGACACATGTCGAGGAAGACGAATTCTCGGAGGAAGAAATTCAGGATCGGAATGAACGAGAGACATATCAAAGATTCCTAAGGGGGCAAGATATCAGTGATGACGAGGACGATGAAGTCGCTTCAGTGTTCTCTGAAGATGAGGAAGAAAGCGAAGAAGAGGGAGAGGAGGGAGAAGGAGGAGAGGCTGAGGCGGTGGAGCTTTTTACCGACCTTCTGCGCAACTCGGGTGCTCGTGTGGGGTCGACTTCTACCGCATTACCCCCGTCCGCCAGCCCTGGACATGGGAGCGGGGAGATGGTCCTCGCTCATCTCATGCACGGTGGGAATGGCGCCTCTCCGCTAACGAGACGCCGCTGGAACGCGCTTGTCAAGAACGACCCGGATCCGGACTCAAACTCGCTTTACAGGCAGACAACCCCTGATGACTTTTGCGGTCTTCGCGAGTATGATATCCTGGCAGAGTCCGCGGTTCGACCCATGTTTGGCGGGTACAACCCAGAGCATGATGCGAATGCAGTCCAGAGTACCTGCGTGATATGTACCGTGGAAGTTCGAGATATTATCTGTTGGCCCTGTCGGTGCGTCTTGCGCTCTTCCTCGTTAATATTAGACCTGTTGTATTGATAACTTCGGTGCAGGTGCCTGGCTATGTGTGATAGTTGTAGAGAGGCTTTGGCCTCCAAAAGCACGCCATCAAAACATCGCTGTCCATGCTGTCGTCAGATGTAAGCTTTTACTTCGCTCCCAGCCACTGGTCTTAATTGAAGTTTCTTTTCAGTGTTGAAGGTTACTCTAGGATTTACATTCCTTGATTGACAATTTTCGTTCGCTTTATTTATTTATTCGTTGCACTGTAAGGAAATATGCATTGTATTTTGTTCGTCTGTAAACACAATTGTTCATTATGTATGGCTATCTGTAAAGGTCCCCAATTCATGCTGAATACAGGGGGGATACATGGAAAACGTAACCCTGATTTGGTCTGAAACCCTGTTACTTGCTTCTGGAGAGACGTTCTGAGCAACGAAAAAATAAGCCTATAAGCCCAAGGCAAGCAGAAAATCGAAATGATAATACATCAACGGGAATACTAAGTAAGGTGTAAATAGAAGGATACAGTGTTATACATCGTCCAGAAATGACCATGAAATAGAAGCAAGAGTCAAATTGTTCAGTGACCGGTAGCAGGGACCACAGACCATTTCTGTAGGTCGACACATCAGAATCTTGACTGGTAAAGAATTGTTTAACCTAATAAAAAATTCACCTGGTTCGGGTTCTGGTAATTGCAGTCCCACATTTGGATCTACGACGAATGTCAACTATTTCTAGTCCCCGGAAAAACAGGCAAAGAAAGAAAATCACCTTTGTACCATCCTGCACCACACCGTCAGTCAAGTCCATGCACTTTCCAGGTTGGTAAATCCAACTAATATGGTCCTCAGGAACGATGAGCTGAACGTGATCCCAGTGGTAAAATTGTTGGTTTCGAGCGCCGTCGACGCACGTCCACACTTGAAGTTTGACCCCATTAGAAGTTTTGCCGTCCGTGACATCAAGGCATTTATTGGTGCCATCCAATTTAAGGGTGCTGCCGTCGAAGAACCAAGTCTGGTGGCGATGTTTGCCAGACGAAAAGTTACATTCCTATCAACCCATTATGAAGTCGAATCAATATGAAGAAGATGTTAATACCTCGATGGTGACGGGTGCGCCGTCGAAGTCCCTGGCGGTTACGCATTGCATGGAATTGGCAGACGGGAAAATATTGTATTTTCCAGCATGAGGAACAGTAGTCGGGCATGCTGCATTGCTGTCGATGCCAGGCAGAGGAACATTGGGGGCGTGGTAGAGGGTGTGGTTATGGAACTAATAAAAAACGAATGAGCTAGGAAAATGAAAATGATATAGACGAGATTTCCGTACGTCATACCAGCAGAACTGATCGTCTCCTTTGGTAGGATCATTATTCCAATAGGAGCACTGGTAATATTGACTAAAGGTGGTGGCCTCCACCAGGCGGTAAGACTGATGGTCAGCTGTCTTCAACTCAGAAGCACAAGCAAGATACACAGGGATCCATGGCGCGCGAGGGAGGATAGTACTGGAGAGCGCCGGTGGGGAAAAGAGTACTAGTAAAAGCGTTAGAGCGAGGAAATGAAAGACCATCATGTTGTTGGTAGTGGAGGCAAATCATCGGGGAACGACCTCTTATGTAGCCCAGGAGCTATGAAATTCCCTTGGCGCAGGGGCGTAGCTGGACCTTTAATGACGCAGAGGAAGCGCAAATATCCCATGGAGCTAGGCATCCCGCCAGACCAGACGAGAAGAACATCTCTGGCCCTGTTGACAAGAATCGAGGACTAATGAACATTCAAGCCGTTCTTATTCCGACGGACCTTATGCTAGGTGACTGCATGACTGATATAATAATCTAGCCAGGGTTTGAGAGGTGCTGGAATGAATAGACTTCGTCGAACTAGAATTCGTAAATGCAAATTCATCGATGTGAGGAGTGAGCGAGCTAGCTCACATTTTCGTTTATGAAGTTTGACAATAGATCGGCTTGAACCATTGTTGAGTTCCGTAACTTCGAAATGGATTTCTGATCGTTTTTTAGCGTCTCGCTGAGTTCTCGTCAAGACCATGGGTGAGCACGAAAAGAGAGCTGAGTGGCCATTGCTGATTCGAGATTCTTGCAAATCTGGACTTCGGATATTTATAAAGCTGCCTTCGAATGCCTCGCCACACTGATGCTCAAATCGAGCCTCGACTCAGAGCCCTTTGACTACAGCCTGGCTCTTATCCCAGAGCCTGTGTTTTACTTCGTTGAGTTTTCCGCGATACAGACTGACCACCGGAAAAAGTGAATTACTCCAAAAGTAAAGGAATACAACATATGAGTACGCCCACAGACCAATCAAAATGTATAAGATTGAACACAGAGTCCCACCAGTTGACAGTTCTGCATTGATGATGCGACACAGCCCAAGCCCAAGGTCGACCTGAGGGAGCCTTGAGATAAGGAGATGAAGAATTCTCCAGGATCGTCGACATTCAATCCATTTGGGTTATTGGTGTCCAATTGGCATTGAAACCGTTCGTCGTGGACCTTATTCAAGAGGATGCTCTAATTTCGCCCATCAAGGCAGAAAAACAGTCGGAGAGGCCGTGACAGAGAACATGGAAGTGGATGTCGTTATACATGGAGTGGAAATGTGAAGAGAACCATCGGAGTCCAGCCTCTTACCGAAATCGCAAAAACGGAACAGGTGGGTTAATCATGTGACAGCGTCGGAATAGGTGATCGCCGAATTATACCGATCGGCCGTAGTGGAGCCCCTCATCGAGTCAGTTGTAAAATCTCGTTAAAAGTTTTGACTGTCTGTTTCCAATCTTACACTCTCCTTGAACATTCTCTCAGGTGAACGACCCCATTCTCACCACCCAAAATCACCATGGCTCTGCCGGCTTCAAGGTCTATACGCCTACCAGCTAAGTCGACATCGACGCTGTCCGATGCAAATCCACCGTCTCAGCAGTGAGCTCGATCTCCATGGTTGAAGCAAAGTCGAGAGTGCGCGAGCACGCTCGCAATAAGTCGCTCGACTGTGTCGCAGGCGACGCCGACCCCAGCTGTGTAAGTCTACGATCTTACCTCATTGAACTGGATATTCATGCTATTTTCAGACGACCATCGCCAGCACCTGGGTTCCAGCAGATCCCGACACCGAGCAACACCAAGCTGCCACCCCATCACATCAACGGCCCAGGTCCAGCTCCAAATGCACCTCTGGACCACACATTTGTTGGTCTCTGGTGGCAAATTTTCCATGAGATGATGCTACGCCACGGTGTCAAACACATATTCGGTTACCCCGGTGGAGCATTTTGCCCGTATTCGATGCCATCTACCAGTCACCTCACTTTGAATTCGTCCTACCCGTCATGAACAAGGTGCCGGGCATATGGCTGAAGGCTACGCTCGCGTATCCGGCCTACCTGGCGTCGTTCTCGTAACCTCCGGCCCAGGCGCGACCAACGTCGTTACACCAATGCAGGACGCTCTATCGACGGAGTACCCCTCGTCGTCTTCTCTGGTCAGGTGGCCACATCCGCCATCGGTTGATGCATTCCAAGAGGCAGATATTGTGGGCATCTCGAGAAGTTGTACCAAGTGGAACGTGATGGTCAAGAACATCGAGGAACTTCCTAGACGGATAAACGAAGCGTTCAAGATCGCGACTTCTGGTCGCCCAGGTCCCGTATTGGTCGACCTTCCCAAGGATGTTACGGCTGGCATCCTACGCACACCATTGCCATACAAAGCTACGACGCCTGGTATCAACCTCGGCCTGCCTATGAATCCTCTGCAAATGCCCGACCCACCGACCGACATGGGGCTCATCCGACAGGCCGCGCAGCTGATCAACAAGCCCAGAAACCTGTATATACGCTGGCAACGGTGTTTGTCCTCACCTATGGGACCCAAGCTTCTGGCCATGCTTGCAGAGAAGGGTAACATCCCTGTTGCACAACTCTACAAGGTCTCGGCGCGTTCGACGAAACGAACGACAAGAGTTTGCACATGCTCGGTATGCACGGTAGCGCATATGCCAATTAGCCATGCAGAGCGCGGACGTCATCATCGCTCTAAGGACGGTTCGATGATCGTGTAACGGGCAAGGTTGATACCTTCGCCCCAGCAGCCCGCGCCGCTGCAGCTCTGGGTCGCGGCGGCATCATCCACTTCGAAATCCAGCCCAAGAATATTAACAAGTCGTTGAAGCTCAGATCCCTGTACTCGGCGACGTCGTAGCCAGCATGGCTGCATTGGTCCCGCTTATTGAAGGCTCTCCGCGAGAGGCCTGGTTTAGCGACATCAAGTCCTGGAAGGAGGCTTACCCATTTACATTCGAGAAGTCGGCACCAGGAGCGAGGATGAAGCCTCAAGAAGTCGTTGAAGAGTTGGACAGACAGACAAGGGACAAAAAAGATGAAGTAATCGTCGCCACTGGTGTCGGTCAACATCAGATGTGGGCTGCCCAGCATTTCCGATGGAGACACCCGAGGACGATGGTCACTTCCGGTGGACTTGGGGTACGTTCTTTCCTGTTCTTTCTTTTCGTATTTTTGACTTACCAGCACCAATTAGACTATGGGTTTCGGTCTTCCAGCATCCATTGGCGCCAAAGTAGCTGCCCCTCAAAAAACTGTCATAGATATCGATGGCGACGCGTCATTCAGTATGACTGCCATGGAACTCGCGACCGCCTCGCAATACAACATCGGCGTCAAGGTCCTCGTATTCAATAATGAATTCCAGGGTATGGTCCAGCAATGGCAAGGTGAATATATGCGCATATATTTGATGATTTCGCTCTTCTCACCTATCTTCAGATCTGTTCTACGACCAGCGGTACTCCCACACGAAGATGACCAACCCAGACTTCATCCTCCTGGCTCGCTCCATGGGTGTCCATGCCATCCGATGCCATACCGCTGAGGAGCTACCTGCCAAGATGAAGGAGTTCCTGGAATACGATGGCTCACGACCGGTGCTAATGGAGTGCTTGGTGGAGAAGAACGAACATGTATTCCCAATGGCGAGTTTGATCCCCTGCTATTTATAGGCTATGCTGACGTCTGTTTGTCTGTGTAGGTCCCCGCAGGCAAGGCCCTTCACGAGCAGTTGATGCACCCGTCTCTAGCGGAGGCTGCGAAGAAGATGAAATCTAAGGCATGAAGCTTGCGAATCTATACTACTTAACTGGACGGAAAAGAAAGAAGAAGTCATTCAAAAAGAAGTCACGGCCTCCATGGATCTTTCACGCATCGCGCCATGTACAACATCCACCCTATCAACCCATTTATCCATTACTTATTTACCACCATCGGCATTGAATCCTTTATTCTTTCTCCGTTTTTACCCCCTACAACGGCAGCATATTCTTTTCGTCGTTTACAGGTTACGTACCTCCAAAATTCTCAACAGTTTTCGATACACAACGATTGTCCGCGCATCCCTTTCGCATCATTACACCGCATTTGGCACCAAAAGTCTGACATGGCCTTTACGCGCTGTGCCGACACTGTCCTATCTTGTTACTTACATCTTGTTTGGATCCTCGTCGTTTGTTGTTGCGCTTCTGAGCACTTCATTCGTTTGCTTCATTGGACGTTGGGTATTATGATTACGACGGGAAAACAAATTATACGTAGTGTACAAATCCAATCGGTCTTTTCTGGGTATCAACGGTCTTGCAAGCATTTTCAAATTATATATACCGTCCACGACGCGGTCAGTATGACGCACCCCATATCGGTGCAACGCGGTCCATTTCATCGCCAGACCTTCCCCAGAATGCGACGAGACCCCACAAACCAGGCGAGCCGGCATCAGTAGGAACCGTCGTCGTCACGCAATCGCCCGTAGTTTTACCAGCGGTGAGCGTCCTGCCCGAGCTTGTCGTCAATTGAAGGTAAAACACCCTGGTGGTGTCACTGTACGACCCGCTGCACGCAAACGCTTTCACGATGCGCTCTCCTGCTCCGAGTGTGAGAGTAGTCGGCGAGCCGCCAGTACCGCCATGCGAAGTGGTGATGGTGGTCCCAGTTGCATATTGCACGGTGTAGGTGATACCGTCTAATCTGTTGCCTCCGCGGATGGTGATTGAAGTGAGCTTTGGGACGGACGTTGTCAACAGCGAAGGGATGTCGTTGAAGGGGTCACCATGAGGACCGCCTGCAGGGTCTCCCAGGCGAATGGAAGAAGAAACACGCCAAGAAACGGTGCTGGTGGAAGGGTAATGATCGCTGAGGGGACCGCCTGTACTGTTCACAAACGCCAAATTATCATTGACGTAGGTCGCAGCTGGGAAAGAAACGGCGGGGCCGCTTCGGAGGAAGAACTTGTCCACAACCTCGCAAGCAACCATTTCTTCTTGGGACGTGCCCGCGGGGAAGGGGAAGGGACAAACAAGCGCTGGCGATCCCGAGGCGGGGAAAGACCCTCCCCGAATCTTCGACACCCATAGGTCGGTAGTCCCAGTGTTTGTAAGGAATGTGTGGAGGGTGTCCGAGTCCCCTGGGCGGCTGTACCGCGCATTCGTGTCGCCCATGACTATAACGGCCATTCCTGGAGACCACTTGGCTATGTAGCCAGCGAGCTGAGCAAAGTTACTCGATCTGGCATTGACATCTCCCGAATCTGATCCAGCATCGGCGTGCAGGTTGTAAACATCTACCCATACACCGTCGGATACGCGGACGCGCATAAACGTGAAACCCTTGGGGGTAAGGCAATCGCCATTGTTGAGGTTGCAGTCTTTCCACTTGGTGCGCTCGAAGTCGATATATGGGAAATCGGAAAGGGTGTTCAGCCCCGAACCGATTGCTGCCCCTCCTGAAGTGGGGGTTCGGAAAGCGTGGTGGTCTGAAGCGTAAAGAGTGGCATGATAGTTGAAATCTTCCTGCACGTTAATGATGTTGTACGGTGCAAGGCGGGGTGAAATGAGAGCTGTATCGACGGCGGGATTCCCGGACGACAGAAGTTCTGTTTCAAGGCAGGCAATTAAGCGATTATTCTAAAAAGACAAAGATTCAAGACATACCAGGCAGACCTGCCACATTATAGGACAAAAGAGTCAAGTTGCCCACAATCTGAGCTGCGAGCGCGACGCGAATTGAGATAGCAAGCAAAGCCCAGTGCAACATCTTGAGCGTCCAAGTGCCCAAGTGGTTACCCAACGAAAAGGCGACTCTTGAATAAGTTCTTTTAAGAGCATTGCAATAGGCAGACCAACGCGTATGCGGCGCCCGTCCTCTCGCACAGAGATCATCTGGTCGAGCGCATGGGCACGAGTGCAACGTGCGTTTCAGGTACTAGCGCAGGCGGTGGTCGCGCCTACTTACGGAGTCTGTTGTATCTTTCTTCTTTCCCTGCCACTTCGTTGAATTGCACTAGAGAAGTGGGGAAATCACGAGCCAACAGACCTTTTACTGGGTCAGGCCTTTGAGATCTGCTGAAATCTGCAAGAAAGTGCTCACGAGTAATGGGTACGTCGTCGCGGACGTTCAAAGCACTGAGGTCACTTCTTGTAGTATTCTCGAGTACGATGGTTCGAGAAGTGCCCTTGTTTACAAGAAGGGCGCTTGAACGAGATGAGCGGCTACATGGATCAACGTGGTTGATCAAGTGCATCAGATAATTATTATTAGTTGCCTTGAATAGTCTGAATCACGCGGTCCAGGCGCGTCATCTTTTGATTTCCCTTCCACATCGATGGCGTTGCTCCTCCTGGTGTGCATCTTACAGAAACGCTCATCCCGTTCATTATGTAGTACATGAACGTTGGACAATTTTCGAACAACACACTTCGCGCTGTTTTGGTCTTGGCGAATCCGTAACTGATGTCAAGGACCTGGCTGTTGTCCACTTTCTTTAGCTTCAAGAAGCAAATCTCTGCCCCAACCTTGTGAGGTCTAGAGCTATGACCTATCGGAACCAGTGGGTTAAAAAGTCGTGGAGCTATACAAGTCTTAAAAGGCAAGAAAATACTCACAAGGATGAACCGCCGCCACGAGCCCCACAGGGAGCACATTGCACACAAACTCGACGTAGAATACTCGAGCAATCCCGAGGTAATTGTGCGGCTAATGCAGATGCCTACGGCAAGTCATCCAATGACAAGGCTCATAAACTCTCGTACAGTGATGCGAGAAGCAGAAGGAAGCTCAGATCCTCAGTTTCTCCGGGGTGATGTCGCTCGGGAAGAACCGACACAACGGAACTCTCGGGCCAAGAAAATTCCAGGACAAGGCTGTGGCTGGCTGTGGGCCAAATGAAGTCGATATCTCAGTTTCATGGGAGGACTGCGCTCCATGATCATCACTATGCCGAGGAGCTCACCAAGCGTTACAGTCCTGTCATGAGTGCCGACGGTTGGCTTGGCGAGAGACCGAAAATCCAAAGCAGGAAAAGAGGACTGGGAACTTGGGAAGACCTTTCCTTCCCGCTTTCTTGAATGAAAGATAGAAAAATCTGGGTATGATAAAATGTCGTAAATCGTTACAATGCTAATGATGTTGATACAAAATGCAATGACATAGAACTCCTGTAATTCCAATCAGTATCGTCGTGCAGGAAAGAGGGAAAGACGAATACATACGTCGTTCGACTCTAAGGTGGATAATTATAAGAGACCCGCCGCGCCGTGTGATACCCCTAACCCGCAAAGCCAACGAACAGATGCTACCGTTGATCCCAATAATATTTTGGTGGCTTTTGCGACGGGTGCTCGAAATAGTAGTCTTCGGATGAAGGATCGACAGAGTCCTTCGATGAACGAGGCTTATTTGGTCCCGTCGATTTGGATTTGGACTTCGAACTTGCTTGGGATCTTGCCCTCGATCTCGACTTGTAAGAACTTCTACTCCGTTTTGGCTGCCGAAAAAAGTCATCAGGATGTAAAACCAAAGAGCCTATCGTATGACAATACCTTGGCTTCAATATCCGCAGCGCCTTCGTCCTCTGATTCTGTTTCTAAATCTCGCTCATCATAGCCCTCCGGTACTACTTCACTTTCGCCCTTCTCCAAGTCTTTGACCTCAATGTCAGGCTTGATTTCAGTCTTCTTTCCTTTTCGCTTTCCGGAACGACTAGTAGGACGACTAGTAGGACTTCGAGTTCTGTATCGTTCAATCGGCGTTGTCTCCTTCGGATTTGGAATGCGACAACCGCCACAACAGCAATAATGACGACCACTGTATCAAAATAAGCATCGCATTAGCGCCGAAAACAAGCATGGCACTCACCAAAAGCAGAAACGACGGCCGCTTCCCAAGCAACTCCTAGGTGTCCAGGACTAAAAGTCATATTAGTGCCCAGGACAAGAGATAAAAAGGCAAAGAGGTGCGAGACGATGGAGTGGAAAAGGATAACATTATGGGAAAAGATCCGGTATTGAAGGAATCCCGTAGCCCGGATGAGCAGCCCATTGGCGATGAGGACTTACCTGGCTTCGTCTTCGTTTGTCGACATCCGGTAACTTAACAGATGGAGTTCGAGATGGGTTAAATGGTCCCTCGGCCGACAGACAGACGCGTTCAAGACGCCTTATCGGATAGGTGGATGTGAACTACGAGTTACGACTCGACGGCGAGTCGACGGGGGATGAAATAAACGCAAGGGAAGTATTGGCTGTGGGGCGATATAATGACGAGAACTCCTTCGCCAATGCCGGCTGACTCTTTATAAGGCTTTGGGGCCTAGCCCAAGCATCCCAAGCACATCAAGCACAACGGCTGGCAACCTAAGCAAAGAGGTCAATGCCGATGCCAAGAAAGCGGCTTGTCATTTCTGTTAGATCAGAGCCAAGCCCATTCCAGTGACTCCAGTGTTCAAACGTCCACAAACCTAAATTTGACGGGGAATGGAATCAGGGTGTGTGAAGACGAGAATCAGCTAAACCCTTGCAGGCTTGTCGGACAAGTACAGTGATGGTGTATACTTGCAGAGTGCACTGCTCAAAGTGCTTTGGATAGCTTCGTCACCGCCAAACACCCCAATATTACCAAATGTGCCTTGAGCTGCCGAACTCGAGCTATAATCTCTTGACAAGAAGGCAACACGGGAGTTAAGCCTGTTGGCTGTGAAACTATGAAAAATGCCAAGATAGCTTGGGCCATTCCCATTTCGACGTAGCCCTAGTGCTGCCGATGACTTCATTATTTCGTTCGGTTCATTGTTGATCCTCCAGTGTACTCGGCAGCTTGACATGCCATCCAATTGTCAAAAGAGAGCGTACGTCGAGGTGGATGCCGTCGCGGAGCCGCTGTGGTGGAAAAAGGTCAAAGTGAGGCTGAGATAAGGTATTTTTATCACCTATAATGGATGTGCTAATTATCTTTACAGTTGGGTCGGACTTGCTTCCGCCTTCCATCTACTTGTCCTTTACAGGCCTGTTGCGACCCGAAGGAAAGTGAAATACACGCAAGTCGCTGGGCATCACGGAGTCCCGCTTGCCAAGTCCCACAAAAGCAAGCATGCTTTGCACAGGAAGAGTGTCACAATTAGCCGGCTGGACGTTTCTGTCTCTGTGTAATGTCCACAGTCAAGAAGGAAGGATTCTCTTCCTATATCAGGGTGATAACCCTTGAAGACTGGGTAAGGTGGCTTGACAACAATATATGTACGTACGAAAGCTGACCGGCTGCTGAGCGGTTTAGACACACACCTATACGCACATGCCTGTACACCTGTTGTTCAAGGGCATCGATATTCATTTCTGGATGGGTACATAATTGCTTGACATCGTTTCTCTTGTCATCATCGAGATGCTTGGTCTCCGTCCAGCTTAGCCAAA
>JAEDXJ010000047.1:600000-798437 GCA_023014345.1 Galerina sulciceps | reverse complement strand
TGCGGCATGTTCACAGAAATTTCCGCTGGACAGCATTACATACCCATCGGCGCGTGGTCTGCGGACCCCACGTTACAAAGCATTGGCACGCAGTGTCTCGAAGCAAACGAAAAATATGCACGCTCCGTCAAGCCGCTGCTTTGCGATTCCGGGTGGACAGACACAGAGGCCGAAAACCTGTTGGCGGACTTCATTCGAGAAATCCGAAGTGTGGACGGTCTTGTCAGTGTCTTATACACGGTGCATGCACGCAGAGTGTAGGCGCAGCTAGAATTTTCATGCACCTTTTTCAGTTCGGAATGTGTAGCACAAGATTCGGATCAGCCAAGGCTTGAAGCCTACAGGCTCAGGTTAATTTAAATCGATTTGTTTGTGGCTTCGATGATACCTCCTCCGTGAAAAAACAATAAACCGATGAAAAAGATAGCCCAAAATACCGTATGTAAAAAATAGTTTCTGATTGAAGCGTGAGGATAATCTGGAGATGTCTTTTAATGAACAAGCCACGAGTCATATCGAAGATTTACGCACTGCCGTTTTTGAATCCATCTCTCGCTCACGGGACGTTACTGCGAAAGAAATGGAAGCTGGGAGAAGGCCTGCAGGCGGGTAAAATTTATGAATAGACGCGATAGTGGCATCTTGTCTGTAACGCAGTTTCTGTGATCCTTTCGTCCACGCAGGTCCACGTAGGACAGATAGTTGACGGGATTTCTTGAAACCCCATTGTGTGGGACTCAGCAACCCTTTCAAGTTATTGTTATCAAGTCAGCGTGATGCAACTAAATTATTGGAAGCTGGCACTTGTACCGGATATGTGTATACTGGCACTGGGGACGGTTGGGGAAGAGAAACGGTACCCCTGGAATTTTGGGGTGGGTTTATATCAGCCACAACGAGGCATTCCGTAGACCTGTCAATCGACCATGCGATGACGATACGGGGAGAAGTCCTGCAAATGATCAGTTCAGAGCTCCGGACATCTCATGGCAACGTGATTGTTGACAGAACTTTATAATGGCCTGAAAGAGAGCAAACCCTGTTTATAAGATAAGTTTTCGGCGATTCGCCTGTTTTCGAAGAGCCTGGATCTGCCCTCGACTAGAGGCATGCTCGCTTCGTTTCCTATTTGTTACTAGTCGTACACGAGGAAACGTGGGTTCCCAGATTTCCGTGTTCCGAAATAAACGAGTTCATCTGGCGATAGTCTCAGTCTCGTATTGGGTAGTTCTGCGCCAAGTGGTCCCATTCCGCAGAACCTATGACGGAAGACTGTCAAACTGGTCGATAGTGGTCCCTTTAGGATAGACTTTCAAGTCCACCGTACAGAAACTCTAACCCAATCGTATCCACTTGCTGAGATTAAAACTTGAATGAAGACCCTCGTTCTTGAAGGGATTGTGGCTTCATAGAAATGATTTGTGGTGACCGGAGAAACCGAGAAAAAATAGTTTAGAAGTCAGAGTGAATATAGAAGAGTGAAAAAAAAAAATTACGTCAAGCAACCGGTCACAGCATTTTACCTTTGTAAATCCATTTTCAGAGAGTGTCATTGGACAGAATATCAGGAGGAAAGGATTATGTTGGTTCGAGACCATTGCTGAGTTGTGGACCTGTCCAGAAAAGGTAGGGCCGGACAGATTCGGAAACGTGACAACAAACTCCGAAATAACCGCTTGCACCAGATTTTCAACCAATTTCTATCCCAAAATCTTCCTTATGCTTGCCAGGGCGTCAGCAGCGCGGAACGCACAGCGCATAGCGCGTTCATTTGCCACAGTCGTCGACACAACTGGCATCAAGGTCGCCGCGGTAGACTACCACCAGCCCATCGCTTCGGTGACTGTCCTGGTGAATGCTGGCAGTCGCTTCGAGCCCAAGGAGGGCGTTGCCAATGCCCTGAAAAACTTTGCGTTCAAAGTGAGATCTTCGAAACTGCTAGAGAGCTCTTTTTTGCCTGAACTTCTCTATATAGAGCACCAAATCACGGTCAGCGATCGGAACCGTTCGCGAAAGTGAACTTTACGGTGGTGTTCTGTACTCGACCCTAGGGCGTGAGCACCTAGCTTTGACAGCGGAATTCTTGAGGGCGGATGCGTGAGTGCTCATTTAGAGCTTTTGGACTTTATTCTCAAATTAGTTCAAACATCTAGTCCATACTTTGTCGACGTTCTCAGCTCGTTCCTCACGTCGGCCAAGTTCACTCGCCACGAATTCGACGAATATGTTTCCCCTTTAGTGTCAGCAGAAACACAGGCTGCTACTCACAACCCAGCTACTCGTGCTATCGATGCAGCCCATGCCCTTGCATTCCGTTCCGGCCTTGGTTCGTCTTTGTTTGCTCCCGCACACAACGACATAAGTGTAGGCGATATCAAGTCCTTCGCTTCATCCGCTTTCACCAAGGGCAACATTGCTGTCATAGGCACTGGCATCGACACTGCTACCCTCAGCGGCCTCGTCGAAAAAGCCTTTGCTAATGCGGATGCAAGTTCTGCAACTCAAGCTCCAGCTTCAAAATACTTTGGCGGAGAGACACGCCTGGAGGGTAACGGAGGACCCCAGACCGTTTTCATTGGGTTTGGAACGACACAAGGTTCTTCAGCGGAACTTGCTGCCCTTGCAGCTCATCTCTCGCCGACACCCTCTGTGAAATGGTCGAAGGGACTCTCTCCTCTCTCCTCTCTCCCAGAGGGAACCTCAATACAACCTGTGTATCTTCCCTACTCTGACGCGTCTCTGTTCGGGTTGCTGGTCCAAGGTTCAACGCCTGCGGGAGTTAAAGAAGCCGCCAAATTCGCTGTCACTGCCCTCAAGTCCGCTTCGCAAGGCATCAAGGCTGAAGAACTAAAGTCTGCAGTGGCCAAAGCCAAATTTGCTGCTGCAAGTGCCGTTGACACCCGAGAAGGCCTCGTCAACGCTCTGGGATCCAAGGTAAGGGCTTCCTGAAGCTCAAGCCTTTCTCTCACTAAACGGATCGCTGCACCCGTAGATCTTCTCTGGCTCATCGAGTTCTGTTGAGGCTACCCTGTCCTCATTGGATAGCATAAATGCCGACGCTTTCTCCAAGGTTTGTTCCAGCATGATTGAAAGATATCACGGCTGACATCCTCACAGGCAACCGCTGCCCTTTTGACTGCCAAGCCGACGTTTGTCGCAATTGGAGATGCACATGGGCTACCCTATGTTGACGAGTTGGGCCTTTAAATTTATAGAAACAACATTCTTGAGGTAGACAGAGTACTTTTTCAATAATTTGACATTTTCCTTCTACTAGATGCAAGGTGCATGCCAAGTTCATTAGTTTCGAAAACATTGCAGGATTTTGGCTGCTTAAGAAACGTATGGACTCATTACAGGCCAGTCAGCGGATGAGGGAAGGATGAAGTCTGTTATTCCCT
The DNA here is from genome assembly GCA_023014345.1 of Galerina sulciceps. Taxonomy (NCBI): domain Eukaryota; kingdom Fungi; phylum Basidiomycota; class Agaricomycetes; order Agaricales; family Galerinaceae; genus Galerina; species Galerina sulciceps. Next base: position 795,036 of record JAEDXJ010000047.1, on the reverse strand, counting down.
CTTTCATCTGTGAAGTGTATCGGGGTTGTTCTGGAGAAATGCAATTTGCTTCGCTCGGAAATCATCAGGCACAAGCACAGTGTTATGACCGTTCAGTTCCAGGACCATCTAAAAACAATCATGATCCATGAGTGGGAGTCTGCAATAACCATACCTTGTAACTCACCTTTTCCTTTTGAGTGTACTGCTGCCAGTGAGGTCCTTTGAAAACCGATTAGGAAGAATTTAGGCCTAAAATAAAAACAAACATACGCGCTTCATTTAGATGGTCGTCATTTGGGTCCAAGCTTGTCGCAAATGAAATCCAATAGTCCATCATGTGGTTACTCAGCTTGACTGCAGTTGGGGTTGGGTTGAGCGGGCTTCCAAAAACATAAAAAATTTCTGACGAATGAGTAACTATGCGCAAATGACTCCATAAGGACGACACCATAATCAGCTGTGACAGGTTGTACGCACTTCCCAAGGATCCCGGCGCTGCTGGAACTGTCGGAAGGATGGCATCTGGATCGCTAAAGTGGTAGGCAAAGACCTTCACACCAGCCGCAGACATGTTCTCAGTAAATGTACGCCTGGAAGACTGGAAGATGAAATCGCCGACTGGTGAAGGAAGAGTGAGTAAATTATATATCACATCCCAAATCTTACAATGGGCAGATACTGTTGTAACTCACAAATTGCAGCAAGGCGCTTATACTGGCTGCTCAACCCGAAAGTATTGTTTCCGGTACCGAAAGGAGACCCAAGGGCAGGAATGTCAGGATACAATTCCAGAATTTGTTGGATCACGCTCGCTTGCTCACTCGGGCTAACGAGAGCAGGCGAGATACCAGCAATAAGAAATTCTTCGACTTCCAGTGTTGAGTTTATGCTCTGAGGAGTGAAAAGCGCACCCTCATCTAGGTTCGATCCTATCAGAGTTGGCAAGCGGGCTTTAAGAACAACTTTTGATGGCCTATCGACCAGGAGGCCACCAGGCCCATCGATAACCGGCTGAAAGAAGGTATTGTCACTGAATATTTGCGCAGTAGTGAGTGCTTGGAGCAGCGACTGCGAGTCTGCACTACGAATACAATCGAATGTATTCGCAGTATTTGCAAAGCTTGCACAAGCCGGGATAGCGGCAACATATGATTGCCACGCGGCTTCATTTACGTCCGGTTCGAATGTGGGCAACGAGGCCGTGGACTCCAGAATCTTTAGAACACCCAGCCTCTATGTGAGTGGCACCTGTAAACCACTAATTAATTTCTACTCACAGCAGCTCGAGCAAAGTTTCTGATGTTTGTTTCCATCAAGTGAATGTTGATGGAAATGGCGCCTGCGCTTTCGCCAATGATTGTGACCTGTAGTACATCGATGTGAACGGGGAAGCAAGTTCAACGGATTTGAATCTACCTTCGACTTATCGCCACCAAACTTCTCGATATTGCTTTGTATCCACTTCAGCGCAGTCAACTGGTCTTGTAGCCCCAAGTTCAAGATATTGCGTTGGCCGGCTTCGACTCCTTGAGGGAATCCTAGGGGACCAACACGGTAGTTCAGGCTGACAAAGATGATAGGAGTGCCCTACATGTTGAGTATTATTAAAAGCAGCTAAAATCTGGAAACTAATGGTTTCGCACCCTTTTTTGGCTACGAACAATGATTTCGGTTGCGTTGTAGAGCGACGATGCACCCGCTACGAGTGGTATTATGTTCATGACCTTTCTGAGATAATTCAAATTACTGACCAACAAATCCGCCTGCGAAAAAAAAGTAGCCGCGAAGTTAGCAAGGCTTTTAAACAGATAAGTCGTGAGCGAAACACGCCTCCATAAATCCACACCATGACTGGAAGCTGGGCACTAGCAGCGACTCCAGCAGGTCGAAATATATTCAAGGTCAGGCAGTCTTCAGAGACCACGTTTGGAGGCAGGCTCTGGGAAGGGAAAATATCAGCGCTTTCAAAGATATCACATAACTCGCCACACGTTTTGCAGACAGCCAAACCCAAATTGGTCGGCGTGAAGAGTTTTGACTGGGGGCACTTTGACGAAGACCGGAGGTTGGAGGCGTAACTCCCCGACAGGCGGTTCGGCAAACGGGATCCCTATCCAGTAGGCCAATATTCTTGCATGATTTAATTCGAGGGACATGAAAAAAAAAAACATACCACCAAAGAATTCTACCTTTGCCGGCCTAAACTCTGTGCCAATTATCGTTGATTTCCCAATGCTAACAACTGGTACCGCATTGGCGTGCGCTAAAAGCGAAACGATGATAAGTGTTAGCAACATGTCGACTTTGACGTGGATGCGAGCTCAGCGTCGGGGAATCCACCTCCTCCTTTTATGTGCCGTTCGAGCATGGTTGGGACATGGGTAATTCATTTAACAATGAGAGCAAAATCACTTCGAAACTGGCATGAAGTGAGACACTAGCAAATAAAAAGTTCTCAAGCCGTCATTAAATAACGTTGAATCCGCAAGAAGTTGGGGAACCCGGTAAGAACTATGCCCATAAGGCCACGAAGACGCCAGAACTTGTGTGCAACTTTCACTAAGGATGACAGGGGACTTCAAAACGTCGAAGAAAAAGGAAACAAAAACAAACTCGCCATGAGTTTACCAACATGTTTCTTTCCACACTTTGTGACCGCCAGTGGGACCTCCACCTATCTCGGTCGTCAAGCTCTGTTCATTGATAGCTGCCACAAATCAGGCTGGTGCCAAAATTTCCATGATATTGGAGGCGTGTTGCAATCTGAGCCGCAACTTGGCTGATACCTGAAGGTCTGTGGGTCGGCTCGCTGAGACCTAAAGTGAGGCGTCGATGGAAAATTAGGCTTAGAAAGTTAGGAAAGAGGTGTTCAATATTGGCCGGCTTCAACGACGGATATTCGGGTATGGCTAGCTATAGAAATTGTGCTCGAATGCAAAGACGTTGATCGTCGTTGTTGAACGAAATTGAAATTCTGCCCACTGTTTGCCAACCTTATTTACATAATAAAACAGGAAATATTTTCTCGCACTCTGAAGAAAGTCGAACTCTCGAATTCAACTCTGTTCAACAGTTCAAGCATTACTCGACTCTTTCAAGGATCTGAGCAAGTTTTGTCAGAACATATCTCCTCCGACGTCTTTAATTTCTTCAAAAATCTTTATGCTGCCGATTAAACTCAACAGAGACTCTAAAGGTCACCGTCATACGCCGTTCAAGTTGAACAACTGACCTCCCAATCTTTCTAACTAATTTTTTTTCCTTCGAGACTAGGATGGACATCTTCCCGGAACTTTTCTACATCTGAACTACGCTATTCGACGACCTTATTTCTGTCGTGGTCAGGTCTTTGTTATGGTTGACATTGGTTCACCCCATAATGATTCACATCCATCTCAGCTTAGTACTTCTGCGTCCAGTTTATCATCGGCCTCAAGTTTAGAACCGTAGCCTCGCTCCTATAGGCGTTCATTGGATTTGGCCATGACTCCTCACAGTGACTCACCCCATATCTCGACCTGTGGCACTGCTCATTTCCGACATCCTCAACGGTTGTGGGTGTATTTTTTGACAGAATTTACCGCAAGCCCAGCAGCCACCTGTGGTTCGGATCTGTCGATCGAGGTCACGTCGTATATGCAGTTAGCCTTTCTAACCGATCACTGCGGCTTTGCTGCATTGTTGCCCTGCAGTCGAAACTATTTGTTTTTTTTGGTGCAGATCGACAGGGCCTGACTATGGCATGTGTCATGCGCGCTTGCACCCTTTATTTTCTCTGTTCTGCGGAGGCGCAGCTCGCGATCGCGATTGACACGGTATCTCACCCCAAGCCTTATCCGAGCAACATATAAAAATGTCTGGCAGTCATGAACGGTCGGTCGATCAGCTTAAACACATTCGTATCAAGCAAAGACCCATAACAGTCCTCGTTGCACGCACAAGAAAAATGCAGTCATCGTCATCTATCTCTGTATTAAACTCGTATTCAGCTCAAATGTCTACTTCGAGAAAGTGGAAATTGTCCTTCAGAAGATTGTCGCCTTTGTATGGCTTCAGCGGTGGCGTCCCTTGTCTTCGAAAAAAGTTTTCCGGATCTGTCAAGTCGTCTCCCGAAGCTCGCAGCCATGGATGTCCTTATCAGTGCCCTGGACGCATACGCATTCCTCAGTCGTCCAGTCGCTAATAGATTACGAAAACTCCTATGGGTACTTGTCCTCAATGTACGGCCTTGGTGGCGGCGTTCCATCGTTGCCCCCTAAAGTACTGAAGCAAGCCAAACCATCCGCATCCCCCACAGCTCAGCCACCGACAAGGACTATGAGAAGTCGTTCGGAAAATTGTCGTCTATATATGGATTTGGCAGTCCCCTCCCAATGGTTTCGAAAAAGTAGAACACATCTGTCATGGTAAGCATATCTATTTTTTTGGTCCGATTCGTAACATTCTTAATTTTTTGGGTAGATATTCTCACTTCGGCCCTGATCGCCTTTGGTGTCGACCAAACCTAACTTGCAGAACAAATACCTTCCGAACTCTGTCGTCCATTTAAATTTTAAACTATCTACACACGGCATTTGCATAAACGCAATCGGTACATCGTCCAAGTCTCTGCTTATTATAGTCTGACTAAATAGCCAAGTATACACGTAGTGGCTGTCAATTTCTGTATAGTATCTAATAGGTACTTTATACACAACTTGGTGTCGTACACTTCAAGTTGCTTCTCCTCGATTTTGGGGCCCTGCTTTTCAGGTTCGAAGCTTTCCACTGGCACGAAATTTTCACCAGACTGTGTGCTGCCACCATCAATCTTTTTACGGGATGGCGGGTTGTAAAGGTTTTTTATATTCCACTAGTACTCGTACATAAATACTGTACCGTGTTTCGCTTAGAGTGTCCGCCAGTCTGGGCAGGTTTGATTTTAGACTCCGATGATCACGGTGCACTAAATATAGATTCAAGCATGGCTCAAACCCGTCGTCCTACTTACCTGGAACTTGACTTGAACCAATGTCCTCCGACGCGAGCGCCACCCCAACACCCTATGTCAAGGTCGCTACACCAGAAGATCTTGAGCAACTAGTGGATATCGCCTTTCGAGCCTTTATCCATGACCCTGTTATGAACTACTTTGGCAATGTCAAGAAAGTATGTGGAAGAAACCAACCGCTATGGCTACTTATGCTACGTGTTGTACTATGATAGATGCTGGAAGGAGGTGTAGATGTAAAGGCCTGTGAAGACAGGCGGATGTTCTTTGCCTTCTTGACAAGAGCCTGTTTCCTCGTGGGTGGCCGTGTTACTGCTGTTATGGGTCGGGCAGAGGGCTCGACGGAAGACAGGATCCTAGCTGGTGCACTATGGCTCCCACCCCATAAACGATTGGCTGCTTGGATGTTACCAACTATACTGCGAGCTGGTGTGATATCTGTTCTGAAAGGATGGGGTTTGACTGGTTTCAAGGTGAGGGTGTCTTTATTTTGTAACTTAAATTATATTATTCACACTCTTTTTTTTTTCAAAGAGGATTGTGTTTGATTATCAAATGACATGCGAAGGAAAAATGCACGAAGTATTTAAGGCTAAAGAAACGGAAAAGTCCCCTGAAGATTCATGGTACCTGCAACTTACCTTTACAGACCCTGATCACCAAGGACGAGGTATCTACGATCTAAAGAACTTTTCTTAGCCTCTGATGTTGGCATTATATCAGGATTCATGTCTCTCCTTGTCCGTGACGCCTTTGCACATGCCCCTAATGATACATTCACCCTCGAAGCGACAACGGACCACTCTCGAGATCAATATGCCCACTTGGGCTTTGAGGTTTGTCTTCTCAAAATTTCATTAACAGAAAGCCTTCGACCTTTCTGTCCTTTAGAATGCCGCTTCCGTCAAGCTTGGCCAAGGAAGATCGGACAAGCGTGGAGTCTCCGCATCAGGCGACAGTGCCGAGGGGGTGGAATGTTGGGCTATGGTCAAGGTCTGCATACTCTCCAAACTCAATTGAGTGTTTCTCATGTGAGTATCTCTTTAGTGGGCCTCAAATCAAGATTGATGGCCGCGTTCAAAAAACACAACGGCTTAGAGGTACCATTCTGAACTGCGTTTTCAAACCTCTTTGCTAACAACCTTTTTCGACGCATTCTGGAATATTTTTGCTGAATTTTCCAGTGTTAGCAGTGAATATAATACGTTCACTCTTTCGTCTGTCACTTATCCCAGATCTATGCCGACCTGTCAAAAGCATAGGGTGCATTAAGAAAAACCTGACTCGCAGTAACGAAGCAAAGGACTGCAAACCACGCAGATATTATATGTCAAATTCGCTTTTTATATTCGAACAATTAGATTAGCTTAAGGTGAGTAGTGGTGTGTAAAAATACAAGTTGCTGGTGATTATGGGGGTGCAATGTCTTGTGTTCCTATAATTGTTCACTATATGGTAGAATGGGGGTTGCAATACTTTTTTGAAGTGTGATTCACTGGTCCAATTTTATCCTCGAGCGCCTGAACAGCTGCACCATACCGACGGTAATCAAGTCAGGGTCCACAACCTCCAAGCTGCCAAACTTCTTCACGACATTCTCGCCATACATGCTCACAACCCATTGCTCATACCAACTCATATCCTCCCATCGATTTGTCGAGCTGCTAAGTAACTCCCTCATTCTAGGGACCGGTGCAACATGTCGGATACTAGGCGTTTGTAGCATGTGCATATACGAATCTCCCCAAGAGGTAAGCCAAGATTCGCGCAGAGACGTAAATGTCTCGAAAGACAGGAACTCCTTAGCATTGAGATGCGCCTGCAGAGTTTGTTCATCCCGGTTATCCCATGCCTCTTTGAGACTGGCGTAATCCTTGGGGTCGTTTTCGACGCGCTTCTTGAATTTGTGCTCTGCAATTGCTTTGTCTTCGTCAAAAGCGTCATTCAAATCCTTGTCCTCGATTCTACGTTCAGGGTCGCTCTCAGAGTCCAGGATGCCGTTCTTGTCATCGCCGTAGGTAGCCAGAGGCTTGTCCTTTCGCTGAAGTGCAAACAACTCTAACATAGCGTTACGAAGTTCAAGACCTCCACGTCCGATTGGAAAGTAGAAAAAGCCCTCCGGCATGTCAGAGGCACCGAATCGTTCTTGGAGAGCACTCTTCAGATATCCGATTGCACCCCCACTTTCATCATTGGCGGAGTTTGGGAACAGCTCTCGTTGAATACGGGCAAGAGTATTGATCATATCGACAATATGAGACTGTCCGAAGCAGTTCGCTGGAATGCCGCCAAAGTTCCTCACGAAAAATGCCATGTATTTGTTATAGACGTTCACCCAACCAAAGATCGAGTTAGTGCTGGCGAGTTGGCGACGCATTTCGACAATATGGTCATCGACCTTTTTCTGGTCAATGACAAATCGAGATTCTTCTGGATTGAACTTGAGGAAGCCCCAACGAATATCGCCTTTCGGCAACCGAGCTGAATGACCAGATTTTGGTCCGACATAAGCTGATCCAGTCTTCTCCTCATTAAACTTCAACCCCACAAACCCCGCGTACTTCTTCATCTCTTCCCAACCATCAGCAACCTTCTTGGCGTCCGCGTCCCATAGCCACAGATCGTCATGCATCCTGTAGAGATACAACCCGTTTGCACGTTGGTTGACAGCAAAGTCCATCATGAAGATAACAGCTTCACCACCGAGCATACTGAGTGAATAGCTAATCGGCGTCCCGCGTTTGCGGACCCGACATTCAGTTTCTCCCGCAAATCGTACAGGTGTGGTAAGGAAGGCTTTGTAAAAGTCCAGCCAAGTCTTCGACATTCCCATGAACTCGAGAATGGTGAGAATAGATGCATGCGGCAAGGATGGTCCAAACCACTGGAAGTCCGAGCAGACAGCTGCGTGCGATTTATGAAGAGCGGTATTGAGATGGCATTCCGTTGTCATGATTTGTAGCAACTCTTGCTTTATCCTCGACGGTCCAACGAGATTTGCTGCGGAGGTGACATCAACAAGATCGTCATCGTAATATCTGTTAGGGGTGTTGGCTACGTCTTGGAGTTGGGCGACGAAGAAGTCATTACGCCGTGTTTCATTCCTTTTCGCCTCAATGGAAGATTTTCCGTCATCCCCGAGAAATTGCCTGTACTGCCCTTTAAATGTTTCTCGGGCAATAGGGCGAATCCACGCTTTACTGTCAAAAATCCGGAGAAGGGCATGCTTGAGCTTGACTTGCCATGCCACACCAATATGATGCAACAGGAGGGCGTCGATGATTTCTGGGTCAGTGAAGGCCCTAAAAAGGTAGATAAGTGGCCCATGCGAAGAACACAACGGAAATATCTTGCCTGTATTTGCCATTGAGATGGCGCCGGAACTCGACTAGAATGCCCTCTTTCGGCCAAGCCCAGGAATCGAGGCTTGCCATGCGCATGTTCAACACACTGGCTATTTCATCTATCAGGGTCGGATTTTGCAGAAAAGCCTTCAAAGTCGTTCTCTTCTCTTCGTCCATTAGGTTGGAAGCAAGGAGACCGTTGATGGCGCTCTTGACGCCTTTCTGGTCGATCGGCGTACGCTTCAGCCAGTAGCTAAAATCCTTCATTTCCTTTCGCAGTTTTTCAAGTTCCTTGGTTGCTTCCTCTGACTCGAACAACCCATTAAGATAGATTTTCAAATTTTCAATATCAACGGGGTGTTCATCAAAGATGATGGAGACGAATTGCTCCTTCTGTTCGTACATCTCTTTCCTGCCAGCCTGCGAGCCAGAAGTGGTCGATGTTTCCTTCCCTGTTGGGCTCGAAGGGTTTTCCAAGTTATGTGAACCTGCCTGGTGTGCAAGAGCTACGGAGTCACCACTCGATAGCCAATCATTGAAGAGCCTTCCAAATAATTTGGCAGCTTCGAAACGACCGATGGTGTGACGGATGTGGTCCTCGAGTGTTTGTGCCCACCCTTGAGCGATCTCACGGCTAAAGGTAGGATCTTTTTTCGCCTGCTGGAGCCAGAAGTCGAGGTTGGTCAGCTGGAGCGAACCGCCGACGACCTTGAGGTTGTCGACGCCACCCGAACCTGTCCATGATTTTACAGCCTTGGCAAGAACTTCGACCTTTTTGAGAATTTCGCCATTCTCTCCTAAGGCCCTTGCTGCCTCAAGCACTTTTGCATGGGCATGGAAAGCAAGCCTCTGTTTTTCGAGCTCCTGGAGCTTTATATCAGTGATGAATTGCAGAGTTTGACCCAAAGACGAGGACGATGTAGCGGGCGTCGATACAGTAGAGGCCCATCTGAGAAAAGGAGTCGGTCTTAGGACCTGAGCCGCAAATTTGAAGTGTTTTGTTTTGAGAGAAGCGAAACGTCGCGACGTGATAAAGCAAGAGGTCATAGCGAGAGAGATATAGAGGTTCTCTAAACGACCATTGCTCGATGTTCGGTCTTGAATATTATGATAAGGAATAAGACATGAGAGTTTGAGGAATGAGATTTTTAGAATTCAAGACGTTGAAACGTCGGTTATCAACAAATTCGTTGCCACGGCGCTGGAAATGACTCGAAATCAACTCGAAATAATCGCAAATGCTGTCGTGGTCTCCCAAATTATGAACAGGTCAAATCCGACATAGATCGATGTTCACAAGTGTTCGCGAGACCCAGGGCTAGTCGACGACCACACCTGACACTGTCTGCGGCTATCACTTACACACAAAATACAGATAGGTTATATCCAAGAGCCTACATTATCATATCGCCTACAGTAGTTTACTAGATGCTGCTGGCGCTATCTTCCTTTTGATAGCTTTGAAGATATACAGTGGCAAAGCACTAATGGCGACAATGACAGCAACTTTCCATGCAAAAGGGAGTGTGATAACGAACGAAAGATCTATGGACATAAAGACCTCGTCAATCAGTCAGGTAGGTCTAAGGAGACGAGCGACACATACCAAAATATGCTGGAAGGAAAGCAATGCTTATGATATAGAAAAATAGTGTCACGACTTCCGACACAATCATGTAAATATGCCTGAAGGATTTGGGGTGAGATAGGTTGTGTCGGACTAGGTGACAACAGACCGTACCATGTCGTGATTTCGAGAGCGACCATGATGAGTTCATTGAGAATAAGCGCAGTAAACGAGATGGAGACGATGTGTAGGAATTCATTCTCAAAAAGCACAAGCGACATTATCATGATAGCTGCACCTAAGCAACAAAGACATTTTTATAAGTTTCAATCAAATCATCAAGAGAACAAAACTGACCTTGATACAGACTAATCATCAACCACTGGAAGAAAGTCTTGAACGATAATGCGCGACCCTGTTACAATTTGAATGTCAAAGAACGTCAAAAGCAACAAATACAAAATCCACGAACTTTTGTCAACTCCTTGTATAACTCGGGATATAGCAAAGCTAGATCCTCACTAACATCCCTGTCAAGGACAAGAGAAAATACAGGTGCCATTGTGTAAATAGTCGCATAGCCAACCATCAACCAGCCTTGGTAAAGTGCAATGGGCGCGAAGTAAAATATCGCGGAGAAGACAGCCTGCATTATGGAAATAATAAGTCCACGGTGGATGACAAACTGAGCCAGTTTGGCGGAACGGCGGTAAGAATTGCGTCCGTGCCAAAGGAGTAGCTTGGTAAGGTGCGAGAATTGTGTCACGGAGAAGTCGGCCGCGAGAGATGCTTGTTTGCCCTCCTTGCCAACGATGCCAACGCCTAAGGAACACTTAGAACAATGTGGACGACTTGCTGTAAAACAGACTCACCAACGTCGGCAGCTTGAATCATGCTAACATCATTACCACCATCGCCAATACAGCATATACGCTTCTTGGTGAAAGCACGGATTAAACGAGCAACATCGGCCTTCTGAGTGGGAGAGCATCGACAGGCAACCACGGCGGAAAGTTTCGTTGCAATCTCGATGAATTCATTTTTGAAGAGATTCAAGCAGAGCTACATAGAAAGCTGGGTAAGAAAACATGTTTAACAGCGACTCGGGGTTTGCATACCTGAAGAGACTCTCCATCAATAACAAGGCAGCAGTCAAGCTTGTTTTGCAAGAAGTCTAGCTGATCGCGAATTTGATCGCTCGTCTTCACTGCAGGATAAAAGCAGCAAATGGTCAAATGCTTTAACAGGCAAGAGAAGAAAAAAAACACACGTTTCGACATTTCATGAATATACTGCCCTCTCGCAACTAGCTTGGTCGAAATGGCAATACACCTTGCAGTTTCGACCTTGTCACCCGTCAACATCCAAATCTTGACCCCAGCGTTCCTCAAAAGCTCCAATGTCCCCTTCACATCATCCTGCAGCTTATCCTCCACACCCGTCAGGCCCAGCAGCTCCAAGTCATGTTCCAGGTACTTGGCCACAACATTAGCCATCGCCTCGTTCCGACCGTCCAGGCTGATCGAAGCCTGGCGATAGGCTGAGGTAAATTCGTTGTAGAGTGCCCCAGACAAGCGCTTTCTGGCCATGACCAGAGTCCGCAAACCTTCGCGTGCCATATTGGCCGTTTCTTCCTCTAGCCAGTCGTTCTTTTGCACGATCCTTGCCATGACCACGTCGGCTCCTTTCTGCAGGAACGTAATCTCACCAGTTTGGGTGTCGCGGACAACGATGCCCATCCGTTTGCTCTCTGAAGTGAAAGGAAAGATGTCGAGAATGTCGTAGGTTAACGTGCCTCCGTTTGGTATTGAAAGTGTAATGCGGGTTCGGTCTCGGAAGGTCAGTGTTACTCCGACAGAACCTGTCCAGGTCACGATGGCGACTTCATCTGGAGAGGAGGCTTGGTATGTTACAGTTCCGTCGTCATTTGCCACTGGGGTAACCTAAACGCGGAAGATCAACGGTAAGCTCAAATGATTGTAGAAACGAAAGAATTACATTGTGACATAAGGCAAGACTCAGTACAACATCTCTAACCCTCGACGACATGTCTCGCCGTCCACGAACCGCCAACTGTGCCCCTGTGGCAAGAGATCCTTGCCGCTGGTGTCCGTACTCCCCAGAGGCGCCGAAAAAGAGAGCCAATTGGTGCGTAATTTCATCCATAGAATCAGAGCCGTAAGACATTGTGCCCATGTGTAGTTTCTTCATCTCCATTTCTAAATTTAAAATCAATTAACGTTGTGATACGAGATGTAAATAGAATATACTCACCATTCTGTGTCAGCGTCCCAGTCTTATCGCTCAGCAAGTATGTGATTCGCCCTAATTCCTCAGGAAGTGTGCTTGTTCGTACAATAGTGTTTGGAATTTCATGATCGTTCATGATTTGCTGTGCGTATAATGTCTTGCCCATGTCAAGATTAACCCGCAAACTATTGCAAGGAGAAGTGTTACAGAGAGCTCCTCATGAAGGAAAGCTGACTTGCCTGATAGGAATAATGGACGAGAAGAGAATGAGGAACCGGAACACGTAGACATACCACTGGCCTCTGAACCCATTCAAGGCTACAAGGACGAGCGATAGAGCGAATGTAACAGCGCAGAGAATCTACAAGATATTTTAATTTGTGGCGAGCTCACCAATAACTGCCCATTCATACCTTGGATAATCTATTGATTTCCAAATCCAACAGGCCCATCTTGGTTTCTGGATGACTGGTGTTCATAACCGCACGCGTTTCTGATCCTGTGTAGATGACAAAACCAACGGCTGAGCCAGCAGCAAGCACGGTATTCGACCATAACACATTTTCAGCCGTTAACGGTGAAACACTAGGAGGAAGGGGGTGCAGAGGAACAGACCCGTCAGATGATGATTGAGTTGGTGGTTTGTTCATCGTGAAGGTGCCAATAAATGTATGAATGTCCTTGATTGGTGCGTCGGCTAAATTCAGTTGTGAGACTTGGAGCCGCACTGACATGCACAACGAAGCTAACCGTAAATCTCTGCATCGATCCTCACTAGGTCACCCTCGTCAAGCTTTTGACATTCTGGAACCGCCACGCGCAGTTTCCAGTCAGTCTCTCCATCCAGCTGGTCTGTACGAATAAAACATGTCCCTGAAGATTCAGAGGTGTGCAGTAGGACAAGATCTGCAGGTACTCTTTGGTTTTTCTCCAAATGGATAAGGTCACCAACTTTTAATGAAGAAGAAGGAACTGATCGCGTGTTTGCATGAGTGTTAAGATAGGCTTGCTCTGCGTCGGAGTGGGGGGCTGAGGAAGGTGGGGGAGTAAGGATAAGGTATTTCTGTGAGTTTGCCTCGCGGTCCCGGAGGTGGCGTTTGTAGTCATCATATGCCTCCTTGCCCATTGTTACGCAGAGTACAAAGGCAAGTGGAGCAATGTAGGTCACGATGAAGCCTGATATAATCGGGATGTGAGCAAGGAACAAGACAAAGAGTCATGTCAGGACTTGCCTATCTTTAGCGCAGGAATAAATTGTGATAGGGCGACGAGGAGAAAATATAGGTTGTAGAAATATTTGAATTGTTCGTAGAATACGATTGGGAGAAATGTAAAAGCGTTATACTTTTGATTTCGAACTGTGTTAGGGGGGTATCGTGATTGCAGTTTCTCTATCTTAAAATTTAGGTGAGAGGACAAGCCAGAAAACATGAACTCTTACCTGGCGGATGGAAGGGTATAGTTCTGGACTTGTCTTTCCCATGAAAAGTTGGAGTTGTTGGTGGAGGTTGATTTATCTTTTAAATGTTAGCATCGGGGGAACTTCTGCGTTGAGAAAGACATACTGGACTTAGATTCGTGCTGGGTCCCTCGAAGTCATCACCTTCCTCGTAGCTACCAGTTCTCAATAGGCCTTGCTCCTCTTCTGAATCATCCTGATAACGGTCACCTCTTCTCGCAGAGTTGTATTCTCGATTTCGCCGAACGGCGACGGCTACTTTTGTGGCAACAGAAGATGGCATGTTGCTGGTATCCGGCGAAAGAGAAATTCCGGGCTCTTCAAGTGCTGCTCGCTGGTATTTGGATCTTCGAAGTTTATGCAGCGGAATACTATCCGACATTAACTAGTCGACGATGTGGTGGATGCCTGTCCTGCAAAGCAGCTCGTTCAAATGATACTCTTCATTAAATTAGTAAACATACCTGTTTATCAGAAGGCTTAGGTTCAGCCACATAGAGTGCCGTTCATGGATAGAAGAAAAGTCGTTGTAGATCGAGCTGAACGCCTCCGGCACAGTCCCAACATGTCATTGTTAGCCCATATTTGTGTGCAATGCCATTGTTGTTAGGCGAAAACAGGTGCAAACTGTAGTCCCCTTCTTGAAACCGTGCAGCTCCTCAACCCCTCCAACCTATAACTTAATATAACCAACACTTTATAATTCCCAGACCCGCCACTATAAATGCCCAGTTAGATTTACTCGCTCTAATGTTGCAGGGCTTAATTCCGACAGCAACAATTGATGGAAGCATTGCCGTCATTACACGTCCTCCCGGCACACGAGACTGACTCTTTCGCATACACGAATGCTGATTTTTTAATTTCAGAGTGACTCACTTATTGGGTGTCTTAAATTTTATTTAACGACCTGGCGATGCGACTCTACATCCGCCAACTTGTACCCCATAGTCTCACACCAAGGGTCCGATCGATACTGATAATTGGATCCGGTTCGACCCCATATTTAAAAGCCTCGAGGCCATGACGCGCCTTATCAAATCGCCATCTCTTGCTCCTCTTCTCCCATTACGCAGAACAAATCGCTTCTCTCGGAGGGCTATATCTACTTTCAAAATGGCGTCTGCTGCGTCTGCTACTTCAAAATCGGCATCATCTTTTAGTCAAACTCTTCAATTCATTACCGATATCAAACTCCAAGAGCTCGAGAAGCAGCGGTTAGCATATCAAGCTCATGCACAAGTTATTGACCAAGCAAAGGCACTGGGAAAGCAAGGGGACGTCCTTCAACAAGTCGAGGTCCTAGCCAAGGCCATCAAGTCGTGGACAGGCTCCGGTACCCTCAGTAATTCACATAAGGTCGTCGGCACTTCCCTTCATCTCACTAATCTGGACTTTTGGCTTCAGCAAGCGAAGAAGGACCCAAGCTTCAGCCGCGAGATCGCCCAAGGATGGGCAAATACACTCGAGGCTCATATCCAGCACACAATCAAGCGCTTCGATGCCGCCAAATTGTTCGGTAATCTTTTTAATGAATGGCTTAGTAGTGGCGATTCCGTGGCTCTTGCATATCAAGCTAGTCCTGATGATCCGGAAGGCGAGTTGGAGGCGTCAGACCCTGGCGCAGCCCAAAAGACAGGCTCGGACTTCGTCGAAGTCGGGAGGAAGGAAATGTATGAACAGAAGGAGAAATTCGTATCCATTGTTTTCGACGACCACCCTGTCGACGTCGAAAAATTAAAAGCTTACCTCGAAGGACTATTTGAGTCTGAAGAGGGCACCAAAGCACTGGAAAAGCTTCGCAAGGAGATCAAGGATTTCAGCTACTGGCTTCAGCGCAGGTCTATCACGACATCCGATGTCAAGAATACCATCACAGGTTTACTTGCATCTGGACTCATGGACGAAGAGAAACGGACGACTCTTAGAGCATTCCAGGAGAATCCGACTGTCCTGGAAGAGGTTGCAAGTGTGATGAAAATGCGCATGGCGAGCCTCGACTCTTGGTCCTGGCCAAAAGAAGGTATTCTCGTAGAGTTCCGTCGTCATTTGAATGGAAAATACAGGTAAGGATCGCACTTTTTCTTTCGAACTTATCCCTGATATTAAAGCATCAGGGCTTTCACCGACCCAGAGATCATCGATGCGCTTCTTTTGCACCATATTGGTGTCGAATGGCAAGTAAAGATTAGGCAGGCCCTTCTTCGGGTGTTCGACAGCAAGGCCTGGATTCGTCCAGACCCTCCGACGCACAAGGTAAAGGAACACAGAACGGAACAACTACGAGGAGACGACGGCACGTCTTCAATTGAAACGGAAAGGAATTCTGCCAGACGCGAGCACTTCTTCCTTACCCAGCTACAACGGGAGTCTAGCAAACACAACCCATACGATGACCTCGTCGATGCTCCGGCTGACAAGGACCAAGATCTTGTCGGCCCAGCCCTGATCAAGCAAAAAGTACTCCATATCATGACGACCGAATGCTACCTCAACACCGCCCTACATGGATCCCATGTAACTCTCTGCTCTGACTTGGAGTGGTTTGGACCCTCCCTGCCTCATACTTCCATCCTCACTGTCCTCGAATTCTTGGGAATGTCTAAAACGTGGCTGAACTTTTATAAAGCCTTCCTTGCTGCACCTGTGCGATTCCCTGGCGAGAGTGCGCCCCGGGTGCGTAAACGTGGAACACCAATAAGCTACTCCCTCAGCACGCTTTGCGGCGAGGTTGTCGTCTTTGTCATGGACTTCGCCGTCAATCAACGCGCCAATGGGCTCTATCTCTATAGGATGCATGATGACTTGTGGTTATGGGATGCGGACTGTAAGAAGGTCGCTGATGGATGGGCGGAGATGCAAAAGTATGCGGGCCTCGTCGGTTTGAAGTTCAACGAGAAAAAGACTGGGTCTGCTGTCGTAGGACCCGCATCTAAACATACAGCTCAGCTGCCGAATGGCGACATCCGTTGGGGGTTCCTCAAGTTCGACGCTAAAGAGTCACGCTTCGTCTTTGACCAAAACCAGGTTGACCAGCACATCGTCGAAATGCGCCGCCAACTCAACAGCACTAATTCAGTCTTTGGGTGGGTCAACGCATACAACAAATATATGGCGTTTTTCATGAGGAACTTTGGCGGTATTCCTGCAAATTGCTTTGGTCAAGCACATGTTGTCAGCATGATCGACACCCTTGCCCGCATCCAACGCGAATTGTTCCCCGATGCTGCTGCGACTGGCGCAGGTGGTGCGATTGGGTACCTGAGGAAGACACTCAAGGATCGTTTTGGCGCTACAGACCTACCGGAGGGTTATTTCTACTTCCCCATTGGCAGTGGAGGCCTTGAGCTTCGCAATACAATGCTTGAGCTCTTTGCTCTTCAGCGTAGGGACAAGCCTCTAGCCGCCGATGAAAAACCTGAACTCAGCAACGTGGATTCTCCCAGCGAGGTGTCATCCAGCGACGACTCGGAGAGCGAACCTGAGACATGGGGCAGCGACTTCTCTGACGACGAAGATGAGGACTTCGAGGAAGATAAGGCCATCGCGGATCAAAAGTTCCCAAAGCGCATCGAGAATGATCGCAAGGTGTACAACCGCATGAAGGATGTCTGGGACAGAGATGAGGATAATCGCCGAGCGAAGAAGGGTCATCTCGCTGTCAGCGTTTCTGATCAATTCATGCTTTTCCAGGATTTCATTTCCTTACGCGAATCTTGGCTCTCCAGCTGGGGCGAATCATATAGGGATATGCTCCTGTCTCCTAGTATCCGAAATGTAGACCCGGTTCCAAAGGTGACCGAATTGCTCAGTAGCTCAGCCAAGTCGTGGCCCACGATGGATTGGTATGAGCGTTGGGTTGTTAGTATGTATGGAGAGGAGGTGGTGAAGATGTTCGGAAGCTTGGAAGTCGTGGACCCCAACTTGATTCCAGTGGGTATGGTGCAACTGTTCAGGAGCTCAAGGATGAAGTTGGATCAGTGATACGTACTCCACTACTTGCTGAGAATCCCCACTCTTGTTATAATATTGTCCCAGCAATAATGTATACTGGGGACACATGTATCAATGTCCGCAGGAAGCTTGAGTCCACAGCAAGCGTGAGTGATGGCCAGACAGGGCAAGCGCGTTAACACCGGCCCTAAACGCAAAGCGCCTGACAATGGATTATACTTTTACTAAGTTTAAAGTTAGATTTAGGCCTTGCAGATTACGGGGAAATGGATTCAACTGGTGTGTGTTTCTCATATTTCATCGAGAAATCGTGATTAACTGTGATTTCCTTACTCTTAGAAATTGACCACCTCGTGGTTAATGGGAATGACTGGGAAGCACAAATCCTTATCGACCAAAAGCTTTCTCAACTACAAGAATACATATTATCCCTGAAATCTTATCGAAATGCGCGTTCTTCGGTTTCGAAGCTCCCCAACGAGATCTTCTGTGCCATATTCTTGCTCTGTCAGGAAGCGACGAAGAACGACGGCTCGGATGGGTCCCATTCATTGAGCTGGATTGCAGTGTCACAGGTGTCGAAGCGATGGAGGACTATTGCTCTTAGCTGTCGCGCCCTTTGGACTCGACTTCCGTTCGAATACCCAGAGTGGGTACCGGAGATGCTCAAGAGGTCCCAGATGGGAGACCTCGTCGTTGAAGCCAACGGTTCTTGGTCCCGATTCAACCAGAATTCGTTGCAGTGCCTACGCGATGTCGTCCACAACCACCTATTCCGTATCATAGAAATCAAGATAGAAGGTCTCGGTGCCAGTGACCATATGAAATATGTATTTCAAGGATTGCTTCCAACCGCTGCTACGCGACTGCACACCCTTCACCTATCTGGAACTCTGCAAGAAGATGAATCCGACTCGCTGCGAGATTCGTATACGCTTGTCGACAGCGTTCTGAATGATACAAAATCTCTTCGAAATCTACATCTGGGGTTTACTGTTAACAATTGGGCCTCCAGGCTATTAACAGGACTTACTCATCTAACTATGGGGTTTCCAAGATGTAACCATATCGAAAGGCCTACTTTGACCGAGTTTCTTGATGCCCTGCGACGCACGCCATTATTACAGAGCCTAATCATGGACGGAAAGCTCCTTTTCGGCCTCTCACCTTCGAGAAATCGACCTCGTTCAGCACTGAAAGACGTCAAACTGACCCATCTGCAATTTCTTCAGCTACCCTTGACTTCAGCACCTCAACTCGGTCATTTTCTCAGTCGAATTTGCATTCCCCCAACAGTCAACATGAAATTGAGATGTCTCTCATCTACGAATAGACTCGATTTTTCCATTCTTTACTCCCAAATCCGTCAGATAATCCTACCTGAGTCTGCGATGGACATCCCTTCTCTCAACCAGATGAAGTTGACGTTCAGTCACAGCACCAATTTTATCGCTGTAGAGCTTATCGCGTTTAAGACACTTGAAACGGCAACTCCATCCCTGAAGTTAGCAATCATCTGGAGACGCCAACAAGGTTCTGCTTTATCTCAACAAAAAGAAATGCGACAAACCCTGGTGGATATGTGTAAAGCACACCCATGTGTTGACCTCTGCACTTTGCATCTCGAGGCAATGCAGATGTTGCCTGAGTTGGATGCATCTGCCATTTGGGATGCCTTAGGGATGCAACCAAACTTGACGCTCCTGTGCATTAAAGGCGCCATCTTGGATTTTGCCATCAACTTTCTGACTCCTCGTTTTCCTGAAATTCAAGAAGTGCCATCATCATCTCTGCTCACAGCATTCCCTTGTCTGTGCACATTGGTTGTCCAAAAGTCAACTTTAGATACAGCATCAATCCAGGCCTTGGAACATTGCCTGAAAGTAAGGCTGGCCAATGGCTGTGACCTTAAAAAGTTAGAATTTATTGAATGCTCAATCCTCGATGGAGAACTAGATTCCCTTGCTATGGTAGTACCTGCTGTTATTTGGGATGAATGCGACAAAAGTTCAACCTAGATATAGTTAGACACAATTACTGTTACCTTGTGGAAGCTAGGCTTCCTGATCTTCTTTGAATGTTTTTTGAACCTGTGACGGCAATTATTCCATCGATTTGAATACAAGAACCAGCTATACTGTACTCACCTCCTCGAAAAATTTGTCGTCTGTTAGTACGCGCGTCGCAGTTGCTGCGAGTGCTTTTGAAACATCAAGGCATGCATTGTGCGCCTCGATTGTGGCTGCAGATGCAGCAAATGCTCTGGTGTGATTCCCTCCGTCAGCCACAGTCGGAATAGCTGGAGGGAAAATTTTCGAGACAATTTGAACATCATTGTTGGAGAAGATTGGAACATCTTACTCACCAAAACCAGGATGAAGGGACGGTAGTGCTAAAAAAGGCTAAGGAAGAAAATAATATTCGTCTCATGGTGTCGCCTACCGTATGTAATATTTCCCTGAGAAGGTTCCAACTTATTCAGACACCGGGCAGTCTTCGTCGCATGAATAATAGTTAGGACTTACAAAATCAGTAGAAGCATCTTTGATTCCCCATTCGTAATCAATTGAGCCGTATTTGTTAAGCACAATATTAGCAACTTCTCCTCCTGCATTCGTGACAATAAACCCATTGAATTGGACAGGAAGTGGCGAATTTCATTTACTGACCTAAAGCCCGATTTTGGCGTATGTCGGTCAGAGGGTCTCCCGTCGAAATCTTTAATTCGCATCCTGTGGCAAGAGCTGCAGCTCTTGATGATAATATTCAGTAAATGGGGATAGTTTGAACCTTGAAGACCAACTCGAAGCAAGGAAGGACGCGTTTCAGCACCTCTTTAAGCTCCTTCGCTGTTGGCGCGCGAACAAGACAGCTAATCTGTATCAGTGTACGATATTTACGGGAGAAATGTGACTGACTCGTATTTTGCATGATCCGGTATGACTGGACGTGCAGACACATCTTAGATGACGGAAGAGGTGAGGGAGTAGAAGAAGGACAAACTGTTTACAGCCCAATCTTTTCCTTCAAATATGCCATGCACACGAGTGGTCGGTTTAAGCTGCTGACGAAGTGCCGAAACGTTGTTATAAGCGAGAACTGCCGCGTCTAAGGCGTTTTTGCCTTCCCATGGCGAGAGAGCTGCATGGGCCCTGTCTAAGAGTGGTATCGGTCATTTGTGCTGAAGAAAAAGAGTACCGACGTATGTCCTTTGTACTCAGCCGTGATCCTTTGGACCGCCAGACAGCTGGTTAAGCTAACAGACCCAATTGGTCCTGGAGCAGGATGACACCTAAAAAAGGAATGAGAATTGCTGAGCTTGGGTTTTCCAGAGGAGCTCACATCAAACAGATGTCCATGCCTTCGTATGCGCCCTTATTAAGAAGGATAACTTTCCCGGCGCCTCCCTCTTCAGCTATCAAATTCATTTCGAAATGAGTTTTTCGCGCAACGAGTCAATATAACGAGGACAAACCAGGCGTGCCGAGGAGGTTAATTTTTCCAGAAACGTGCCGAGGAGGTTAATTTTTCCAGAAATGTCGTGTTTTTCCATAGCAGCTTTGACTGCACATGCAACAGCAACACCTAGACAACCACACAGTGAGCAGACTCGTCCTCAGCGGCATGTTATTGTTCGTCTACCTGAAATTCCTATGAGGTTATGACCACATGCGTGGCCAATCCCTTTGAGTGCGTCCATCTTTAAAGAAAATTCATTAGCACTCCAAAAATATCTGTGAAAAAAGGCGATGAAAAACCTCAGAGTTGATTCCAATAGTTCTTCCTCCACTTCTGTGCTGAAAGGTTGCCTGCCAGGCCGTTTCCAGATGAAAATGCTTTGCCACTTGAAATCCGTGTTTAGCCATGAATGCAGTATAGGCATCATGGGCATGACTGAGGTGTTGTTCTTTAGTTTCTGTGTTTGATCATGCGCAATACAACCGCTTACAATTCTTGGAACCCAAGTTCCGGATGTGCTGTCATCGAGGAGCTTTCGAATGAACGAAGGCAATTTATTTACTTTGAGGACGTACCATGGATATCGAGACTCAAATCTCGAAGCTCCTGGTCCAATTCCTTGATTCTGGTTTCGATTGTCTCCAAGACATCAGGTCGGTAGATTTCATTTGAACCTGGTTTTGCAGGTGCAGGGCGCTGGTGATCGTCGGGATGCCAGACGGGCGCTTTAGTGTTCATAGCGCCCGAGACTGTTGAACACTGATTCGAGGAATGACGGTATGAGGTGTGAGAGAAAGTAGCAATCCGTCTTCTTTGGACATGGAAAAAATAGGGGGTAATTCGTCCGGCCCGAGCTCCAAAAGACATTGCTCGGTGACTCTTAGAAATCCGTGGTTTTCTGTACTTTGAAAGAAATATTCAAAGTGTTTAACACTACGAAGCTTGATTATACTCGCTGTAGAAGTAGTTGTAAGCACCAGCATCGCAAAAATGTGGCAAAGGAGGCATGCACTGTTCCGTTCAAGGCGTGAGAGTAGATGCTCCCAGATCTTATCTTATCTGTCTCTTATTTTGAACACGCATATCATTGCGTTCACGCCTTTCATCAGCACCACCACCTTCCTCAGCGTCTGCTGCCCAGGAAGACCAGAGCCATAGACGAAACTTACGGAACTTGGGTATACTTTCCTCTCGAACCCAACAAAGGGCAGAAGGAAGACGACAATATCTGTGGTGCCCGAACACTGCTGTCAAGTTTTTGACTCTGCAGTTGGGTAAGTCCTTCCCGAATTATAGAGTTCATTTTTCAATATTGGTAGATCTAATGCAACAATAAACATCCGCAATCATGACCTCCCTAGCCATTCCTACTACAACAGCAGTGGAGACGGCGGTATTGACACTAGCGAGGTTCGTCTATTCATAATTTGATTATATAATAATGTTGTATTTTTCATGTCCAGGTTTTCACTCTTCTTTGCCTGTCGAAAGTACCTATTGCGCACGCTGTACCCTGACCTTAAAAACCTCACGGCTACTCCAGGGTCACCAACTCAACCAGCTAGTCCTGGTGGCATTCTCAACGCTAACGCCAACGGAGCTTTGCAAACGGACGACATTGAGCTCGATGCATTACCTTTACCAACCACCCACACGCCCAAATCCTCAGGATTCTCTCTCGAGGACACGGCATACCTACATACTGCCGTATCTCGAGTTATATTCTCGTGGTGTTTCGCGGAGAGTTGCATGATGTTTTCGTTACTTATGTTGCAAGGAGCGGGTGTCTTCTCAGCAAGGTGCGTGATATACATTCGCATTAAGCTGCTCTCACATGTTTATTCATAGCTCGCGTCTTCTCAATTGGCGGGTCTCCTTATTCATTCTTATGTCTGCTATCCTTTTCGTAGTCCCATTGGCTATAAGTCTCCTCATAGGTATTGGAACAAAGCGTGGGTGTCCGTCCTTACAGTCCACATCCATTCTAACTCGTAATTCAGGCGGAACTTCTGGAAGCATTATTGGACCACGAGCAGCTTTCAGTCTTATTCCTGTTGCCTTATATCTCCTCGCCTTATCCTACATCCCCGTTCCAGCCTCGTTGGAAATTTCAGATGCTGTAACTGCGGCACTGTCGCGTCTCATTGTCCTTGGAACAATAGTTCTTGGCCTTTTGTCAGGCTTCGGAGCTATCAGCAGTTCATGGAGGTTTTTGCCATTTGGCTTTCAGTCTGAGTACTTATTCGAAACATTGCTTGAAATTTCCTATTCTGACTTCGGTATTGACCTGGCCAGGGCTGTACCGTCTGAACGAGACATTGACACTGCAAAATATGCACTTGCCAGTATCAGGAACGATATGAGAGACAGACGAGCCGAGGCATCACGGAGAGAAGGAGCAACTGTGGGTCTACTCTTTCTTCAATCTCTCTTCCTTTGCCTGAACAGTTAATAGCCAGAGGGGTCCTGGCTTTCTCGTGTTGGTTCGTCGTTCCGTGGTGGAGATAGTCGTAAGTCGGAAATCGAATGATGTCGTATTTTCTTAACTGATGGCCATTTACATTTGCGCTAAAGTTGTTCAAGAGCTCCAGGGGTTAGAAGCTCTCGAATACCAAATGAGCCGGAACTTGGAGGCAATGAGGGAGCGATTCGAGGCTGCCAAGTTTGCTAGCACATTCAGGGGCAGGTTATTCAACTTTATGGGTCGATTATTTATGGTGTATTGCGTTGTCCGTGTTATCAGCGTACGTCGTATTCCACATCGCAGAAAAATGCTTAATACTGAACTTCAACGATAGTCTGTATACAATGTTTCCTTTCTTCCTTCGCAACGCTCAACTTCGACCACCTACCCAGATCTTATCACGGACCTCCTAGCCTACTTTCTCTCCAAAATATATCCGGACTGGGAGGTCAAGACGGAGGATATCGCTTCATTTTCACGGCAGCTCAGTCTGATGTTGGTAGGCGTCATTATTCTAAGTAGCATTCGGCTGGTATTGAGAGGTGCAACAAGGGTGAGTGCAAGTGACAATTTTCCGTGTTTTCTCAACTCGTTTATGGCCCTAGGCTCTTCGCATAACCAGTCGTAATCTTGCAGCGTCCCTCATGCTGCTTGTGCTTGCACAAATCATGGTAAGTATGCATTTCTACCCAGGTATTTGTGACAGAAATCTTATTCCATTCTTCCAGGGGATTTATTTGCTATCGACCCTGGTGCAATTACGTTCTTCGTTTCCACCACCACCAAGCACTCCTGGAGGCGGCGCAGACCCAGAGGCTGACCAGAACCTATTCACCACGATCCCAGCGTACGAAGTCTTTGGCGCCCTATTCGACTGGTCTTTCCTGATCTCAGCTGCTGTTTCTGTGTTTGTTAGGTGGGGCGCGGAGAGGGTAAATGGCGCGGGGAATATGTATTAATTGATTTTGAACTGGTGAATGGAAAATCATGACGCTTACTGGTCTAGATTTGTATCGCTTCCAGATTGCCATGTCAAAATGAACATGTCAGAGTCGTGTGTCTAGTTCCACCAACGGTCAACGAGATGGTACTCAAATTCCATTTACTTTTGCTGTACCCACCACTTTATGACTTTCTGACACGCGAAATTAGATTACCAGCACGACACATCCTCAGGCCTCAGCCTTAAATTAGAAAATTCGAATCCTTATAAATAGCCGCCTTAATCTTCATTAATTCTGTGCTTCTGTTTTTTACAACAATCTACCTCTATCCAGCTGTCAACTCCTTTCCATGTGGGCGCAGTGTCAGTGAAATGACATTCTCTGAGTCGGCCCACTTACACTCAAAAGGATACTCACGTACAATTACAATCGGAAGATACCTTTCGACTTGGTCCCTTCAGTCCCTTCAGATTTTCTCGAGTCTCGACCTCTGTCTTCATCAATTGTACGGAGGTCTCGGACCGTTGGCAGTGCAACAAACCGTTGCACGCACTTTGCACATGTTACCCACTGACGGTGACCAACCTTTGTGGCTTGAAAAGAATATTTTTGTAAGTGCCAGCGGTTAGCAGCTTCTCCCGTCATTGACATATCTTAAAGGTGCTCCAAATGCTCTTAGTGTATCGAACCACAGAAGTGTGGGTGGGGTGACCAGAATCCATGCGTTTTGAATCTTCTTTCACCCAGGGTTCTTCTCCACAGTCAGTACTTAACTGAACGTGGAGTTAATTGTCCTTTTCTTTGCTGAACTATGCGATCCTTGCTTGTTCTCGTGTATTTGGCGTTTGGTGCATCGGCGCAGACATGGTGTGTGGTTAAGGATGGTGATCAAGTCGAGACATAAACTTACATTTGATTCATAGGTGTGGTAAACATTATATGGCATCATCGTCTGTTGTAGAGCCTGGTGGACTCTTCCCCATACCTGCTACATCTCAAACCCCGCTTCTTGCCGTCCGTTGCGCCCCAGCAATTCGTCCTTTCCTCGCGGAGGACGCCAAGTCGGGTTCAGATGACGTCGCGATATTGATCGACACACCTGTCACCTTTTCTCAAATCGCAAACGCTGCTCCAATTTCTATTGACCGTCTGGATGAGCTTGCATCGTTGTCCGTGTCGGTTACCGTCAGCGTAGATGGAAAGAAGGTTGCATCTGGACAGGTCCCCCTCAATGCAACAAAACACGCTCTACCATTAAAGCTTTCATCTTTACAACCAAGAACACAAGCATACGACCTAACGTGCACTGCGACACTTGCATCGCAGAAGTTTGAGGCGGCAGGATCGTTAAGCTTCCTCCCTGACCCACCACCTGGCATCGGATCTGTAACTAAGATGGATCTGAGGACTGGTGCATTGTTGGCGCGACCAGCAAATGGAAAGGATGGACCTTTTGCTCCTGTATTCCCGTTTGGTTTCTATACAGCGTTTTCGACTACCTTGCGCTCGATTTATCGATTCCTGCCACGTTAAAGTCACAAGGGTGAGCTATTTTGCTGATTTAAGTTTTGACGCTTCCTTGACGCGCCTTCTGTAGATTTACGGTGGTATGTTCCAGTTAGTGTATTTTCTTCGTTTTATAATTATCTTCAGGTACATCCTATTCCGTCTTTCGACAATCTGACCGCGCTAGAACTCGTTTTGGATGCAATGCAAGACGCCGGACTTTACTTGATGTATGATATGAGAAAGTTAGTGCCGTGGTTTCAAACATGGGAAATAATCGTCTGACTCGTCTTCCGTTACAGCACATACATGAACTCAACTGCGGTTACAGCGGAAGTGAACCGAATCAAGTCTCGGCCCAATCTACTTCTCTGGTACACAGGTGATGAACCCGATGGAACCTCCGACCCACTAGATGCTACATTGAAAGCCTCTAACCTCATTCAGTCTCTGGACGGAGGTGACGGTCAGGGTGGTGCTGGCTATCACCCAGTCTCCTTGGTGCTTAACTGCGAGAACTACTTCTACACGTTAGTGTGATATTGTTTATGTTTCCTATCGTATTCACGGGTTTCCTCAGGGAGTACACCAGCGGCGCAGACATCGTTCTTCAAGACACATATATGATCGGAAACAATGTGACCTTCTCAACGCAATGGGACACAGTGTGCACACCAGATTTCGGTGACTGCGGGTTTGTGCTTTTACCTTTCCAGCGCGACATTTTCATCAATGTGAATTTTATTCAAGATGTGACAACTGCAAGGGGTCATTCGAGGACATCTCTACCCGGATGGATGAATTCAGGGATCGAAACTTTATCAATGGTTGGGAACGTACGAAGGCGGTTTGGACGGTTCCCCAGGGCTTCGGGAATGACACGTACGTTTCAATCGTTTTGATATGTTGTGTCGTGATTTCGATGTTGTGAATGTTTATAGCTACTGGAAGGTATGCAGTCTTTCTGCTTTATAGCTGAAGTGTTGTAACTTATCATACCTCATTAATCATCTAGAGATTCCCCACTGGTCAAGAATGGGTAGTTATGAGTGTGGTTGGAATTAACCATGGCGGCCTGGGTGAGGCTATCTTTATCCTATTTTCTGTTAATCTTGGCTGATTTTATGGCATGAAAAAGGTGTCGTTTCATGGGATGACCCTACTTCTGCGGACATCAAGGCCTCATCTTCAGCTCTTGCACTTTCATTGCCCAAGATGACTCCATTCATTCTCAGCCCTTCTGCGACCTTCAGGCAGGTCACCGTCAACAGAGTCGACATCGGTCTATGGACAGTTGGCCAGCAGACGCTGATTCTGGCGACCAACCAGAATTACTTCTCGGTGTCTGTCAGCTTAAAAGATCTGCATTTGCCATCTCCGCAACCTGCAGCCACGCAGGTTCTGGATACTGGTGCTAAAATAGATCCTGCACGAGCGCATCTTCTTTTCGATTCTGTAGGCACTGGGGCTTTCATAGTTAAATCAGCTTGATTTGGTGTCGGAGTTGGCTTAGACGAAAATAATGTTATTCATTTTACTTGGTGCCCTTTCTGCTCTTATGCAAGAAGCAAGATCATCCGAGTGACAAACCTTACAATTGTTAGCATAAAATTTAGCTACAATGCATTCAATAATGCCAGAGACCTTGTTTCTGCTGAGATGGATGCCCAGAGTCCAGGTTATATGCAATGAGGCTAATGTACAATTTATAATTTCGCTATTCAAAACTTGTTTGCAATATGAATGACGAGGCTTATGAGGCGATCGTATCGCTCAAGCCCTTGATAGATGGAGTAAAGAAGTACTCCCCTCCACGGGGGATAACCCATTGGGCATCGAGTTTCAATTCAACAGATGGGTCATTTGGGTCGATGCCAGTCAACTTCCTGTCTGTGCCTTGACTGATAATAGGGTCCAGTCTATCAATGAAGGGAATTAGCCTGATTGAGAGAACAGGGTGTGAACAGGATCAAACGAACCCAGGAACCTCTGACGTCTTCTCGCCAAAAGGGAAGGTTGCATTGTTGACCCAATCTACAAGGTGTCAGAAATAGACACACCCTTTCCAATGACATCGTACTTACTCTTCTGAATGAACTGGAAACCGTTTGTGATGCTGCTTTGATAGCAGGCAAACAAGAGTCCACGACCATGGAAAGTCTTCTTGGCGTGTTTCTCAGCCTTAGTGACTTCAGGCCCAAATTGAATTCCACGACGCATAATGCGGCTCTTTTCAATTGAGATTCCGAGACTCTCTAAATCAGCACGGGGAAGCGTCTTGCGAATGTGGGCTGCGAAGGGACAGAGCTTCTGGAAGTTGAGTTCACCAGAGAAGTGGAAATTGTTGTTTCTGTGACATGGTTAACCTAAATGTGTCCTCGGAGAATAAAGTATTACGCACCTCTGGGGATCAGCACCAAGGTCAGGATCATCTTGGAAAGGTGTGATATCGATGGGAGCACCTGTCGGTGACAATGCCGTTGGGAACATGCGGCAAAAAATCTATCATGGCCACGTACCGCTCTTCCAACGACCGATGAGTCTTGCTCCTAGAAGGTCCGCGCCTTCTTTATCGGTCATTCCTGGCCCTTTGAGTCTGTGGGTGTGGACGAAGTCGTTGAATTCCGGTACCTTCTGGAAGAGGTATCGGAAGACCAGGAAACTTCCATCTTTCATCCAGTCAGCGCGATTCGTTTGATTGAGGTCGCCGTCTTCGCCGACAATGATAGCACCAGGGCGAACCGGAGCCGGTCCAGGGGGAGGATTCTGGTCGAAGCCGATGATCTGGGGGTTGGATACACCATCTAGGTAACCAAAACTATGATTTGCCGAATTAGAACGTTTTATATGGGCGGAATAGTTATTACCCACTGCTCGTGTGCGGATTCATGTCCAGGACGCGCGTCACCGCGAACAGAAGTGACTTCTTTGATAGACGCAGAAGGCTCTCCAACTCGGAATATGTGTTTGATCTCAGCCAGTTTCTTGTCAACCGTAACATGGCTATCGCCGGCAAGCAGAATGACGCCATGAATTTCTTGCTTAAATGGTTCCTCCCAATCGGGAACGAAGCTCGTTCCAGAACCAGAACCCGGGTCACCAAGGTTAGTACCTGCGTCGAGCTTCTGACCACCCAGGAAAGCGGTGTCAAGCAATTTCGAGTCATCGATATGAAGCTTAACAGGGTTACGTCAGTGATCCCCTAGCATTTGGTTCCGAATGAGTGCATACCTTCTCAAATCCGAAATGAGAAAAGGCGATATTGACCCCTACCATCGGGATCAAATGAGGTTGAAGGTGGCCTCCATGACTTTTCTTGTATTTGTCGATGTCATCTCGGTCTTTGAGCACTCCGGCAACCGTCTTGATAAGAGGGATGAAGGCGCGCAATTCCTGTCTGAACTTGGTCGGGTCAATGATCTGGAAGAAGAACAACGTTTCGGTTTTCTTTGGAAGACCACTCCTATTAAGGATAATGAGTGGCGAAGGAGAGAGACCTAAATATAAATAACGAACAGGATATCTCCTTGGATGTTGTCAAGCTTCAGAGCAACCGGTGGAGGCGGGTTGGATGGAATAGTGGGAGGGGGCGCGGGGATAATGGGAGGCAATGGTTGTTGAGGCGTTGACATTTTCTTATTCTTGCTGAAAAGTTCCTTCAGGAAAGTTCGCCAGGTAGTGTGACGGGGTGATTTGGACTTCTTTGTAGTCATTTTATACTCGTTGAGTATGGGCTATCTCCTAATGGTTCAAGAACGGAATTGTAGGCGGAAGCGAAAGGGTAGCTGTAGACAAAAGAGCCCCAACATGTCGCTGTCTGTCGCATATATCCATTCTCCTTGTTCCTTGGCGTCAAGAACAAACCACGCGACCCTAATCATCCCAATCGAAGTCAAGTACCAAAAAGCAAGCGAGTGCACTTGTCAGGGTTTGATATGGATGGCTTGAGCATTCTTGAAGAATGATCGTTATTACTTCCCAAAAAGGGTCGTAAAAAGAAACGAGTGCGCTTACTTACCTATCCTCGACTTCAGATTGGCTACACAGAGGTTGTCTCAAAAAACGAACAATCTATGTCGCAAGCATCCGCAGGGTGTATATCATGAGCATAATCGACATGGTCAGTTCCGCACTATCGGGTTTCTCTTGATTCAGACACAGCATTGGTCCCTGATAAGAGCGCTGTAAGACCTTCTCCGCATCCAACTTGAAAAGGTCAAACATTGGAGAGTATGGGGTTGACGCCTGTAAATGGTGGAGCCATGTCAGTTGGTTGGAGTCTTGGAGCTGTAGCGTTATGCACTTACTACTACACAATCGATCGTTTTGTATACAAGCGTTATACAGAGTGATTATCGAGGACTGCAATTCACATCGCCTGCGCAGGTTGAAGCGTGTGTGTTTTATCTATCCAGGACAGTGCATTGACGGTGAATTTCAGCTATGTTGCAAGAGTAATAACAGCGCCCGAGGTGTCAACGGATGCTTGAAATTAAATTCTGAAGAACAGCCATGCTGATCGCGGGGAATTGCGGTTAGCCGTGTTGTCCACGGCAAAATAATTCATAGACAGTGGTTCGGGTTCAAGTTGACCAAGGAGAGCAAAGCCAACAGCGAAAAGCGAAAATGCCCAGTTATTTTGCGCAACAGAGCCAAATATAAACGGGCCGTCCGGGCCACTGGCATGAGCATTCTCTGGACCGAAAAGGGAAGTCCTAGCATGCGCTAGTACTTGACGATCCAAGTCCTGAGGCCACTAGAGAAAACGATGCAGCAGCAGCTAACAGCAAATTTTGATTTTTTTAGAGGCCCCAGTATTGAGGTGAATTGAGTTTACACAGAACGTCATTTCCAACTTGAAGATTCACTGACATTTACTTCGACGAAAGCCTATCCTTCTTGAGCCACACACTGAATTCGTTTAGTTCAAAACCCGTCATACAGTTCATAAACTCGAAGAGAGAGTATACTGTTCTTCTGGGCCTCGGATTAATAGGGTATCTGGAGCTATTTCTCAATTTTAGTCAAGTTAATGCTGTTTTTTTGACTTGAAATACGGCAGATTCCAAAATTGATCGAGGACATTCTTGGGCAACGTCGATTGCACCACCGGGCACGTAAAATTTAATCGGACAAGGCGAAGATAAAGAAACTAAAACTCGCGTAGGAGGAATATTTTTTTCCGGCTAAAATTGTCGCACAATCAAGAAAATGAGTACACCTCCCCTGCTTCTCTGGAATTAGCATATGCAGCCGTTGAGAACGAAGCGGTTAAAGTGGCGTTATAAGGCCCCTGAGCGACCGTAATACCGTAACGTTTAAATATACTCACTACAATACAATACCTCTTCTTCCTTGCTTCCTCGGTGCGTCATATTTCTAGAGTCTGCCAGGGTTCTTCTTTAATCTCCAAATCAAAGCAAGACGTCCAGTTAGGGACCTTTGCCTCCAGGCCACTTAAGCGGGATACCCTACGGATAGCGGCCTATAATTCCTTCCCAAGGCTCGAGCAAGAAAGGGTTTCTTGTCCCTCCTGCCTGACTAACTACGCCTGAGCTCGACGAACTATAACCAGAATCGGCACACGGGTCATCCCAGCTATCCGATCAGATAAGGGGCAAACTAGCCATTCCGCTCCCTCGTCTCGGAATCGCTTGAGAACAGCGGCGTCGTAAATGAACTCGGCCTGTGAATTTTTGGCTTGAATGAAAGACGGGAAGACATGCGCCTGGGTGTCATAAATGAACACATTGCCAGTGATGTGAAAATGAAATAATCGAGCCTACCTGCGTGGAGCCTACCTGCTGGCTTGCTCGCCCGAAGAGAAAAGGACCCTGGATTATGGACGGTGGGTTGACATCGCTTGGGGAGAATCGAGCGATGATTGTGAGAGCCTCGAGCTGTTGGAGAACCATTAATTTAATAACTTGGCGGATCGAAGCAGGCTAAATGTTTGGCATATTATAACGCTGAGCGCCCAAAGGAGTGAATCACTGGTTCATGAACAGAAACAAGCTGGTCGCCTCTGCTTTTCTGACTTTACCGTACGAACCTCAGGAGATGGGATATCGAGGTGAAATCTAAAAATAGACAGGTGTTCTATTTTTATTCCTCTTTGGCGGAGATTATCTGATAACCGGCAACAAAACTCGGTTCGACTAATTAGCCTCGAGCAGCGTCGCGCACACCCAAGCGAGCCTCATCGCTAATCCAGTGATCAATTCTACATTTTTGGTTTTTATTTAACCTGAGCGCTCCAGTACGCGACCCGGGAAGGAACAAGTGATTAACTCATTAAGCAAGAGATGGGAGGCCCCACCCGAGAGATCGGTGGGCTCGAAGGCGTCCAAAGCAAGCCGCAAGGAAAAGAAAATGAAATCGGGCTTTGCCATTGAGAAAAAGGACACAAGGCGAGGAAGTAGCACTCCCTGCCTGGGCTGACTCAATGACAGACAGAGCGTTAGGCAGTCTAGACCTGGAAAAGCTAACCTGAGTACATACGCGCACTGGCAGCCTGTCCCAGGAATCCGGCATCGCGGGCGTCGCCGAGCAGGCGAGCTCGCTGAGCTCGCGGTGGGGAAGGCCTCGACTTTCGAGGCGCCTCGCTGTGTTTGAAATTCAAATTTAGTGCAAATGACAGCAACCTCGGGTGGGTAGTGTCAATTGGACCCTAGGGAATTAGTCGACTGGTTCTTTGTGAACAATAAGAAGGTAGATAGCGTCACCAACCAGTATCACTAATAGCTTGCTGGGCTGGAGACGCCACTCCCTTACGGCCTATGACGTCCCTGCAAGACTGCAGGCGCGGCGAGCGGAAACCGTATATTTATTTAAAGCGTCCTATGTTGTACATTTACGTGTACCTGCTCTCGCTATCTTATTATTATCTTATTTCGCCCAGTGTCTTGGGCCTTGGGATGGATGATGGCTGCAGCGCGGAGGACTCTATGTGGGTGTGAGCAATTCTTTATCTTTATCTCTGCGCAGTTTACTTGTGTATTTGATTGTCAGTACTGAGTACTGAGAGCCCAACGCAGTGGAATATCGAGATCGAGAACGCAGAGCCAAGAGGTTTACGGCTCGTCTAATTTATTTAATCTGCGCAGTCGCATTTCCTTGGTACAAAAAACATACACATAGACATATCAAAGGCAGTGATATTCCTACATACGCCAGCTAAAATATACACGCGTGCCCGCCTGCCCTTAGGCTGGACATGCTCAAACTCCGGCGTACCACTGTACGGGGCCGACCCAACCCACCCGAGACGACGTGTCCACTAACCTCTAGGAACAAGCCACCAGGCGTCGACTCTCCACTAAATATACACACGGAACTCAAATGGGACTGCAACCGTTCGAAAGAGAAAGTATATTCTAGGAATATTATTCCAAACTGAAATATTTCGTTTACGCCGCGGAACCTCGGGTCGATCGAAAATAACACGACGTCCCACTTCACCGGCGTCGAATGGGAGCGCGAGCCAGTAAAGAGCACTGACACCCGAAGCCTGAAAGGCCCCGGGCGGGTATGTCTCTCTGTCCTGAAGCTCTTCTCGAAGGGCCGACTGGACCCCGAGGCGTGCGGCTGGGTACTTATGTCACTTTGTTAAGCTATAAGCACATGTGGGTGGGTAAGTAACGTTATACGAAACAGAGTAGCCGTGGGCGCAGGTGTCCAGATGGTCATGCTTGCTGGTGGCAAGGATGAGTCTTCTGCGAATGGGCAGGATCAGGAATTAATTAAGAGCTGAGAAGATCCTATTTCGCCACCGTTCGCGTGACGCTTTAGAGGGCGATCTGAACAGGATGAAAGTTCTATGGAGGCCTAGGCGACGTGCCTTGAGGTTGATGAAGTCGGCAGGAAGGACCGCCGGGCCGCGTTTCTTGGGACGAAGAAGAACGGCAAGGCATGCGTAACAGAAACTGCAAGAAGTAGAAGGCCTTGCGAGTAATGTTAGTTCGAACATTGGAAATCGAACATTCATTTCATAGGATCCAGAGCAAAGGTATAGCAGGGTGTAACGCCTTTGCAATAGAAAAGACAAAACCTGTAAGGCATTGTACCCCTTGAGGAGGTGGTCGCAAACTCGCAGATATGAGCGACCCTTGACCCCCGCCAAGAGCCCAAGAGGGATTCTGGTTGATATCCAACGTCTGGAGTTGTGAGGGGGTGTGTTTATCACACAAACCTACTTTGACGTTTAGCAACTGCCGTGGTAAGCGATGTACACAGTTCTGCTTGAATTAAAAAGCGGTTCTGTATTGGAGAGAAGATAAACAGACCAGCATGTCGAAGATAGAAAGGATACGATCATGCATCGCATTTGAGTGCGGCGGAAACATAGTGACATTCGCAGAACATACGCAGGGAATTGCCAGACACCAGAGGTCATGCAATGAAATAACCTGTCAGAAACGAGCAAGAGGGTTCCAGAAAGTGGGGTTCTTCGCATGTACCCGTTCGTCGGAAGTCTAGATATGGGGAACTTTGTCAAGGTGTCAGCGTCATGGGAGCCAAGGTGGATTGGTTGGATCTGATAAGAAAGACCCTGATGGACTCGTTGTCTCCACCTCCCGACGGAAATGAGATACAGGCAGAACCATGGAGATTTAAGCTTGAGCTTGATTGACATATGGCGATATTGTCGGGACAAAAGCCAAAAGAGCGGGAAAAGCAGACCCAGGAGATGGTGTGGGAGACCCAGGGGATTGGATAGGCCATATGTGGAATGATACTCAAACCCCGAGCAAACGCTAATGTTCTGACGACGACAAGTGGATTTTATACATAACACATGGACCTCCATCTTCCCCAGTCTCCCCTCCCGAATCACGCCAATCCCTCTGCCATGACCGGTCACTACGCCTACGATAGAGATAGATTGTGAGTCCCATTTCCCTTTCCACCCCGCCCGCCCCGAATCCTTGGTTATGGGTCCCCGGCCATCGATCCCTCTCTCCCAGCATCCACCGGCCATTTTTTGGCCCTTACAGAGCGAGCGCACTCGCCAATGGTGTGGGAGCTTCAACTCTTCTCCTCTTTTTTATATATCTGTCAAACAACTCACCTTTGCTCTTATTTCCTCCGCCCCTCGATGCCCATGACGATCCCCCAATTCCATGGTTGCTCCGTTATCAACACCTACGATCCTGGTCGACGCAGGATTTATGAGCTTGTCGTTCGCCAAGAGCCCAAGCAGGCCCGGATGTGCGGTGTTGGCGGCAAAGGTGTGTCACTGTGCCTGCTCTTCCATCACTCGGCCTTACCTATCATCAGCCGACCGCCGTCCCATCGACCCACCACCCATCGTTCAACTTCGAGTCATAGATCCAGTCGCACAACAAGCTGGATCCTCCTCGACAACGCCTTCTCGACGGAGGAGGAACAGCTCCACTGGCTCGCCCCCTAGCTCACCAGGCCCGAGCTCAAGTTCGAGTCGTCAACATGGTGACGATAGCGAAGCCGCGAGTTATGCACAGTCATTTCTCCAAAACCCGTACTATTTCATGTTCGCCAGCCTTGCACGACCAGATGACGATAACGAGCTACATTGGTTGAAGGTGTGTGCTATCGGCCTTCCCACTGACAGTCTTAGTCATTCATAATTTCATCGCATGCTAGGATGGTCGGACAAGATGTACAACAGGATCGGTGGTCTCGTCGCTATATCATCTCAAGGATCCACAACACAACAATGAAGGTTCGTCATGACCCACGGAAATTGCGGAAAACTCTCATCAAAAAATATTCATCAGATGCTGGATTTTTTGTCTTTCCGGATCTGAGTGTCAGAACAGAAGGAAGTTATCGATTAAAACTGAGTTTATTCGAGGTCGTCGCGTGAGTCTCATTTCTCGTTTAACTTTCAGGCTACGCCAATTTTCAATTCTTGATCTGCTTCATTTGATTGAGGGACAACAAGCACGATTGCACCGACTTTTCGGTTTGATCAGTTCTTTTAGCTTTGTTCTCCATCACCGTCCTGTGTTGACTGCCTGTCCTTTTCCTTTCTCGTTCCCGAGCCACCTTTTTCGTGCGAAAATTCGGTTCTTCATGCACGGCCTATTGGCTTTTAGCCTTATACGCAGAGCAATTGAGCTGACAATATTCTCTTTGCAGCAACAATGTCCGGCACTGCAAGTCAATTTACTCTGCACCATTCTACGTCTACACTGCAAAGAAGTTCCCTGGCATGGAAGGTAGATAAATATTTTTTAAATGAAAACTAAAATGCTTAACGATGATCTAGAATCAACACCTCTATCATGTTCATTAGCTGATCAAGGAATCAAAATCCGTATTCGAAAGGACATTCGAGTACGCAAACCTACCCAGAACCCGGCATTCACACGGAAATTATCACCACCACCTATGAACGTCGACTCGGACAACGACGAGGATGATGACGGTCCCGGTCGCCCCCAGCCAAAACGACGAGAGTCAAAACGGAGTCGTTTGGATAGCTCCGTGGATCTAGGCGGGTCCACGCCAGGCGTCGGCCCTGCTCCTGGCCTCGCCCCCGTCCCGCAGCAGCAGCAAATGAATACGCCGTGGCCCCCAGTCGCGTCGCTCAATCCGAGTCTCGGCCCAACTATCCCGCCT
This sequence comes from Galerina sulciceps, assembly GCA_023014345.1. Taxonomy (NCBI): domain Eukaryota; kingdom Fungi; phylum Basidiomycota; class Agaricomycetes; order Agaricales; family Galerinaceae; genus Galerina; species Galerina sulciceps. The sequence continues at coordinate 758,512 of JAEDXJ010000047.1, read as the reverse complement.
CCTGCGCCGATGGGCATTCCGCCGCCCCCGAAACCTGGCCAGGAAAATATGCTCCCTGCGAGTGGCGCGCCGATGAGCATGCATGCACCACCTGGGATGCCGCTTCCAGGTCCTAGTGTATTTGATGGCAGGGGTGGAGGTTTGACGACTTTTGACCAGCAGCAGCCGCAACAGCAACCTCAGGGGATGCAGCAGCAGCAGCAGCCCCCTCCAATTGTTCAACCACAAGCAATGCCACAGGCTGCTCTGCCTCAGTACCGCGACCCAAGTCAGCCGCCTCCGCCTCAGCAGCAGCAGCAGCAGCAGCAACCACATCAGGCGTTGCCGCCTCCACTTCCTCAGCATCAGCAACAGTATGGTCCTCCACAGCCGCCTGCTCCTCAGCAGCAGCAGCAGCAACCCATGGCCCCTCCGCATGTACCAATGCCGCCCCACGGGATGCCGCCCCACGGAGCCCCGCCCCCGCCTCCTCAAGGGTACGCTTCCTACCCACAATGGGGTGCCCCACCTCCACCGCCCCAGCAGCCCATGTACGACCCATATTATCACCACCACCATCAGCAGCAACAACAACAACAGCCAGGTATGCACCCGCACTATGCGTATGCACAGCAGCCTATGCCGCCTCCGCCTGGGCGGTACGATTATTCGGGCACGATGTACGCCCAGCAGCCTCCGCCCCCGCCCCCGCCACACGCGGTTCCACAGTACGCGTACTACGAGCAGCCGCCACCCCGCCTCAAGCACACCCGCACCACCAGCAGATGGGCCAGCCTCCCCCGCCTCCTCAGCATCAACAAGGCCCACCACCACCAGGCCACGCACTTCCTCCACCGCCGCCACCGCAGTACGCCCCCTCCGCCCCTCCGCCCCCGCCAGGAACAGCACCAGTCGCCGAGCACGATCCCCCCGCCCCTCGGGGCCCCCGGCACGCGACGCCGACGTACGACTACTCCTCCTACCGCCCGCAGACGGGGTCGCCGCAGCCGGCCCGGCCCACCGCGCCATACCAGGGTTACCCTCCGCAGGGGTACCCGATGCACCCGCCGCCCCCGCCGCCATGCAGCCAGGCATAACCTATGGCCCCCTCCGCCGCCGCCTCCGTATCCATATGCGGCGTATGGTGCGCCCCCTGGTCCTGCGCCGGGTCCGAACCCGGAGTGGGGGACGCCGCCTGGGTTTGGGCCGCCTGCGGGAAGCCCGTGGGGCGATGCGTATGCCCAGCAGCAACAGCAGGTGCCGCCACATCATGTCCAGCAGCGCCACACCATCACAGCAGCAGCAGCCGCACCAGCACAGCCGCCCAGCAGCTTGCGCAACACCCTCAACAGCAGCAGCATGTGCAGCCGATGCCTCAGCAGCACCCTCAGCAGCAGCAGCAGCAACCACACCCGCCCCAGCAGCAGCAGCACTCGCCGCCCATGCCGACTGCCTCGCCCACGAGCGGGCACGTCGGCGCCGTAGGCGGGCTCAACGACCGCATCCAGCTGCGCCGCTCCTGCGCGGGGGCTCCGGCTCCGGCTCTGCGGGCGGCGGGAGCACACCAGCCCGGTGCTCGGCGTGTCGAGCGCGTCGTCGTCGCCGACCGCCGGGTATCCTGTCATTCAACTGAGAGTAGCAGTCGGGCGGGGTACGCTTCTTCCAGCGGGTCGAGGAGTGACCGGGAGCGGGACAGGGATAGGGATGAGCAGCAGCAGCTTTTGATGCATCGGGGGAGCATTTCTGGGCGAGATAGGGACCGGGATGGGATGGGCCTTAGGGAGAGGGACAGGGATGGGGAGAGGGGGAAGAAGAACCCTTTGAGCATTGGGAGTATTATTTCGGATGATGGAAGGTGATGTTGGCGGCGTGGTTGTCTGGTGCTCTTGCCTCTTTTTTGCTTTATTTTGCTCAGCCCGACTCTTATTTCTACACGCACATCATGAATCAACGCAACGCAATCACAGCTCTATACACCGCAGTATGCTTTTCTCGTTTCTATTTTCTTTTCTATCTTGTTTTGTACTGTTTTTTCCTCTTTCTTTTTCTTTTCTCTCCTCTATTTCGTCAACTTCTATCTCCTCCGGATACAAACTAAACGCAAACAAGTACATCTATCCTGTTCTGAACTAAATGTCTCTTTACGCCTTCCTATTCCACACTGTTGTATGTAGCAATTATGGATATGGATATGAACATGTCAATGTTATTGGTCTCTCTGTTGTATGTATGACTGCTCAAGAACATTGGGAAGGACAATGTAGGCTTTGCCCAAGGTTGACCCTTCCTGACCTCGGAGTGTAGTGATTTAGCACCGGCCCTTCCCTGAGTGTCACCAGAAATGATTTGAATTCCTGGAGAGACCTTCGTAGAATTCTGGATCAAATCTGGGCAAATGCGATTGTTTAATAATTTGCCATAGCTATAAATTAGCTAGGCAGAAGTCATCAAATAAAGAGCGCCCAGAATTTTACACTCCTTCAGCGCTGCAGTATTTTTTATTTTAGTATAGTCGAATGAACTGTGATTGATGCGAAGAAATCCAGCCGCAGGATTCATTTTGTAAGAAATGTTCCTGTGAATTGAGCGAAGGGCACATCCTGAAGTTTAGAAGTTTGACAGTGCTCCCAGTCAATTGAAAGCAGTTGGCTGCCTCCATCGGCATTATGTGTTTCTGCAGCTGTCGTGGTTGTCAATATCACAAGATCTCTTAGCAAATTCTGGAAGCTGGTTTCCCCCAGAATGTTTAATGAGTTACCGCAGCCGAAGACCGGCTACGCACGAACTTTCATCAAACAAGAAGTCTTTGAACTGCGTCCAGAATTTTTGAAGGTCCAGGAGGAAAGTTGAAAGGAGGTGGCATAAGCATTACGCTAACAACAGCTGGGCGACCTGAGCTTGCGAGAAGTCCTTATCTGAAAGAATCGTTAGACCCATTTGAATAAGGAAGTTGGGCATTGAGCTCCCAAGCCGGTGTATGGCGAAGGCGTCAATAACATCGCAAAGTCCTATATATCAGCTGGCAACGACGGAAGCCTAGAATCAGTCTAGGTGCATCAGTGCATAAGCCGACGTGTTGAAAAGCTTTGAAATCTGCTTCACAGAAAAAGGAGGTAAGACTACGTCTCTCGACATCGCAATAGGACGAGACGGAAACACATGATTCCTGGCTGGCTCATAGGTTGTTCAGAAAGCAATTGACAAAGACAGAACATGATGGTGATTGAAAGAAATGCGAACGTGCTCCTGTTGCTGAGCAGGGGTAACAAATAGGACCACATAAAACCAGCTTGGCTTCGAAAGCCAAGGCTCCTCCCCTTGCCTCTTGGCCTCTGGATACCCCATCGTACCCAATATGTCCTTCAAGTAACGGATCATTGCATGCCTATTACTCTGAAAGATAAGAAGCACCTTAGAGCCGTACTGTCGACTCATGTCGAACTCACACAATCCTGGTCGTGTGCCAAGTATCACCTTTAAATAAAATTGGTGAGACCAATCCATGTTGTTCAACTAATTTTATTGAAAGGTATCTGGGATATCTGCTTCAGGATATATCTTTGAGCCAGCGAGTACCCACCATTACCCAGCAAATTCATCACTTCTGCGATGAGGTTCTCATTCCTCGCGTTCAGGGACCTATCCGCTCGACAGGCCAAGGTTCATTTAAGGGTCTTGGCAGGAGGTCTTCAGTCAGATCTTCATGTGCACTAGGACGAACGTGCATTACCCTCGATGCATAGAAAAGATGTCGAAAGATAGAGGCTTGCCTCGAGTAGCTTGACTTCCCCGTTTTTTCCTGTGACCGCAGGTTAATCGCCATGGGCAAAGTTAGAGACGTCTGGAACTGTGGGCATTTAATTTTTCTTGAGCATGCCATCGGCTTACTGAAAATCGACAGCTTATTCCGGCGCCGAGAAGCGCAATATGTGCGTAACTTCTCATCTAATTACACCCCTTTGAATGTTTTTAATTGTAACATCCTTAGCGCTATCTATATCGCTGGCATTATGATGTACAAATTCGGTCTCGAGTTTTTCAACGGATCTATTACGACTTTAGCCACGGACCGCTTCAAAGCTACGAATACCTTTACGAAACGTAAAATATTTTATTCATTCTTTTGTCTTTACTAAAGACCTGTCCATAGTTGGTGCCGCGCAGGGTGTTAACCAGGCCGCTCAATGCGTTGGTGCTATTCTGATTGCACCACTGATCAAGAAATGGCCAACCCGCTCCGTTCTCGCTTCCTCTATCTTCTTTTTTGGACTCATGACAGCTATCCTTCTCATTGTCGATGCGGCGACAGGTATAGTTTTTTTCTCTCTGAGCCCTCTTTTATCTCACATTACAATATAAAGGTGGAGAGATCAAGCCCAAGGATGCTAAAGGCCCTCTATATGGCTCTTGGAATCCCAATCTTGTAAGCCTGTACTCCGAAAAGATAAACTTTCCATCTCCTGATTCTTAGTCCAGATCTTCGTCGTCTGGACACTGTCCGGTATTTGCTACGGCATGGTTGAACTTATCCGTCGTGTCATGCAAGTACCCTTGCAATTATACAGATTTAAATCTGATGAACCGTTATGGCAGTCCTGCTGATATAGTAGGAGGAAACGTCTCAAAGTTGCGTCGAATGGATGCCACTGTAGTATGTGGTCTTATCCAACCGTCATCTCCTCTTGTATCAGACATCTTTCCTGTAGCATATTTTCTACGAAGTGGCTGGTACAGCTGGTGCCTTTTCCTCTTCTTCGGCAATCAGTAGATTTGGAAACAACTACAGCTTTTTCTTGAGCCCAGGTATGTCCTCTCGAGCACCCGACTTACCTTACTCATTTCATTAAACGTCAGTGTTTTTTGCCTTTGCTGGGGTATTGATATTTTTTTCTGGTCCAATTGCACTCAAGGGCTAATATCTCCGACAGTCTATTTGGTTTTTCATTACCACTCTCAACTTTAAGGACAGCAAAGCCGTTCAACAAGAGCTTGAACAGGCTGGACTCAAAGAGGTCGAAGAAAAGACAAAATCCAACAACTACTTTGCCCAAGTTTGGTATGGCACCATCGCTTTCGGCGAATCGATCTGGGTCGGCTCCAAACTTGTTTTGCTGAACAGGCATTTTGTTTGTAAGTTTTTGGTTCGAATGAAGCATCCACTTCCTAATCATTGCTACGTTATATTCTAGGGCTGGTTCCTTCCTAGTGAAACCATTGCTCTTGTTTAGCCTACCGTAACTAATGAGTTCCGCTAGCACTCTTGCTCTTTACATGCACAGATTTTTGGAGAACTCTTTGGCACCGGCGTTTGCCAAACGGGTCCTCGGAACGTCCGCATGGAGTCAAATCATTGTCGGTGGTTCCAATTTTGGAGAGGTAAGAATAATCTGATTTGTTGTGACTGCTGCTGACATTCGTCCCAGCTCTGCGGCGCCTTATCGGTTTTGATTCTTTCCGACGTTGTGACCACCCCCGTAAGTATTCAAGGTTTGGAAACTGGACCAGGGCTGATATCTTCTGCCCAGGTGCCTTGGCTCCGACTGGACGCGTTGCTTGTACGTAGCCCCGTTGAATTCATTTTGCAAGACGGAGTTTGATGTTTGTTAAGTTGAATATTGTTTGGGTGCTTCCCGGATTCTCAACGAAAGCGACGAAAGATGTATCATGGGCATGGAAGATTGCCGGCTGTTTCCTTCCGATCTCGTTTGTGAGTTCGTGGATGCTGTCTGTTCCCATTGTTTATTGAGGTATACCAGGGTTGGGCTGCTGGTGATGTTTCACTTGCTGCTTACATTCAATCCACGCTCTCTGATTCACAATTCAGTAAGTAGAAGTTGCCATAGGTTATTATCGTCCTGACATCATTTATTGTAGCGCATGCCCATGTTTCGGCTCTCGGCGCAGTCATGGTACACACAAATCTTTTGCTTCCAATTGAAAATCATTACAATGTTCTCATACGTGCTTCTTAGGCCTTTTTATACTCCTTCTACATCGTTCTCAATGCAATATTCAGTTCAGTTCTGGGGACGGTTATCGACAAGGACTTCACCAAGAACAAGAACATTGTTCACTCTCTCCAGACTGTCGGAGGGTAAGTGCCAATGCAGCTCATTTGTCTCCTCGACTGAACAAGTTTTCGCAGGGCTCAATTCTCGATTGCATGCGGTATTATTATTCTATCAACTTTCATTCCGAAAGGTGCCTTCGCTTTCAACCCGGAGTCCCTCGGGCGTGTTGGTAATCCCGAGTCTGGTCCTCGTCCACAATCTTTCGATAGCGAAGACGAGAAGGATCTCAAAAAAGCCCAAAACGATGGCCTTGAGACCCTGGAGAAAGCACACGTCTAATTTTGCCTATGATTCCTCCGGCTGCTAATTTGGATGATACCTCGCCCAATTTTTGTATTCACCCGTCTAATCTGCCCAGCGCGCTTTGTACTACTACGATGTGTAACGCCACCGTATTTAAACACTTTTAATTTGCGCTAAGGGCCCAGCTTCCTTCATTCCTCGCGCCAGTCACCGACACAATTTTGTAAATTGGAATGCATTCCAGATGACATCTAAACATAACGTTACCTTGTTGAAGTTCAGTACACACGGTCGTATCGTTCCTCCCAGTTCGGATCCTCGCGTTCCCCGTAAGATCTGAGAGACTTATTCCCTCTGACGGTGTCATCCGGACGGACATCAACTTCTTCCAAGATCCACACATTCCCGAAATACCTGTGACTGGCCACTGGGAACGCAGTCATTATAGAATTACGATGTGCAGACACTTCGTCTCATCGATCTGCGAGAAACCGGCTGAGAATCGATGAGACCAGCGCGCAGTTGCATTAGCAAACATGTACACTCTGATCTGCAGTTTTTCGTGTTATTTTGGGTTCTTACTTTCGCCAGTGTGTCCCGAAAACGGATGAAGTGCCCGGCCACCCGTTATGATAGTATGTTGTGTAGCTCAATAGAGTCCATAACTCCCGATTGAACGTCCGCGATCTTCGCAAGCTCAGTGTTCCAAAAACTTGTCCTTATTGTGAGAGAGCCCTGGGCCATTTTGAAAATTGAAATAATCTCAGCTTTGGAAAAAGATACCGCCAGAAGTTAGAAGTTACAGGATCTTTGTACGTATGATTGAGAAGAGACTTCGACTCTCAACTAGCGTTGGCGGGAACTATATGGCAGGATTTTGATTTCCGCCCAGCACCCGGTCCGAGTTTCAGTCTTCGACGGTTGGTTATGCACCTGCCACCTTAGTTTTGTGAGCCGAATGCGCGGCATGTAGAAAGTTCAAACCAGGGTAGATGTAATTTATGTCGAAGAAGATGCTACGTTAACTACTCTAGCCAAAGCCGCAAAAATTTTCCATCCTGATAACAGATTACTTAGCGGTGGTTCCCCAATAAAGGAGAAGGCCTCTGTTGCTGCAACCTCAAATTCATCGTCGACCCAGCGCATTGAGTCTTGACGCGAGATGGGGATCTGGTGACGAAGTGCGTCAACAACTGCCTGATCAACAGTAATTCCACATTGTTGAGCAGGAAGTTCCGGAACTGTGAATGCATGCCTTGGTGTCGACCCTGACATGTTTGGCTTGTCTGCCTGCGCCCGAATTTTGTGGTTATTCCAGAATTCAACGAATTGATCGAGTTGAATTTGGAGGATTTTCGGCCATAGCCAATAAAATAATTGCCTACTAGATGGTCACAAATATTCTGAGAAGATTAGGGTAAGACGCAGTACGTACGTATGAACAGAGTTGTTCGGGTTGTAGATCCCAAGTTCAAATCCGTTTCGAATGGTGTCCTTGATGTTATGGCCAAATGTCTGCAGGAACCAGTGCCACAGCCCCTCGACGGGCGTATTATGAACACTTTTGATCTGCAGCATTGCCGGAAATTGTTCGTTATCAATCTCAGGGGCATAGGCCTCACTAGCAATTTATTTTAGAAATAAGACGCACGCGACAAAAGTACATAGCTGCTAGTTACCGCAAGGCTGTCTGATTGGCATACAAGAATCCTGTCTCGCTCCCTTTGTCGGTTACAAAAGTAATTGGAATCACTGAATTAAAACCGGTGCTGTGTCAAAAATCTCAGTTTAATAAATGGCACAAACCGCTCACATTTATGTTTTTCCACGGCATCGAGATAAACGTGTCCAATAGTCGTCGCAAGTCGGTTATTGGGTACCACAACGAGGTGAAGAATATATGAAGACCATTGATCCTTAATGCCGTAAATATTCAAACCAACGCCGCCCATGTTCAGGGCTTGAGCGTTTAACTTTTCGTGTCCGTCAGCATGGTGCTGGTGGTTTGGGCCAAGTGCGGAGAGCTTAGAGCGGGATATGCGATTAACACCAGGGAAGCGACGAGTAAGACCTTCAGGTGCACAAGTGGCTAAAACATTCCGAATGAAATCACTAATGCAGGGTTAAACAAAAAGAACAAAATTGTGAAGAGAGGCTACCAACCGAGGAATGGCAACTCCTTGGTTACTCAAAATAGTGCCAATTGTCCCGACCCCACGCCTTTGAGAAGGGTCGTTGGCAACTAATTCCAGAACAGCCTGAGTGGCGACATCATCCGGGGGCGGCCTTCGAACACTAGGAACGTTGAACTTTCTATTCAGCTTGTACAACGTTTGGTCTCTTCCACGAAATTTCAGCAATAATAGAGGTTTGAATAAGTGCGGCAACATACTTGATTACAAGGCCATGCTCAGCTTCCAATCTTGCGAGCCGCTGAGCAGTTCCGAGCTTTTCCTTCGCGTATTGGAAGAGGGAGGCCTTGAGGACGTCGTCGTCAGGGTCTTGAACAGACACAATCAGCAAGAGTGTACGAAAACAACGAAAAACTCCAACAATTTTTGGTGCCATGACCATTGATTCCAGTTGGGTTGTTGTTACTCATCGAGTTGAGGGCAGAAGACGATGCTCTCGATGCAAGAAACTTACAGGCTTTTATAGAGATTCAAGGAGAAATTTTTTATTTAAACTCGTCATTTTTACGAGTAAGGATACATTCTAATCAGTGCCACCCCGCCGAACGTCCACCAAGAAAAACCACACATTTAAAGGCAAGCATCAGATCGCAGGACAAGAACAAAGGGGGTGATTTATTTATCGCTGTGCTCCGAGTCTGCATCGTTGTCACTTTCTTTAGCTTCGTCTTCTGAGAGCGTAGGAAGCTTGAGACCGCGGCAGATATGATTGCAGGTGTGTTGAGCGGTAAAGGTGGAAATGCCGTCTTGCCCATGGTCTCCGATCCCAGAATCGCTAAACGTAAGTGAATTAATAAACTCTCAGCAAGATGCAATAGAGTGAACGTACGACTGGCGGGAATGAGACATCGGGTCGAAAAGAATGAGGGTATCCACATTCCGAATCGTCATAGGGGACCCTTAAAGTTTGATTCAACACTCAATTGCCCACTCTGAAGGTTTAGAAAAGTACCTTGGATGTCGGCAAAGACTAATTCCTTCCCACTGTATTCGTAAACGAAATGCGTAAAGGCAGATAGTGTCTGTCCAAGTTTGTCACGGCGAGTCGGATGAACTAAAGTTCCGCTAAACTTTCGGACGGCCTTCGTGCGACGCGGCTCTACAAGCCAGACTGCGTTGTCCTCCTCGAATGATGGGAAGGAAGACGCAGGAGACGGAGTACCAATTTCGCGGACAAGAAAACCATCAGAAACAATGATGTCTGAACAAAATTTAACGAATAAGCCTCATAAATTGTAAAAGGGCGAAGTGAACATACTTGACGAGAACTCAATTCCATTCTCTCTGGCAAGGCCTTTGAACTTGGCTAGGAACCATTCAGCATTTTTCAAGCGAATGAGCTCATTTTCGAGATTAGCTCTATTTTCATCAGCCGTCACCAGTAGCCCAGATCCTATCTCAAAGAATCGCTTGGCTACATAGAGCTCAGAACCAATAGATAGCTATGGGAAGTTTGTCATTACCGTATAGGAAGCTGTGGAGGCAAGAACAACAGACCTTATACACGTTTTTCGTAGCCCCCGAAGCAAAGACCTCCTTTCCGAGAACACCTTCACGGATATCTGAGTTGTCAGGCCATACAATCTCCACTTCACCAGTCTCCGGATCACAGGTTGCATGAGCTTTTTTAAGACGGATAACAGTTGAAGTATCTACGGCGGCCATGTTGGCACGATTCGTCCGAACAAATGTAGATTCCATGGGTCCACCTTCATACAATAAGTGAGACGTAAGAATCAAATATATAGAACTAACCTCCATTAGAAACTGTAACGCGCTTGCGGAGTGTGTCGTTAAGTTCGGTGGCAGTTGCGCTTCGCTTTCTAAGGGCGGTGGTAACATGCGATGACGGCTGAGTAAATGCACCTCTATTGGAAAGTGACATTGTGGCACGTCGACGGGCCGTAAACTATAGACGTTGTAAATATAGCAAAAGTCATTAACTGAGAGTAAGATCACCTTCGGCTGGTCGATGTACAACTCCAGCGCCATCAGAAATTGCGGTTGAGAACCCGCAGCTTTTTTGGAGGTTGGAGCTGGCGCTGAATAATAACGTGCCATGTCACCAGTTAGATAGGTGTTATAAACTTCGCCGACTGGCTTGTTAACATCTCCTGGAAGGAAGAGTTTGTTTCCAGCCCAACGAAATTCGACCTCGTCACTAAAGTGAGAATAAAGGGTAAGCTATAAAAGAAAGAATTATGAATGAAAGACGAACGGAATAAGGGCCATCCCATTCTCATTTGACCATCGGACATTGAGAGTGGCCAGATAGTCATCCAGAACCTCTGGAACATTGCCAAGGGAATTCAACTGACAGGAGAAATTGAACAACAAAAGGACGGACCTGACATGTAGGCATCTTTCGCCCACGGCTTTCCCCACTGGCCGCAGCTAGGATCAGTAGTCTTCTGATCTTTTACCGATGTGCTCTTGATACGACACTGAGCCGTGATGAAGACGTTATCTCCTGCTCCGATGCTACTCTTGGCTGCGATCAAGCCAGCAGTCGTGTGGAGCTGCTGCCCAGCTGGTTGTTTTGTAATGCGAGCATCCATCGCGTGAGAGCGGGCAGCACGAGATGCCTCAATTGCTGTACGCGCGAGGTTCTGAATGTCTGTATAAAACCAGTCAATGCTTTGCCCATCAGCTCAATCGGAAAAAAATGACTAACTCGGATCATTAGCGACTTCTTGTTGAGGCGTTGCAGACTTCGCATTGGCGCTAGTGCACCGTCCACATATCGGTGTGTCTAGGTTCTTCCAGGCAACCCCGCAAGATTCACACTGCCGGAAGCCCTAACAAAGTTTCAAAGTTGTCATGTAATCTCGACTGTCAGAAATGAAGAACTTACTTTCCATTGCTCATATTCAGTTGATCCGTCCGAAAAGCTTGCAAGCTTGGTGCATTTTGCGCAGAGACCAAGTGACGATTTATTTGGGAAAGTACGACCACAGCCATCGCCAGTGTCAGAGCCACAGAATTCGCGGTCCATTTCAAATCACTGAGTTGTGGTAGCGGGGGTGTCAGAAGGAAGCTAGAACAGATTTTCAGTTTCTGCAAGTTTATATACCGGGCGAGATACTTACGGGGACGTGGCCATCGGTTTGGTAGAGTCTCACATTGCAGGCCATCTGTTCTTTGACGACGTTCCAAATAATCGAATTTGCGGTGAAAACGGTTCAAATCCTCCAAGAACCAGTCACTGCTGGCATGCGGATGGGGCGGATGGGCATGTCTTCGGGTTCGAGTCTAGCCTCTGAAAACCTCACGTTCGAGAAACGTGGACAGTCTAGCGGATCCATTGCAGACAAGAAGAAACATAGGATACAATGGGAAGGGATTCTGAGATGGGGTGTTCGTGTTTGAGTGGTTGGTCGGAGTTTGTGCTGCGGTTGAATGTTGTTTCTAACTGTTTTTTTTTCTGACTTACATAAAAACATGACTCGCAAAAAGTCCGTTGCGCGGTTCAGAGAGACCACCTTATACAGAGCAACTCCAATCCGCCACTTTGTTGTCTTCGTCATATTCTGGATTTCTTTGTGCGGCGAAGACAGCCTAGATGCACCCAGGTTTTTGACCGTTTGTCTTCTAGATATTAGAATTCTACTTCGAAGGTACTAATTGTAAGGAATTGGGCTGCACCGCGCCTCGAGTTTGGTAGTTACGTTTGCGCCACCAAATTCAGAAGGACAGCCTTCCACCAGCCTATCTCAACTTCCCAAGCAAATATCGAGTCCTCTGTCTTGATGCTCGGGCACCGTGACTTGGATAGAAATCTTCATAACTTGCTGGTGATTCTGTCTGTTGGTTGAGACTTGGAAGTGTTAAAGTGATGATGGATGCTGTCAGATACCCAATGTCGTAGCAGTGCTTCGAAATCGAAGGTGGGACGCTCGTGGGAGCTGGGCTGAGAAGCAAGTCGACGTGGTGCAAATTCAAATCCTGCCATATAGTTCCCGCCAACCTTACTCAACCAGTTTGTGAGTTTGATAATAGTGGCGGTGCGTCGCTGATCTTCAATTCGTCTTGATCTTATCTAGGAACGCCCATCAACGCCTCGCCTCCTTCCTTTTTCCCTCAGTCCTGGAGTCTATAATAATATGACATCGCCTGACAGATGGGCTTCGTCCACATTGTTTCCTTCCGCACTCACAACCCTTGCCCATTAACGACCACTTCCCTTGCTCCACCTCAGCTTTAGGCTGTAATCGGCGGGAATATGAACTCAACCACTTCAACTACAGCTGGCCAACCTAGTCATCTCATGACGGACCTGCCTTCGACGCTGGGTGCTGCATTTTTCGGGTTTTCAGCCGGAGCCATGTTCGTCTTCCGTCTTTGTGTTCCGTGCATTTTTGACGCTAATACCCCTCGTCAGTTTATACGGTATCACTATCAGACAAGCGTATCAGTACTACACTACAGGCGTCAAAGAGTCAAAACTACGCAAATCTATTGTATGTTTATTTTTCCATGATCCACCATCACGGAGGTTAACATCCGTGGCGTTAGATTGCTTTTGTCTGGTAAGCCTCTAGTCGCAGTGGCCTAGCCTCCAATCCTGATCACCGTCTTCGGACAGCTCATTAGACACCTTCCATCTGGTGTTTTCGATGTATTTGGTTTACAACCTCATGCTCCAACTACTCGGATACACGGCTGCAGGTCCGCATGTCTTGTGGTATGTTTACGAGCAGCTTTTCTCTAAATTCTTCCCATTAACTTTTGGTATGCAGGAGTCTTAAGGTATTCTTCAGAGTGATAACTTCTCCATCCTTCCCTAACCAACAACCTCTACGCATCGCAGGCATTGGGATCAGTTCAGGTAGTTTCACTGTCTTTCTAGCATGAAGATTCGTCTAGGTTCTGAACAGTCAGTGAATAGGTGATATTGATTGTGTTTGTTCAAGGGTGAGTTTCTGCCCTCTGCACTTCGCGATTGAAACTGAGTGGGCAATCCAGCTTTTATCTCGTCCAAATTTGGAAACGTATGTCACTATTATGTTCTTTAGATTCGGGAAATTAAAGACTCAGCATGTAGTTTCGGGCAACATGTTACTGGCTCGCCGCTTTGCTCATGCCATTCAGGTATGCTTTGGCCTCTCCTGCACTGTGTTGGAAGGACTAACTTGGGCCGCTTAATGACCAGTTTTTTGTAATCTTTATATCACTCTTTGCCCTTGGTATGTTTATTTAGTTTCATGTATGGAAAATAGGTGCTGACTTCTTTCAGCCGTTGGCATTAGTACGTGCTGCTTTTAGGCTCTCTCTGCCAACTACTGAAGGCCATGAACTCTCCAGTTTTCTTCATCCAATTGTAAGCGTTGTCGCGGTGCAGCTGAAACTAGCTTATACCCTTCCAGGCAAAGAATCGAAGTTACTTTCAGCTTTGCGCCAGGATTTGAGGTAAGTTTTCTATGAGCCTCTGTCTGTTCTTCAGATTTTGATCAATGCCCAGTATGTTGTGTACCTCGGCTTTGGGGCAACGGCTCTAGTGGACTGTGCAATTGCTGCCGCGATGTGTATTATCTTGCATAAGAGTAGTGCTGGAACTGAGAGGTATGATGGCACGACATTATTACGAATGTTGACCTTGACTTATGACCAACTTTTTGACTTTCCGTAGGAGCGAAACAGTACTCGAGAGTCTCATTCAATATTTCATCGGATCAGGGCTCCTGACAAGGTATGTAGTTTTTCTATTGGCCAACCGGGGTCTAATCTTTGTCCTCTAGTTTTGCTGCTATCTTATGTATAATCTTGGTATGCCACTTACAAATCAGTTATTTCCTTGTAGGCTCTTTCTAACATCCCGCACAGTATGTTGCTCAGCCGGACACCCTCCTGTACTTGGGCATGGAATTCTCTGTCACTCGACGTTAGTTATCTGTTTTATGCGTTCCTATGATTAGTCACGAATAATCTCCACACAGTTTATGCGAACTCTCTTCTGGCCATGTGCGTAGCTTTCTCCCATACAATTCTGAGATTCTGACAATGTCATTCCTCAGGTTCAATGCTCGCCATAATCTTCGCGAAAAGCTGAACGAAACGATGGAACTTCCATCCGGGGTTTTCTTCGTTGAGCCAGATCAAATGTCACAAAATGTGTCCCTCATCGGGTCGAATCCCTTTTCTCCTGGAGAAGAAACAAAATACTCCGAGTGCGACTGTAGTATACGAGGTGAATTACCCTTCGAGTATGATTGCTCTCTGGTTTTCATGCTAATGTCTTTTCTTGCCCACCAGGCCGCAAAGAAAGGAGCACGAATTCGCGAGGGTACACTGTATAACATCCAGCCAGAACAATTCATCGCACAATCTGTATAGACAATATCCTACGAGATTTAGTGTATCAACCGCTGTAGCGTACTAGTCAATAGGTGTACAATCTGTAAAGAAGTGTATTACCTCCATCATCATCATCATCCAAATTGAATTCAGAATAATTACTGACCTGACAACCAAGCCGTGAAGAAAAACTGCAGCTGCCAAGACAGAAAGGGGAGATGATGGGTCTATGGTGCCAGCAGGTCTATTGGAACATGATCCCGCTGCTTCTTAAAGAGTACTCGAGGAGGTGAGGAGGAGGTGCCGAGGTTGCTCCGGAGGCCGAACAATTTGTGGGAATATTTTGAGATTTGCCAGCAAGGCTCTTTCTTTCTCATTTCTCTGATCCGGTTATCAGCCTGTCTATTTCGACAAGCCGGTCACATCTCTGCCTAAACCTCTCTTGCATACAAAGCCGGACCTGAAGAAAACATTTTCTTTTGTTCATCGAATGTGAAAATATTGGATCACTTTTCTTCCAAGCTTCCTAGATCATCTGATGCGATGCGCGTCAGTTCCTACACGAAGGCGCGACCTTCGTTTCGGTTCTTGTATTGCATCGCCTGCAATCCCTGCGTACCCAATTTCCATTTTGAGGAAAATATCGTCAGGAGGTCTGCATTGAGAGCTTGAAGACATGCTTTAAGTTCCCGTCTCGTCCCGGAGGTTTTATTCCAGAAGACTGGTGTTGGATCTCACTTGATTCTAAAATAACGAACGGGGCCGTCGAGACTTCTAATGGCTGGGTGCCACTCATTATCATGATCATGAGGCCCACTAGGTGAATGTGGATTTTATGGCGAAAGAAAGCTATATAAACGAGTTGTCCTGGTAGGTCCATCAAACTAACCTAAAATGTCGGCTTTCTCATTTTTGAAGCAGCTCATTTTCTTGTCTGTTTTTGTGACGAACGCGCTATCCATTAGTGTCTCCGTCCCCCTGACTGCCCCTTCAACAGCTGCGACACTGTCGCCTTCTTTGGTGTCACTCTCGCTTGAACAGGACCGTTGGACAGACTACGCCGGAACTACCTCACAAAATCAATTTTTCTTCAACACTCTGGACAACCTGAGATTGTTGACAGGCAAACCACCCAGTATAAGAATTGGAGCGGACAGCGAGGACCGTACAAATTTTAACCGCAACGTTCAGGCATGTTTTCTTCACTGCAACTAAAATGCTACTCTAATCGAAGCATTTAGTTTTCCGAGGCTGTATTCCCGGCTCCAAATCCCACCACACCGTTTCCTGAAGCCTCGAGTGTTGTCGTTGGCGATGGGTATTTCCAAGCTGCGCAGTTCCTCCCGCCAAGTAAACTACAAGTTTTTTCTCACTCCAGAGCGCCTCTGATATGGTTTTCTCCCATGCTCCAGACACGCACGTTATTTGGGGTTTAAATTTCGGTCAGAACAATGTGACGGCAGGATTTCTCGAGATACAATCGATTCAAAAAGCGTTCGCTTCCGCACCTTTCAAGGCTGCTGGTATCACTCTCGAAGCCATTGAAATCGGCAATGAAGCTGATTTGTATGGTGGCAATGGTCACAGAACAAGCGGTTATACATCGACACAGTACACTAAAGAGTGAGATTCTTATGGCATCATCAGAAATAGAATCTAGCTAAAGTATCGTTCTCAAGGTGGATTGCATATGCGACTAATATAACGGCCACCGCCCGACTGACCGCCGCCTCGACTACAAAATTTTGGGGTGGCGCCTTTCTTGGTTCGTCAGGGAAAACCACTGGGTTTTCGCCTCAAGCTATCTTCGCCGAAGGCATACTTTCGTCTACCCCTGGCGCTCTAATTGCCACGTAAGCGATTCAGCCGGTTCCAATTTATTTAAACTTACCCAATAAATCTCACTTTCAGAATATCTCAACATCGTTACAGTGGCTCTTTCTGCGCCGGAACTGCTGGTCTGTTGCAAGACCTGATGACCAAGAGCACTATTCGAGGCAACCTGACTGGGTTCACCTCTGATATTACTGCGACGCATGCAAAAGGTCTGGAGTATGTCCTGGGTGAGACCAACAGTTATTCATGTCATGTAAGATTTATTCACTCAAAACTGGATAACCCATCCTGATGTATTTTTGAAGGGAGCCTGGCGTCAGTAACACGGGAGGCGCTGCTCTGTGGACGCTAGACTATGCTCTATTTGCGTATGTGCATTTTTTGGTCCCTTAGACGATTTGAAATTGACCTTATGGTCTCAGCCCACAAATCGGAATTTCTCGAGTATTTTTCCATGAAGGGATTGGATATAAGTACAGCTTGGTAAAATCATCTTGTCACTTTTAGCTTTTTTCTTACAGTTCTTTCTTGGAAGATCCAACCTGCACACTCACTCGATCACCGTTGGATGCCACTCCTCTTGCCACTCCTCTTCCTCCTCACGTCCAACCTCAATACTACGGGGCCATTGTTGCTGCAGAGGCGATCGGAAACAAAGGAAACACACGCGCAATCGAATTAACCATCAACAACACGCGCTTAGCTGGATATGCATTCTTCAACGGAAACAAACTGGCACGGGTGCTTCTGATCAACTCCCAGGCTTTCTTCTCGACAGACACCACTCCACGAACCAGTATCCATGTCGACTTAGCCTTTACCGGTTCTGGAGCACCAACGACTATGACAGTTAAAAGGCTGTCTATTCCGTAAGCTCTTTACTGTCCGGAAAGCTTTACCTTGTTTGACTTCAACATACATCGTACAGACATGCGGATGCTACCTCAGGTTTGACATGGGGAGGACAAACATTCGAAACCAGCAACGGAAGGCCCAGCGGTGCTGTTCAAGTTCAGTCCGTAGGGATTTCTGCGGGAGTAGACGTTCAGGCAACCGAAGCGGTTTTGCTTACTTTCCTATGATATGTCATGGCGATTCTGGCTCTATATCGACGCTGATGTCCTCTCAGTTCCTTCAAAATCTCCGATGCTATACCCACTGCATATCCTTTAGTCCTCGGATTGGCGACAGAGAAATTTGCTTTCATACTCCTGCTACCTCTACTTACTCGAAATGTTCTATGTTTTTAAAGAGCTCTATGAGATGGCGATACTTGTCCACATCTTTGAATTCTATGCAGATGTATTCTTCACGTTACATGCAGGTCGGGAACTCGAGCTGGATCAAGCACGATATTTTCATCGGCCCAGGTTGTGCAACATTATATTGTGCAAAGTCAGGCCGTCATCCTACGACATAATCAGCCTCTTGGGCACAAGACATGAAGGTCTGCTGATGACTTACCTGATCAAGGGACCAAGTGAAGCACCCACCCATGCCGACCTCTTCGCAAATAAAGTTTTGCTCGCGATGCTGTAAGTATCATCAAAAGTCACCACAGTCGTTCGACCAATATGATAAAGGTACTTGATAAGAAACAATCTTAGAAACTACGAGATCCATACGAAATCGAAAATAGAGTCTCGAACCGGTGTGTCACTACAATCGTCCCAGGCTAGAAAACGACACGTTAAATCAATCATCTGATGCAGGAATTGTTGGAAGTGTACCCAATGTATATCCATTTGTAGCCCCATAAGTCCCGTCTTGATTCTTAACCAAAACTTTAGATTGAACGAGTCGATTGAACGGGATTTGTTGACCCCACAACACGCTAAGGTCTCCCAAAGGCTCGAAACTCTGAAAGCGATCAGGCACCAACCTCGGATGAGCGCCAGGAGGGAAAGTCGATGGCGGCAAAGAACTCCCCGTAAGTTTCTTGTCTTTGCTTTTTGAAACATAGCCATATAAAGGTAGCCCAAGGAGTAGCTTAGCTGCTGGCATCCCAGCGCGAGTCCATTGAGCAAGAGCCGCCTTAGCGTTGGCTTGCGGTTGACTACTCGAACCACATAAGTTACCTTAAGGTCCAATAACCTCAGCCCGGTGAGAAGTGGTGTCAAATCAAGAGAATAGTATTTACCTAGCGGCGCATTGGGACCTGGGTGCGATGATGCCGAAAATACATCATAATTCCTGATCAAGCCAGCGGTGAATGAGATACCCTGTATGCATATACATAAGTATTGTAGACGTACATGATGTTGACGTAAGTTATATATTTCGCGTATTCGGACACATCGGTGAGTGGAGTACCATTTTCTCCTAGCCACGGGGTGTGTAACCGCAGCAGATATGATTTTTGAATCGCCTAGATTTGACTAGTTAGCAAAGGCATAATCATGAACGTCATCATCAGTCTTGGAACTAACCAATGACGCTTCGCAGCAATTTCAGAAAGCTCAGGAAGTTGGTTGAATCAGCCAAAGAATGTGGATTTCCGGCTCCTGGTGCGTTGGGATATTCCTAAATGCCTCTTCAGGTACAACATTTAAGAAACCGAATTGCAACTGACCCAGTCTATATCGATTCCTAACAGATTATAGTCGACGGTAAATGGCATAACCCTTGATGCGATAATATGTTTGTACTCACCGTCCAAACCGTAAGACCTGATCGTGTCTGCGAGCGTTTTCACCAACTTCGAGCGATTGCTCGCACTTGACATGGCCTCACTATACCAGTGACTGCCACTCCAACCACCTTAAGGCGCATACATCTAGCAAAAATATAGGTCGAGTTCATGAATATCTTACCCACGGAGAGGACGATCTTCGTCGCATGATCACTGCTACGTGCACTAGACACAAGCGCCTTTAGGGTCTCCTGACTACCACTATCCCAGTCAATTCCAGCTGTTCCGTTTGGTATCACAAACGCTAAATGAAGATATCAGCCTCGATTTGTTCACCTTCTCAACCAAGGACTCACCAAAGAAAAGTATATCAAACTTGGAGAAGTCGACCTTGTGGGGTGGGATGGCGTCTGATGCCCAAGACGGATAGTAAGATGCTGCGGTGGGCCTAAAAGTCCCATCTGCTCGTGCATAGTGGAAGTTTTAGTGGTCATGAGCTCCTTGGAAGTCATTTCAACCAACGAGGGCCAAGTGGTAGATTTATGAGTTGGAAACCGCCGTCTCCAAGGAACAGGAGAAAGTCGGGTTCATGGTTGAGATCCATTTCATAAACTAGGAAGTTTAAATACTTCTGAAGCCCGATTTTCCTTTCGTTAATAAGCCCATCATTAACCCATGCCGATGGAAAGGACGGTTCCAAGGATACGCTTTGGTGGTAATGCGAATTGACTACCAAAAAATTGATCCAAACGACAAACTAGAAGAGAGAATAGGCATTGTAAGACAAATTAAACAATAATAGGCGCATATATCTGCTTAAATGCGAAGACGAACCTCAGAATAACGCCGGAGAACTTCGTATTGTCGACCATCATCGCGGCGAACATTGATGACATAAAGAACATGGGGAGCAGGGTCCGAGGATGTAGTATGACTGACAATGCGCGCTGAGGTGACGGACATTTTAAAAAACCAGGAGGAATGGGGCGAATTCCAAGGACTCCACTTTATAAGAGGGCTCTGTGTACTTCTGTTTGTAGGATGGAAGAGGCAAGATCCTTTCTATATTTGGGTTGCTGACTTAAACTCCGATCAGGCACGATCACACTCAAAAGGGAGAAAAATCAAGTTTGATAAAGGATACAAACTACGTTGGTGGAGGTGATACTTTAGTGATTGGAATATTTGAAGAGGAAATTCATAACGATAAATATTCAGAAGTACGTACAAAGCATTGCTAGAAATCATTTCTTCTCAACGACAACGGAACTCGACAACCCAGCTGCGAGAGAAACTTGTTCGATCAACTCGAATTCACTTTCCGAGGGCTGAGCGAATAGAGTTAAACAGTGTATAACCATCATCCTGGAGGCGAGTCATTACAAGGAAAAAAATTGGGAACAGCGAACTAACCTGGTCGAGGGACCAAGTGAAACATCCAGCCATGCCACTGGACTTGGCAAACTGGGCTTTATCGGACAGAGAATAGGTATCTGAATGACGGGGTTATAAGGTAAGCACCAAAGGGAATGAGGATACACACCGTCGTACGTCACAACGGTGGCTTGACTCGTGTTGTAGAGGTACTTTGAATGTCTCTCGGTTTAACAATGAGAGCAATAAGACGGATAGGGCTTACAGGAGTGTCGCTGCAGTTATCCCAAGCTGTCGAAGATTATTGTCAACATTGCGGTGTTCATCCTGAACCCAGACACTCACCCATTGTGAACCCGCCACCTTGCCCGTATGTTCCATTAGACTTGACCAAGGCCCCGGAGCCGACGATATCTTTGAACGCAATTTGCTGTCCCCAATACGACGTAAGGTTGGCAGTGGCGGCAGCGGTTGCCTGAAGGTTTGCGCTCTTGGGGGCAACGTGGGCACGGGCACCATTATGGAAAGAGGCGCCTGCGGCCTTCGCATCCGCTCCGTTTTCCTTCGGTTTCTGGAGAAGCACCATGTCCGGCGACGGCGCAAAGCTACCAGTCAACACTGTCTTAGAGCTGTGAAACATATCCGTAGAGAGGCAAGCCAAGAATGAGCTGTGCGATCCAGTAAGCGAATGAGTCGATTACTAGGTAGAGCACCAACCTGAGATGCGGGGAACTTGGCAGCAGTCCACTGGGCAAGTGCGGCTTGTGCACTAGCTGTAGGCTGCCAGGAGGTTCCGCAAAGGTTGCCTATAGTGATTGAACATGAGATGTACGAAACTCAACGGGTAGGAGACCAACCTAATGGCGCGTTAGGTCCTGGGGTAGCGTTCGCACCCCAAACATCGTAATTCCTGCAGGAAGGTTTAGCGGAGGAGAACAAAGAGCGGGTCTGCACGAACATAATGTTGACGTAGGTCATGACAGCGGCATATGCAGAAACATCTGTAAGTGGGCTGCCGTTGGATCCTAACCAAGGAAGCTGGGTCACAGCGGACGATATGATCTTGCTTGTTCCTACATGACACCTGATTAAGCAACATCATGGAATGCATTCAAGAATGATAACGACCAAGGGCAGTCCTTAAGAGCTTGAAAAGACTGAGAAGGTTGGCTGAATCTGCAGAAGAATAAGGTTGTCCGGCTCCTGGGCTATTTGGGTATTCCTAAAAGAGAATGAGGACGCCGCAAGTAGGCAAGTGTAATTACTGAAGCAAAGCTCTTACCCAGTCGATGTCGACACCTGTTCGAAAATCAGGATCAGCGGGTTGGAAAAATTCATAAGACAGTATTACCATCCAGGCCGTAGGAATTGATCATGGACACAATGGAGTTGGAAAAAGTGGTTCGGTTCGCCGAGGAAGAGCAAGCCTGGCTGTAGTACTGACAGCCGCCCCAGCCACCTGGATGAAGGATAAGTGAGATAATGAGGAGGCTACAATTACGAGGATCATCCACCTATAGAAAGGACAATTCGAGTACTATGCCCACTTGAACGAGCGGCGCTGACCAATCGCTTCAAGACCGCTGCACTTGTAGAGTCCAAAGAAACGGTCGACGAAGAGCTTGGGGTGGCGAAGGCTAGAAAAAGAAAAGTTCATCGTCGTAGTAAATATTGCCAACAGAAGTTGCTTACCAAACCAGATAATGTCAAATTTGGAGAAATCAGGCCTTCGGCGGAACTGAGGCACTCCAACCAGGATAGTAGGCACCAGCGATCATTGACGCTTGAGTGCCGACTTCTCCGTCCAAGGCAGAAGAGAGCTTCAGAGCTTTGTTTCGGGTCAGGGTAGAAGGTAAGGCATCCTCAAGGTCGAACTTGATAGCGCGTTCCACAGACTGGGCAGAGAAAAAGTTGAGAAGGGCATGTTGACTTTGATACTTCGGAGTAGAGAGGAGTCGGAAAGGTATTTCGTTAATCCAGCCTTACGTCCGCAATAAGCTCATCATCGACCCAGCAGAGGGTATAAAGTTGTAGTTAAAAGTCGCTTTGGAGGAAGGTCATACGGGTCCTGCATAGCCTCTACGTCATAGGTTGGTGTACAAGGATCACTATTTTTGAAATTGGCACGACTTACGATGAAGGGCCACAAACTGAAAATCGCTTCAGCACAAATGAATCAACGCATGAGGGATGAAAGTACCTCTGAGTACCTCCTTTGGGAGATTAATTCCTTGCCATTGATAGTAGCCTGGATGCTATAGAGAATATGGGGGCGAGGTCTGGAAGCGGTAGTGTGACTGGTGATATTGACAGTGGCAGTCATGGCGGGGAAATGGCTGAGTGACCCTCCCTGGCAGGAGGGTTAAATACAACAGAGATATTCCATTCCTGCGATCCTTGGTTTGAGAAGCTCTAATGATACTTTGGAAGCACACCCTGCTCCCATCCAAGCTGTCCCAAAAAATATGAAGGTCATCCCTCATCCACTCGTGCATAAACTCCAAGAGCACCATCACATGGTGCCATGATACTCGCGTAGCATCACGGGCACGAATTGTCCACGAATCAAGTGTCTGCGACAGATTGTCGACAGAGACCATAAATATCTTGTAGTCTGAGTTCATTGTTGGTTTATTTTGAGAACTGATAGTGGGACCGCCAGAAGCTCTCTAAAACAAGAGGTCGCATGGCCAAAAAAACATGTTCTGGTCTCGATTTAGCGCAGAAAAAATACTGTGCGTCAGATAAGATTGTAGAACGGCGTCTAAGGATGAACAATCGGGCATGAAACCACAGGATGCGGACTACAACGACACCCGACTGAGAGAGCTTCGTCAGGCAACTGTTCTATCGTATTGTCGTTCACACGACAGCGGGCAGCAATCATGTGTTGGATGAGCTTTATGCCGCGAAGAGAACGTGGAGCTTTGTTGGTTCTTATGACTTGTCTATCAATCCAAGTAGAAGGGAAATCCAAGGAAAAACGGAAGCTCACCATGCTGCCCAATTATAACTGGCTTCGTCACACCAACTAAGGCTTGGAAACCGCCTGTTTATCGTAAATACTTTCCGGCTTCGGACACAGCGAGTCCTTATCAAAGAAACCGAATGGTACAACTAGGGAAATGTGGTAGAAAGGCGCGACTTGCAATTGACCTGCATGGATCATGGGTGCTTGGAAGGACGCGACTTGGGGTATCAAAAACAACATGCCACTCGGGTCCGACCGAAGAACGGACCGTAATCGCCTTGAAACTCCTCTCTTTCGTCCAAAACTTGGTGATTTCTGACTCCATGCACGGATCCGGCCAAAATCAAACTGGGAGGAAGTTCAAGTAGACCTTTCGAGGTCCTTGTACTGTCGAGATGTTGAATTCCACTTTCTTTCATCGCAAAAATCCTATTTATATAAGAACCACTGGCTGTGGGATGCCCGCAGGTCTTTAGTCGATCCTTACCCTTGGCCACGACCATTGCCCGCCATATCTTAAATGGAATTGGTGAGATTATTTCAAAACCCATAATATATCGATAGGCGCTCACTTTCCTGGGTTCGCAAAGTCTTCTTTTGAATCGATGCCTTTGTCGATTGCACAGGAAGCCCCGGCCGACGTGCTCTCGAAAATATTTCTGCAATGTCTACCCAGCGACCCTTTAAGTGTAAAGCAGCCAGACGTGACACAAGCACCCATGCTTCTCACTCAAATATGCTCCTACTGGCGAGACGTCGCCCTCAACACCTCAAAGATTTGGGAGCAACTCTATCATGTCTCCTTTGTCGCTCGGTCCAAGAGTCCTTCCAACGACGTTCTGCGGGAGGGAATCAACTCAGATGACGTGCAGTTTTTACGTTGGTGGTCAAGCAATGTCCACCTACGAGCCCCTATCCTCCGCCTTGGGCTCACTTGGTCAAAGGCCACTCTTAGAGGCCAGGTCCTGGAAGAGGATCTCGACCCATTCTTCACGTCCTTTCTATCTTCAGCGCAATATCTCGACTTGGGTGCTTCGTATATCACCATACTCCAGAGCTGCTTCAAGAAAAAGCCTATAATCTCTCCTAATCTTCAAACTCTCATCCTCCGATCCAACATCGCCACGTCGCCTAACGCAACGGACCATTCGCACCGCTTCCAGATAATGCCTATCGACACGACACACTCTCTTGCGATCCGTAAAGTATACGTGGAACATCTAGTGTTCTCAAGCAAACGTCCTGTCGAGTCCGTCCTGCCCTGGACACAACTCACCCATATCCGCTTGGTTAATACCAAAATACCCTCCATGATGTGGTCCCGCCTCCTTCGCCAATGCACTAACCTTCAAATTGGACAATTCTTTGTCGAAATGGAGCTCAATGACGACGTGAACGAGGACCACGAACCACCTCCAAAAGCCACCCTACCAAAACTTCGCCAGCTACATCTCACGCTTGACGTCAAAAGCCGCTCACAAATCGAAAACGTATTTGAAGGATTACAATTCCCTCATCTAGCCGCCTTCCGCTTCAACGCCAAGGCAGTGTCTCTGGGAGAACTCCATCATATCCTGAAGTCCATGCCTATGCTCACAGAACTCCAGTTATTCGGGCGCATCCCTTTCCAGTGGCAGACGAACAGCGTCGGCTTCCCCCCTCCGAATGCAACAGAAGTCTCGCTTTGGAATTACGTCCCCCACCTAGAACGGCTCTTTCTCGACGGCAGCCACGTTCCGAATAAACGATTGATCCACTGGTTCAAAAGGGCATACGGGACAGGATGGCTTCAGTTAGGCTCCGGCACCAGTTGTCTCAAGAGACTGGACCTTACCATTGAACACCCCAGTGACGAGATTGACGAGATCGCGGTTAATCAAGCAGCTCTCTGGCTTTACGACGAGAGTGACTCCACTAGGCGAGGCGAATATATGGCGGAGAAGTTGCGTCACTTCATTGGGCGATGGAAACTCGAAGGTGTCGAAATTGTACTCCGAGACCTTGGGGCACCCAACATGTGGTCAGAACAGATTTTACCAGAGGACGGGTTATGTCCCGATTTCGAGGATTTGGGTTTCTACAAACAAGAAAGCGGCCCCGATGATTCCTACCAATTGTAATGATACTATTTCACTGACGACCCCAATTGCCCACTCAACACTAGATATATCATTGCATAAAAATTTTTCGGATATAATAAATTTCACCTACTTCATAATTCATGTATAAAATATAAACGAATCAATGTGAAAGATTGCCTCGATACAACTCTACTTCAATTACACATCTGTGAACAAACGAACTGTCGATGCCTACGATAAACGAAGTAAAATCGGAGAAGCAACTACTACTACGTGAGGTAACGATACAATGATGAGCAAAAAAAAACTTCTAGATCCCAATTCTTTTTCCGTCGGTAATGTTGTATACAAATGGTACGTTTATTTGAACTGCTCGCAAATTAGCTGCATGAGGAACATGAATAATTTAGAGAGCTGTTGTTGACTCACGTTCTTGCCATCAGCCCACTTCTTACCATCGATCTCCAGATCCCAGGCAAGGGCAGCCTCGAAGAAAGCCTTATCTTCAGCATTCTCCTTTACGTCGAGTTTCTTATAATCGTAAGACTCCCAATCCGGAGCGGCATCGACAACGCCTTTGACATCCTGGCCACGGAGAATAAGAGCTCCAGAGATGACGGAGTTTCCTGATGTGCCGAGCACACCAACTGAACCGAAAAGGTATTTGCGTGATGCCTCAAGACGGTTGAAGAACCCTCCGATTTGGTTGGAGGACATGAAGGTCTGTGTAAGCTCTTCGTTGTACTTGAAATCGACTCGCCATGTGGAGAAACCAGCATAGTCGAAGCTGAAGATAGGATAAGCAAAAAATAACAACAGATGAAGGGGAATCCTCACTTCTCATAGAACCATTCTAGAGAGCCTCCAGCGCCGCGGGTATCTTTGTTGGAGTAGGCGCGCTTCCAGTCCTCAAGGTTGAAGGTCGATTTAGGGAGGTCGTCGAGGGGGTTCTTGACCTTGGGCTCCTCTGGAACGAGGGGCTCGTCTTCATCATCTTCCTCCTTCGCCTTTGGCTTTTTCTCGGCCTTGGGTGCAGCCGGCGCGGGGGCGGCGGCGGGCTTAGCCTCCTTCTTCTCTTTTGGTGGGGGTGTGTACTGAAGGGCCTTTTCAGTGAAAGTTGTCTCGCCAAAAACGCCTTTCAGTTTGGGCTGGTTAAGAATGGTGTCCAAGTGGCGAATGAGGTTGGGAAGCTTGGCCCTAAGGGGAGCATCGATGGTCACTGACACGGCTTTCTGAATGGTTCCGGCAATGAAGATGTCGGCGAGAGTGATGCGCTCGCCTACGAAGAATGTGCGAGTGGAGAGGTGGGCTTCAAGGGTGTTGAGCGTGCGGGTTTGACGTTCAGTGAGGGTGGTATGTGTCTGTTGTTTTAATCAACGAAGCATAAAGATACGGATGACAATTCTACTCACGGCTTTGTTATAAGGATAGAAACCGCGGCACAAGCCACGGATGAGATCGGTGTAGTTGTCAACCTCTGACTCGATGAGATGAACCCATTGATCGACAAGAGCAGCATCTTCCAATGAGCCGCCAAGGAGGCCGGAGTTGGGAACGAGACCAGCCACTGGACGAGGTAGAGATCAGCTTTCTGAAAGGTCTGCACCGAGCAATTTGATAAATTAAAGGCTCCAAGCTTGAACACGGGCATAAAGGAGGGAAACTAGCTGAGAAAACGTATACTCTCGTCTCCGCTTCACAGTCCATCCAGAAAGAGATCGATTAGATGACTGATAAGAATACTGACCATAGCGAGCAATTGCGGCGCCTTCGAAGAGCTTAAAGCCATCGGCGCTCTCCCAAGCAGGGATCTTGCCATGGGGGAATTTGGCCAAGAACTCTGGCTTCTTATTGTCTACCATGTGCTCATAGGCAGAAGGCAAAGCGATCTCAAGGCCTCCCCAAGCAGCGACTGCCTTGATCTGGTTTACAAGCAATCTATCAGTACAGTAAAAGACTTCACGGCAAAGGAAATAATATACTCACAATCGTTCCTTTTGCTTGATAAGTAGTGGTCCATAGAGTTCCGGCTGGAGACATTTTGAGGGATGTAGGATGGAAAGATGGAGGAACGAGATAACTTTTCCTAAATTTTTGTCGAGTCAATCAATCTATGATCTGATATCACGTGCACGCTTCAGGGTCGGCTAAGTTCTGCCGTATCAAGTAATTCAGGGCCAACGAATGGAGTTGAATGGTGGAAAGTTTGGGCACCTTGTCTTGAAGTCTTCAGCGACAAATCTCTTAAAGTTACTGTACCAGCAAGTTATTTGAACCCATGCCATTGCCGGAACAGAGGACTCTGAGCGACCCCGCTTCCAGCCTATGCAGCTTGGAGCGCATATATTTAGCGGTTCAAGTGAAAAGGATGTCAGCAGTCTGAAGCGGCTTACTGAGACTTTCAAGAAGGCTCTAAGTCTTTGTAAGAACGGATGAAGATGCCATGGATCCACGTCATTGATCATACAGACCGGCAATTGCGCTGAACCGGTTTGTCTTCTCTGTTCCTCTGCATAAATAGTGCCCATTTGCTTCCAGAACCCTCGTCTCAGCACCTTACTGATTGTCACCATGCCTCTTCCCACTCGTAAAATCGGCCAAGACAATGTTTCAGCCATTGGATTTGGACTGATGGGTCTGTCTGCATTTTATGGTCCTATCGAAAACGACGAAGACAGATTCAAAGTAAGCACATCTCAGAGCGGCATAAATGTTGCTGATTCTCAATTCGATTACTAGGTGTTGGACGCTGCTGTGGAAGCTGGCTGCACCAACTGGGATTCGGCGGACGTTTACGGCGACAACGAAGACTTGGTCGGAAAGTGGTGCGCATTCTCCTCCCGCGTTCTCTTATGGGAAGAACCATTCAACCTGACCATATTCTTTGCATTTGTAAAGGTTCAAGCGGACCGGCAAAAGGAACGAGATATTCCTGGCCACTAAATTTGGAATCAACCGCACCAAGGAAGCGAAAAAACATATCAATGGCGACCCCGAATACGTGAAAAGCCCGTCGAAAAGTCTTTGAAAAGATTGGGTATCGAGACTATCGATTTATATTATCTGCATGTGGGTAACAAGCAGTCGAATTTCACGGGCTGGACTAACTTTTCTTATCTTCAGCGAGCTGACTCGACCGTCCCAATCGAGGTGCGTCATGTTCTGGGCTTATCAATATGCTGGCGGCGAAAACCTTAAACTCGTTTTTTGAATCTATAGATTACCGTTGGTGCCATGGCTGAGCTGGTCAAGTGAGCTACAGTCACATTTTATGGACGATCCTGCGACTGACCATACCAATAAAGGGAAGGAAAGGTGCGATACCTTGGTCTCTCCGAAGTTTCCGCCGACACCCTCCGCCGGGCCTGCGCAGTCCACCCTATCGCAGCCGTCCAGGTCGAGTATTCTCCATTCACCCTCGATATCGAACACGAGAATCGGGGCTTGCTCAAAGCGTGTCGCGAGCTTGGAGTGGCAGTTGTGGCTTACTCTCCACTGGGAAGGGGAATGTTGACTGGTACTTATGTGCGTTATACTTTCCAGTGCAGCGGAGGGGACGTAGTTTTGATCCAATTCATCCCTATTCCAGAAATCAAACCAAGATATCCCAGCAGACGACTGGCGGAAGACCATCCCAAAGTAAGTTATCAGCATGCCGTTATATTCAAGGACACAGTATATATTTTTGTTTAGGTTCAGTGATGAAAACTTCCCAAATATCCTAAAACTCGTGAACGGCTTCGAGGAACTCGGCAAGAAGCACAATGCCACAGCAGGCCAAGTAACACTCGCCTGGCTGCTCGAACAAGGAGACGACATCATCCCTATTCCTGGAACCAAGAAGATCAAGGTACTTGGTTCCACTAACTGACTCCTCCAAAAACTCACGCACTCACGCCCTCTACCATGTATATCTAGTATCTTAAGGAGAATCTTGCAGCTCTTGATATCAAGCTCAGTCCAGAGGAAGTTGCACAAGTCAGGGAAATCGCAAACAATGCAGATGCGACGGTCGGCGATCGGTACCCATCTGGGTCGATGCAACACCTATTTACAGACACTCCGAAACTCTGAAGAGGCAAACCAGCAGTGCTACCTTCAAGTTCAAAGGACTGACGACCAATGGAACCTTATGTATATAAAAAGAAGATTAGAATTCAGTCCTAGAACTTTGCACTTTGGAAACCATTTCGCCTACTTCATGGGATGACAAAAGCAAGCCTTGCCCACCTCCTCTATGATAACTTGGTCCATATGTCTGCTGGAATTGGATTCTGGTCAACACTTGAAGCTGTAAAATGTTCAATCCATGCATTATTGATTTCGGATATTTTCTGACTGGAGTAAGGTCTGGGCTTTTGCCTTGTCAAAATTATCTGAAATATTCGTCTCTAACCTTTCAAACTTATCATCGGTGCAGTATATACGATTTCTCAAATCGTGCATGAGAAGGCCAGTTGTTCATTGCTTAATTAAGGACGCAGCCGTCGATGAAGTGGAATGCCCTCAACGTCTTGCTGAACATTCCATGCGTCAAGCAACTAGAAGAGCAATGGCTTATTTGATATTTAATGACGATCAGACACTGGGAAGCCTTGCAAATGGACAATGAGGCCAGTACTAGTTGCCGACCACCCCAGCATCGCCTGTGGATGCAACGCTCTCGCATCCTTACCCAAACCCTAAATACAACAGGTGAAAATGACAGGCAAATTCACTAGACAGTCGAAACAAAAATCAACCCAACCTAACTACAGCGCACATACATCCCCGCAAACTCTGTCAATTGTTTGGATATTATGAATACAGAACAATTATAGACGATGACCCGTTTGCGAGTCAACAGACTGATATGGCGAACGTATACCAACAGTCATGACCTGTAAAGTGGAAGCAACAAAGATGATTAGCGAAGAACTTGAAGGTATACGGAGGAGTCGTAAAAAGAATATCAGATTTTCGAACTCTCGACAGAAGTATTAAGACAGGGATAACTGAAAAAAGTGGATCTCATCTCCTGAGCGCCAGGAACAGCGCACATACTCAGCAAGGGAACATTACTCACAAAGCTCACAAGGTCGCCACTCGCCAAGGCCGAAAGTGAGATACTCATCAGACATTCACTCCTCGACTAGCATAATGCAGCCTCGACGTCCTCGCAATGGTGGATTGTCCCTAGAAACGAGACGAGGTCAGAAGACGTAAAACTAAAAAGTCTTGGAGTTGCAGAAAAAGATCAGATAGGATTGGTTCTCATTGGTTTAGTGGGGCGTGACTCCCTCCTCGAAGAGCTGGGTTATCGAGCATGATGCTCTTTTTCATCGCGTCGGCGGTTGGGAATCAAAGTAAAAGTTGAAAAAAACTGACCAACCATTGTAATTATCATTCCAATCAATCTTGACACGACGTCGACGATTTCGCACAATAAACAGCATTGTCCAATAACTGGCAATAGTATCACGTAGGTTCGACACAGAAAACGAAGGAGGCCATTTGAACAGGTCAAGAACATACAGTACGAAAAAATGTTGCAAGGAAATATATTTTCACCAAATGTACCCACGGTCAGTTTAGGGGAGGCTCGGAGTGACTTGCGTTCTTCCAAGGAAGGACATCGCGACATGCAAACGGGCGCTTGCCACATTACTTCAAGGGTTGCCTTAATGTCACCACGTTCTCTAGCAAGAGCTCTGAGCTAACAGTTTCCTTGTTTATATTACAGACACACACTCATTTCCCAAATTATGGACGACAGCGCCGCGGTTATGTGAGTCATGACAACCAAGTCGGCCCTTATTAACGTCTCTCCCAGTCTCTCAACCCAAGAAGCAGCTATACACGAAGAGAAACGAAGCAAGATACCTCTCACAGGTGTCTTCTATGCTCCGAATGCGCTGGTCGTGTGTCTCAACTGCAGAGACCGTTGGTATCTCCGCTTGAACACCTACTATCGGATACTTCACGACATGTACCATCTCCTGAAGAAGAAGTACAAGTACGCCATGTCATCGACGAAGCCAAGATGAGGATCTCCGAGATCGATTCTACGACAAAGCGAATTAAGTTGCTTCTCGGCGAACTTGCCCAAGAACGCGCCAAAATTCAGGATTTCGGAAACAAACACAGAGTGATGGTCGCACCTGTTTGGAACCTGCCTCCAGAGATACTGTCACAGATCTTCATTTTCTGTCTTCCTCGTCGTCCCCCACAAAAATCAAGCGCAGTTCGCTGAGACGAAGTTTTCTCCTGTCCCGAGTCAATCGTCACTGGCGGAGTGTCGCCATACGGACGCCCCAACTTTGGACGACTATCTACCTTAGCCTCAAGTCATTCTCGAAGGAAGAAGGTCATGTTTGCATGCCGCAAGTATTTCTGGAGAGATCCGGCGCTTGCCCTCTTTCAATCGGCGTTAGCGCCAAGGAGCATAGCACGGACATTCTAGACTTCATCATACCACTATCTCATCGCTGGCAGCGTATTGTTTTTGATACCACCGTGGCAATGCTTCAAGCGCTGCATCCGATCGAAAATCGAATACCTCTGTTACGGACACTGGAAATTAAAAATACCTTCTGGTCGGACAACATCGAGCAGAATCCCCTTGCTTATTTTTCCAAAGCTCCCCTTCTTCAACATGTCGCAATCTCTTGTGCCTTTCTCTCAACCTTCCGTGTGCTCCCAATGCACCAGCTAACGACATGGGATAGCCCTGTCCACTTACAGGACTTCCCTCGAATTTTCGAGCTTGCCCCAAATCTCGAAGAATGTTTCATACAACCAATGAGAATCGACGCTGGGCATATCATCAATGAAAACAACAGCGGCATCGCTCATAATCTCACGTCACTCCATATCAGCACCGGAGTGGTCATCAATATAGCAGTTCAACTGCAACATCTTCCCCATATGCCTGGTCTTCAATGTTTGTTCATGTATTTCGACAAACGAGTCACAGTTCCTCATCCCGAAACCAACATAGTAGTTTTCTTCTCTAAATTGGGAGGACAACTTGAGACACTCACGCTCGGCGTAGGACTCCAGCTATCAACAATACGAAATTGCCTTGCGCATACGCCTCTGTTGACAACTTTTCACATGCACCGTATCGCTAACGATACGATCCTCGAAGATCTCATGCTTAATAATAGCGTTACACTCCTTCCCAAACTCGAGATTCTCCGTCTTTCAGGCAAGATATATTTTTCCCCGCAGGCTGTCATGAAAATTATACGCTGGAGGTGGGAGCATTCGAGTACCGCGAGCTCGACGACTGGAAGTACTACAAGTAGTGACAGCGCTAGCGATGACGGAAGCCAAAGTGGGACTCATCCACGGTGTCTAAGGTCTATTCACATCCTTCCACCGAGGCATGACAAGTTTGATGCTCGATCAAGAAAAGAGCTACTTGACTTCAATCAGCAAGGATTCGATGTTCAGATTCGGCAGTTGGATCGAACCGCGTTCTTCAGCCATCACACCCCGTTCACGAGCACACATCCGCGTGAGTGATTTACGTTGTCTTTATGTATGTCCTGGGTTAATATTTATGCAGCCGCACTCTCCTTGAGTACTGCCTAGTCTGTACACTCAAATGACTTCTGGTAACAACATCTAACTGTATATCTTGCTTGTACAATTGTAAAGAAATTAATTGCTGCCTTGTAAATGACATTCAAATTACGCTCTTATTTTGCCACCTCAGATTTGTCTAACAAGACCAACCAACCTCGGAGGAATGAGGGTTCAACCGAAAGAATAAATTCTCAGTTTATTGTGAACTGTTCTTGTCAAGAGTCTCAAATTTCAACGATTATCTGTAGTAAGTTTGTTCATAATTTGTGGGCATCTTTCATTCCGCTCGGTGAGAAATACGCGTTGATAGTACAATCATTATTTATTACATGCATGACAACAAACCTACAGAGAGTCGTCGAGAGTTACTAAGATGCCTTTTCTTCCTGAAAACTCTACCCAAGCCAGTCTGTCTCTCCTTTTTCAATGAACCTATCCAATCCTTCTTTGATCGGAGTATCACCCCCCACAAAATCAATTGCAAGACCTGCTGCATCTTCTCTATCGAGCAGGAAGGCAAGTACTTTCGCGACATCCGCTCTCTACAAAATCGTGTCAAGGATATTCGGTCAAGCAAGAGTGGATGTTCACATACGGAGACAGTCTTTCCTAAATGTGTTCTACCAATGTCAGCAGTACCTGTACTAGGATTGTTGTTCAATCCTCCAGGCCGTAGAATTATCCATTTGAAGGCTGTGCGATTGACGAGATCTTTGTCGGCTTCATATTTCCAGTGCATGTAAGCAGGTATGGCCTTCCTGACCCTACCCGACACAGCAATATCCTCTTCATTCTTTGCAAATAGATTAGCACATGCAGTCGATAGCGCCGGAATCAATAACTTACATAGTGTTGAGGTATTTTGTTGGGATCGCGAATGTCGATTGCCGAAACCAGTATCAATCTCGGTTTCGGCCCCTCAACAGCTTCTAGAGCATCAAAGACCTTCACTGCTCCTTCGTAGTCCACCTTCTTTGTCCTTTCTTCCCCGCCTTTTGACCCCGCTCCGGCAGAGAAATACACGACGTCATACCCGTTAAATGCCTTGCTGAAATCAGCAATAGAGTCGTCCTCCAACGACAACACAAGAGGAGTCGCGGAGACGTCTTTGATGTCCTGTTCCTGCGCAGGATCTCTTATGATAGATGTTACGGAGTGCGTCGGTGTGAGCAGTTTGGCAAGGAGCAAGGACACCTGTTGACATGATCAATGTCATGAATTCAGAGCGTGTCTCCCAGAGACGCGATTCAGACTGACGTTTCCGTGACCACCAACAATGATTACTTTCTTCGACATATCCAGGTCAAGTTGAGAGTAAGAGAGTATGAGCTGGGTCTTCGAGGATGGATGGATTGGGGATCAGTGCGGTCCCTAACAAGGTAACCGCTGGTCAGTCCTCTGTGAGACGGATAAGCGGTCCGGCGCTCCTCACACTTGACTCTTGCCTTCCATCGTGCACATATCTTCCCCAAGGATGTATTCTGAACTAGCTGAGATACCTCTTCCCATTTCAGCGCATTTTGTGACGCGTCATGGTGATTTCTGACTCGGAAGAAACCCGAAATGTTTAGCGTATTGAAATGTGGCATCTCTAGATCAAGCTGGCCCAACCGTTGTCGAAGTATCCTACACGATTAGAGATCATGTTCAAAACTTTAAACGCACAGTGGCCAAATCGATTGTCTTCTCAGCAGAATCGACGTCAATTCCTGCCGTAACAACGCTCCAGACAGGGCAGATCAACTGTAGATAGTGTATATAGTCGGACGTCCTACATAAGGCAAGCGCCTCAATGGACAGTAAATGGAAAAAAAAAAAAAAAAAAAACAACGCTCCAGGATGTAGATGCTATTGCTCAACTTACTTCTCCATCTGGAAGAAGACGGGCAGTGTTGCGGAAAGCTAGAGGTTCTAGGTTTGTGGAGATTTGGACTGATGGCTTGTTAGAAACATCCATGAATGTAACAGAACATCATGGAGAGTTCTATGCAGATGGTGAGAGCATCAGTCGGTATGATAAAAATGCGACCAGTTTGACACTCTTCAAAATTCAGAAATCGTCGGGTCCTTATCATTTTCTCCTTCTGAGACCTCGATTCTTTATTCTGCAGAGGATAAGCCTCCGGAAGGAGACGACCCATTTGAAAGGTTCCGTTATAACCCAGATTTTGGCGAGGGCCTTCATGGAAAACGTTCACCAGTCATTTTCATATTTCATTGGGAGAAGTCGTCAGCATCTAATCCTTGTACAACCACACTTTCGCGACTCAACATTGCTTCGAGGACAAGATTTGGTCAAGCAGTCTTCTCACCTAACTCGGAAAAAATTATCTACACCACTGGATACGAATTAACGCTAGATTCTCGCATGCTCGGCATCAAGGGCTGCTTCAACAAACCGTCTGGCATTTGGCAGTTACTTCTCTCCTCCAAAATTCCGAGTGAAAACGCTAAAGCTCCCCTGTGCATATTGATACCACGGCCAAAAAACTTACCTTGGCCCACCAATCCTGCCGTTCGCCGCGTATAGCGACTCATAATGGAAAATCTACCTTAATTTGGCTGGAATGCGCCACTGGTGGCGCACATCTTGCGACTTCATCACTACACTCCCTTGACATCAGCCTAGACGTTTCAACGGTCTTGGATATTCAACCTAGTCACAAACCCCTTGTTGGGATCGTTGAGAAGCCGGCATCAGATGGGTTTCCAGGTCTTTACCCACCTTACAGCCTTTTGCACTCCCCTTCAGTCTTCCCAGAAAGCTCTTGGTTAGGCGCATCTATTCTTCTTCACTCACAATGGGGCTCCCGTATTACGGTTCTTCAGATATCCTTAGCTGACGGTTCCATAAAAAACCTTACTCCAAGTTCAGACAATGATCTCTTCAGCTGGTCAGTACTGGCCACAGATGGTTGCTCTCAGGTTATCTGCAGTCGCAGTTCCCCCTCAGTTCCATATGAAATTATGCTTGGAAAACTTGACAAGTCAGGATCCGCAACATGGCGCCCGCTCGACAAGCCTAATCTATCAGAGCATGGTTCGTTTTGTGTCTATTCTCCCCAGTTTTCCCTCTCTTTTTAACACATCTCCAGTGAGGTTTGCATTGGCGAGAATTAACACGACAATCGTTCCGATTCCTGAGCGTCCACTTGTTGAGACCATCGTCCTGCAGGATAGAGCATACACAGAGGCGTCTGTACCACCATGCATAATTTCCCCTCATGGAGGGCCCCATGGGGGGAGTACCACGGCCTTTTCCCCAACTACTAGTTCTCTAGTGCTCGAAGGCTGTAAGCCCTTCAATTTATTTCTGAGGACTTACTATATTGTTTGCTATTAGATACCATTTCTTTTCCAAACTATACTGGCACGCCAGGATATGGAGAAGCCTTTTTGCAAGGCCTAGTCGGTCACTGCGGAGTGCTGGACGTTCAGGATTGCATTGCGGCAGCGCGTCACTTAATTTCCATAGGCATTTCGAAGGAGGGTCCCGGAATGCAACTGATTACAGGTGGAAGTCACGGAGGGTTCCTTACCGCTCACTGTAAGCTGAATGCGTTTGCTGAGTTCGGTTTTGACTCAATTTGCGTCAAGTGATAGGACAATTCCCAACATTTTTCTCTGCAGCAATACTCCGCAATCCTGTCATCTCTGTTGGGGACATATCCTCAAGCGATATACGCGATTGGTACTTCTCTGAATTTGGAATCCCATACCTACTGTCATCTTCTTTATCCTCGAGCGACTCGTCGAATTTAAAACGGCCGCCCTTGGTCACCCCTCAGATATATGCCACCCTCCAAGCCGCTTCGCCTATCGCCTATGTCGATTCCGTTCGTATTCCAGTGTTGCTTCTCATTGGCGCAGCAGATAGACGTGTTGCGCCGTCGCAAGGTATTGACTATTATCACGCGCTCAAGGCAAGGTATGCTCAGACAGATGGAGACAACAAACTTCGAGTGGAAATGCTAGTCTTTGAAGGGGAAAGTCACCCACTTGACGGAGTAGAAGCTGCGCAAGCGAGCTTTGAGGCGACGAAGAGGTGGTTCGCGGAGGCCAAATGATTCGATGGCTCATGATCAGGTAAAACTAGCAAAAATACATACATATTGGTGTTCGTACAAAGAACTTTTGTGGTTGTTATAGGAATGTAAGTAGGACAGCCTCAGTCGCCTGAACGTCTACACCACCAGCAACATTTGCGGTCTGGACTGAGACCTTACCGCTGGGCTTTCCAGTACTGGTTTCAAATGTCTGGCCACCCCAGGTCACACCGGAAGTAGCATCCGCGTGGCTATAATTCTGTGTAAATAATTGACCAGTGGATGGCATAGAATATTTACTCACGGAATAGAAAGTCGTTTAACCGTCATCTTTGTCGGTGCTCCTTTTCCGGTAATACCTAGGTCAACATGGATGCTGGTACGCGGGGTCGTGTCTGTCGAGAGGAACGCCTGTGAGTTGATAAGTAGGACCCGCGCCAACTTGCTTCCGTCGAAGAATGCGTATCCGGCGATCCGTACGTTATCGATGTTTAGTTCAACTGCACGTGTGTTACCGCTGGTGCCGATGGCCTCTGCCGCGACGATGGCTCCGTAGTATTGCGGCTGGATGTGAGGTGCAAGTGGTGTGGCAAGAGTAGTGCCATCCAACGGCGACCTCGTCAGCGTAACAGGTTGCATCTGATGACAAGAGATCAACATAACAGAAAGCCCGGTCCTCGTTGCCTGAAGACTCACCAAACTGTACTTGTAGCCAATTCCAACATGGAAATATACGCGAGAAATTCCAATTTGTGGGCTGAGGTCAAAGAAGTTAACGACAAAAATTTTAATGGAATCAAGCACCACTCTTACGCAAATAGCGCATAGTCTAGAGTCCATAAAGCAGCGCCTGCTGTGTTGCTGACACCAGGAGCTCCCTTACGACATACATTAGTATCCTTTCAAAGCCAAAGATATTTGTCGTCTTACATGGCAGGAATAACTGTTGGTCTCTCCAAGGACATAATCAAGGCCCTTGGCATGGGTCGCGACAATATCTGGTGTGAACCCGGTCAAGTTTCCTCGAATAGTACTTTTGGTCATCAAGTCTTGCAATAGGCCACCGCTCCCGGAACAGAAAGTGCCACTGTAATGGTGTTGAGAGAATCTAAGCAAATCAGGGAGATATTTAAGTTTTCAATGGATGAAAAATAGCAGCTGAAGCTTACGTCGATATTAGAGATCCAGGCACAGACGAAAGTATCCCCTCGCTATAAACAGCCTGAGGCGAAAACCCGGTGGTCGATCCAGAGGAGCCACCTAGCGCACCAACCCAGAATTTCGTCGTAGAAGAAGAGGTCAGTTGTGCAGTGGCGGTTATATTTTTGGCATATGCCGTCCATCTTCACATAAGGTCGTCAGGCATGTAGACCATAGATAATACAATTGTAAACACACTCTCGGGTATAATCTGTCGATGTATAGGTGGCAGCCCTATGGCCGTTGAATATATAAATGTCAGGTTCATTGCCAATTTCGATGGCTTCGAGCGTGATCCCAGCCCTCTTGAAAGATGGGGAGCCGAAAGCCTTTAGAATTGACTTTATTTCGAGGAAACCAGCCGTGACGTTTGTTCTGGCCAAAGTTCAAGCCCCAGATGACGTGGGTATCTGAAAAACGGATTAAAAGAAGGTTAGACTCAGGTAAATTTGACATTCACTTGGTGGGAGGAACTGAGCAGCTTGGAAATACCCATCACCAACGGTGACATTCGAGGCCTCAGGATATGGAGTGGTGGGATTGGGGGCAGGAAATATCGCTTCAGAAACTGTAACTTAGAGTAAGGAAATGTAGTGTGGTGACTAAACTAAATCCTACCTGTACGTTTCGATTAAAGTTGGTACGGTCCTCGCTGTCTGCTCCGATCCTGACACGTGGGGGTTCACCCGTGAGCAACCTCAAGTTGTCCAAAGTGTTGAAGAAGAATTGATTTTGCGAGGTCGTCCCAGCATAGTCCGTCCATCGGTCCTGTTCGATAGAAAGTGACACCAAGGATCGCGAGAGTGTCGGAGCTGTTGAAGGAGCAGTAAGAGGAACGGAGACACTAACGCATAACGCGTGTCTCACGAAGACAGACAGAAAGATGAGCTTTTGCAGAAACAAGAAGCTTGACATTTCAGCAAATTGTGGCGGTTCGACGTGGCGGAGAATGTTTATATACTTTTTTCTTGTCACTTATAATCTTTGCCATCTTGAAATTTTAGTGAGCCTCATGATCGCGAAAGTCGCGTAAGTGGCCCACTGCTCTCGAACGACGTATGCCAAATTTCTGGAAAGCAGTCTCCGGCGCGGGCGGGTAGCTCAACTACGTCTTCGAACTCATAGGATTGATCTGCTGACCACCCCTGTGTTATAAATTCCTCGAGGACTCCAGGGGTTGGGAAAAAGAACCGAAGGGAGCAGAATCGAATCGAGATACGACGAGAGTCGCCGACTGCCTGATTAAAGAGGCAAGACAAAGAGGGCTATGAGGCCAGAGATAATAGACTCTTCCAACACCCACTTTTTTCTGAACAGTCATGAACGGTTATATGACATGGGCAAGGTTTTCTCTAAGGGTGGGGATAGAATGCCTGGGTTCAGATTATATGGTTGAGGTCGAAGGGTTGAAACGTTGACGTGCCACGAATACCGATTGTGTAGACGACCTTTCTTGGAATGGTCAAGAAAAGAAAATCATCGTGCACGAAAGCAGCAAACAATTGGCGCTTTCCCACAGTCGCTTCGGCAGCCGGAACAACCTCGGCATCCAAGCCCTTGGTGTCGAAAATCCAGCAAGTTTGCTGGAATCAAGACCGAATAGCAATCATTCGGACACTTATTTCTCAGCCGTGATTAGGAGCTTCTATTCTCTAACTCTTATATACGTTTTGTTCACACCGGACTGACGAGGTGCTTCTCATTTTCCTGATCTCAGGACATATCATGGGGGTTTATCTCCGCAAATGCTGTATAATTGCATGACAATGATAACTTCAAGTTGTGGTGAAGATCTTGATAAATTTCTCCGCTGGCTAGAGGGGACGTACATTTCGGGAAGCTCGAATGGATATCAGAATTCCATGTCTATTTAACTGCTTGTCTGCAGGTCTTGCCAGGCTAGGTCCAGGAAATAAACCCTCCCGCATCAAATGAGGATGTGTATTCTTAGAACCTGCCGTGATTCTATCGGAGTAAAGGTTTTTGCGACATCAAACCGACTTTTTTTTAACCCAGCAAGCCTGATCGGCGCTTATTTTCAACTTGAAGAAATGCGGAAGGAATTCTAGATATATTTGTTCCTGCTCAATATTTGCAAAAAAACTCATTTTTAAGGAAGTTGCTGAAGAGCTCCACGACTAGAATTTAATTTGGTTAGATTTAAGTCAACGCGCAAACACATTGGAGGTCGGCCGTACCTTGGAATCGACCACAACATCGATGACCGTATTGAGAGACTTTGTCGAAAAGGCCCGTTCAAGTCGTTAAAAATTATCAGAGAAAATGCTCGCAATCATTTGTATCGACTCTGATCATGAGTCTGTCGAGTATAGAGACCAATTGTTACGGAAACAAAAATGATGGGCAACCTCGCCAAGCGGCTGAGGAACTGTTACAAGGAATGACCAAGAACGCACTCAGAGCTTACCACTACCGTAAAATTCTTGGTCATCCGTTTGTTTGGAGAGTGGACATTAGAGAGTCTCTTGCTGAGCAGAAGTGCTAGATACTGAGGCATTGGATACTGAGGCATTGAAGTCCGTCGTCCAGCTCAAGTAACCTCGCCATAGAGATATGAACAGCATGCGAAATTTTCTGGTTGCCCAAAAAATAGATTGCTATTGGTAAATATTTTTTGAATTCCAGTAACGGTGAGCCCGATGTTCGCAGTTTACTGAGTTCCCGGCTTTGGCTCCAGTGAGTCCAGACTGTCCAGTCAGATGGTCACAGAGGAGTCTTAGGCCGGGTCTGCGTTAAAAATCGAAAGGTTTGAGTGAGCAGCCTGGTTCAGATTCGTACACTGCTGGCTGTCCGGGGTATACCAGTAGACAGTCGCAGACAATGACTTGAAGGACGTGGTCGTCATCCAACCAGACATTGACCGACGTCACTGCAAGTTGCCATCAATCAATTCCAATTTTAGCCAAAAAAACCACGCTCAAAATAGAATTCGTTTCCGAATCGGGATCGACGATGAGGTTGGTCTTCTTCCCGCAGCAAGGCTTCTCAAGCTCCTTCTACAGTGCCTCTTAAGCACCCAGTTTGCATCATATAGAGCACCTACAGCCATCTGCTATGCCAAGCTGAAGACATGCCGACAACCCTTGTTACTGGTTTCACGTTGCTTGGATGAAGAACTTGCGGCGTGCAGGTTCAAGCATCCGACAAGAAGGCCGAGCTCGTTCAATTTTCTTGGTTCATCTCCGTTGGCTTCTGGCCAGCAGATAGGGATGGGCTTGTGCGTTGGCTTGTTCTGGTCCTTCAAATTGTCATAGATGGCAGGCCTAGCGAACCTTGGCACCCTTGGCGGGTACATACAAGAACGGGGCAGCAACAGTGGCGCCAAAAACTCTTCCCTGTCCTCCGTTCACACCCAACAGCGACGTCCAACTGGTCGCTGGTACCATCTCACTCGTTACTCCTACCACCTTCTTTGACTACTTTTTATCTATATTCCTGCTGCCATTAATATTGAAACCCCGTTGAAATAACCAAATGCTCCTTGCATCATTCGTTCTGCTCACGACACTCTTCTCAACGACACGAGCAGTCACTGTCTATGGCCAAATACCTCTTGCTCAAACTGCAACCAGCGCAGCAGACCCCACATCGACTACCCTTGCAGCCTATGACAAAACAGAGTTGACACCTCCACCGCTCCCCAGCCCTCCACCAGCGACAGCCTACACCCTTTCCTTACAGCGAGATGCGGCTGCGGTCAACGGTCTTTCGATACCTCATGTCGGGCCTGGTTTTTGGGGATTTTCCATTGAAATGTCGGTGATCAGTCAAGTTTGTGCGTGCTTCGGATATTTCATTCTTATGTCTACCTTGCTCAACCGCTGGATATTGTGTTTAAGTGGGGAAAAATTCGTGAGTTCAAGTTCGGCCTCTCGAGTTTCTCTTCTGATATCGTACTAGATCATTGCTTCAGGTTCCATTCTTGAACCTCTTGGCAAACCTTCAAGAACGCTCTGGCGGTGTGGTCATCCGGTTGGGTGGCAACACCCAGGAGTTTGCTACTATGGTTCCGTTCCTCGAGGATGGTCGCACGTTTTCTAAGGAAGACTCGGGATCCAAACAGACGGTATGCACTTTACCCAGTCAGTGTATTTTTCTGAAGTCGACTAAGTAGACCAAAACCCCTGCGGTTTTATACACTATTGACATGTTTTACATGGCTTCCAATATTTCTTCCATGCTCAACGCCAAATGGTTTTTCGGTATATTTTTATCTTTGTACACTTTGGCTTCATTTGACAACGAATTTAGGTATACCATTCAACGACTCGGCAAACTGGCGTCTGACAATCGCAGAAGAAGCTCAGACCATCCTCGGCGACAACTTGATCGCGCTTCAGGCCGGGAACGAGCCGGACTTCTATCAACAGTGCGTACCGTCCCACAAAAAAAAATTGTAGCAGAAATTTGACCGAGAATAGATTCGGTCGTCGGGAGACCTACTCTCCAGAGCAATATTGCACGGAGGTGCAGTCTTTGATTTCCACCATTGACGCCAACCCGCGCATTCCGGTGAAGAACAGGCTGCTTGGGCCCAGCGTTGCCAGTGGCCCATGGACCCCAGAGCAGGTATGGGAAACTGGGTTTATCGACCGTTTTAAGGACAGGTTGTATGCCCTTACCGTGGAGCAGTGCGTTTATTCTTCGCTCTTTCTGTGTGCATGCTTAATTTTTTTTTTGACTGAAAATCACAGTTACCCCAACAACAACTGCGCAGCCATGTTCGGCACAAACGCGAACGTAATAAACCCACAAGATATCTTCCCTGCCTATTTATCCCATAACGCGGCCGTCCAACTCGTCCAGCCGTACTTGAACTCGGCGGCGCTTGCCCAGGCGGCAGGCAAGCCCCTGTTTATGTTCGAGACCAACACGGCGTCTTGTGGCGGCTTTGCAGGCGTCAGTGATTCCTACGGCGCTGCTCTCTGGGCGATGGATTATGGATTTCAGATGGCTTACGCGAATTTTACGCATGGGATGCTGCATGTTGGTGGTCAGAATGTTTTTTATAATGTGCGTTTGTTCTCGTTCCCTCCAGAGTTGCATCAAAATTTATTGTCAACTTGAATGTTACTTTGATACAGCCGTTTACCGCACCTCCGACCAACCAAACTACTTTCAATCAATGGTCTGCCGGAGCAGTTAATTACGCTGCCATCGTGCTCGCCGAAGCCTTTGGGAAGAGCAACACCTCGCGGATCATCGACCTATGGGGCAATGCCGGCTCGGTGTACACGCCTTCGTATGCTATCTACGAAAACAACGCGCTTAGCAAGGTTGCGTTATTCAACTATGTCGATGATAAAACAGGCGCGAGTGACTTGCGGGTTACGATTACTGTACCGGCTGGTGTTCCGTCGA
Source organism: Galerina sulciceps (assembly GCA_023014345.1). Taxonomy (NCBI): domain Eukaryota; kingdom Fungi; phylum Basidiomycota; class Agaricomycetes; order Agaricales; family Galerinaceae; genus Galerina; species Galerina sulciceps. Next base: position 714,639 of record JAEDXJ010000047.1, on the reverse strand, counting down.
CTGTGAGAGTCAAGTAAGTTAATCCTTCGTTTGGTTTGCGAAGGGCGCTTATTTTAAACAATAGATACCTCTCTGCGGAGTCGGTTTCTTCGAAAGCGAATATTTACTGGGCTGGTCAGGTAAATATTTATCGCCTGCTGGGCGCTCGCAGTTAACGCCCTAACTTTCTCCAGACTCTAGGTAACCAATTCCAAGTCGACGGCCGGTTCCGGGGCGCTCTCAACGTAACCACCATCACCTGCAATACCGCAGCTAATGCATGTATTATCCCTGTTCCTGCACCGGGCTTTGCGCTCGTCTTCTTCGACGGCAACGCAGAGCAGTTATCTATCGGGCAGGCGACGCAGACGTTCGCGACGACCGCGCATACCAAGGCGCACAACACCGCAACGTATAACGCTGAGGTGCTCGCGACGTCGAATGGGCGCTCTGGGTCGAACAGACACCAAGGCTTTGGAAGCACGAGCGTGGGGAGCGTCAGTGCCGCTCAAAAGCGGTCGGCGGTTCTCCCAGGCGTTGTGGTTGCTGTTGGGATGATACTTGGAGGCGTTTGGGCTGCTGGTGCAATCCTGCATTGAGCGCGAGGGATTTGCAACTGCCGACTGACAACTACCATATACAGTACTCCCCAACTCCGGAATGCCGACAGAATATATTTATATCGCAGTACAGCGGTCTTGCATCTTCGCCTTGGAATTGTTGCCTCACTCAGCTGATTGCGCCCCGAAAATATCTAGAAGCATAGCTGCCACCTCATAGGAGATTTTTTTTAAAGGTGAGGGATCTGGCCACTGGCGTATACCTTGCGACGCTTGCATCATACTTAGTTCGGGTTTGGAGGCTGTCGTAATTTAACGCTTACGGGGTGAGTATTCTCCAACCTTGATGGAGATCGTATGCTTACCATCCTGTCAGCGTTGCGTTGTGAGATCGCAAAGGGTTACGCTGTAAGAAAGTTTGTTGCCCTTCACTGCAAGCAGAAATCACTTCTCGAGAGGTTTTCAGCCTCTTGACTGCTAATCTAACCTGCGCTTTGGTCGAACTTGGAGACCTGACTGACTTGCAACAGAAGCAGTTGTTGTGCTATTTATAGCTGCAGTCCGACAATGAAACGGAAAGTCTTGGCAAAGTCTTGGCGACAGATGGAAAAACCTTCGACCGCGGGAAGTGTTCCCGAAGAGGCTGATTCCCGCCCAAAAAAATTGTTTGGACCAGATTTATCGCTCTGAAAAGGCATTTCCAGGGTCGCGTTTCAAAATTCGACTAAATCCGCAAACGCCCAATCCAACGCTGTTGGCGAACGGGCAATCCATTCCTTTCTTGAACAGCTCCTTCCCTCCCCGCAAGCTTTCTAACCCTCCCTGTCTTTTCTCTCTTATTCTATTCCGCGTCAGAGGATCTGACATAAGAATTTAACGATGTTGCTCTCCTCCCTAGGCCTCCTCTGCAGCGCCTTTACCACTGTGCGCGCAGTGACAGTGTACGGCCAGATACCTCTCGCGCAGACAGCAACCGCAGCCTTCCCGCATGCCACCCTAGCGGCCTACGACAGAACGGCCTTGACCCCTCCTCCTATACCCAATCCCGCCCCACCCACCGCATATACCCTCGCACTCCAACGCGATGCTGCTGCCGTACCCGGATTGTCGATTCCACACGTAGGCGGTTCTTTCTGGGGGTTCTCTATCGAAATGTCGGTGATCAGTCAAGTCTGTGCGTATTTCTACTCTCTTTTAGCTGAATTCGCGTTGAACGGGGAAAAATTTCAGTGGGCAAAAACTCGTATGTCTCCTGACGAGAGTTGTGGATCCTTTTATTCTGACATCATACACAAGGTCATTCTTACAAGTCCCTTTCCTGAACCTCATGGCGAATCTCCAAGAGCGCTCGGGTGGAGTTGTTATTCGAATAGGTGGAAACACCCAAGAGTTTGCAGCTCAGGTACCACTCGGGTCTCTGCCAAATGGCCACACGTTCTCCAAAGTAGACTCTGGCACCAATCAAACGGTCTGTATATGCTGCCTGATGTTGTCCGGTCTACATCTGAAGTGAATCTGACGCATATTTGCAGACGAAAACCCCTGCTGTCCTCTACACGCCGGACATGTTTTACATGGCCCATAACATTTCACATTTGCTCAACGTTAAATGGTTCTTCGGTAAAAACCCTCGTTTTCTAATCATCGGTTATTTGGGTATAACCTCTGGATTCTAGGCATACCATTCAACGACTCGGTCAACTGGCGGCTTACAATCGCCGAACAGGCAGAGAACATTCTGGGCGATAACCTTCTCGGTCTTCAAGCTGGGAACGAACCCGACTTTTACCAAGAGTAGGTTTCCTGTCAATCACACGCCGTGACATTATCCTTAGTTTCTTTCAAGTTTTGGCCGACGTGTGACTTACTCGCCCCAACAATACACCGACGAAGTCGGCCAACTCATCACTGTCATTGATGCCAACCAAAATATCCCTGTGAAAAATAACTTGATTGGGCCCAGTATCTCGACTATTATCTGGTCTCCTGAACAAGTCTGGGACACCGGCTTCATTGACAAGTACAAGGATAGGCTCTATGCCCTCAGCGTCGAACAGTACGCATTTTTTCTTCTGTGCATTGTTCGCATTTTACTCATGCTTGAACCATTTCTGAAGTTACCCAAATAACAACTGTGCCGTCCTAACTGGCCCGACCCCCAACAATCCGATCATAAACCCACAGGACCTCGTCGCGGGCTACTTCACGCACCAAGCCGCTATCGACCTGATGAAGCCATATCTGAATTCCCAAATGCTCGCTCAGCAAGCAGGCAAGCCCTTGATCATGTTCGAGACCAATACCGCTTCTTGCGGTGGCTTCGCCGGCCTCAGCGACAGCTACGGCGCAGCGCTCTGGGCGATCGACTACGGATTCCAAATGGCATACGGCAACTTCACGCATGCCCTGATGCATATCGGTGGACAGAACGTCTATTATAACGTGCGTCCAGCTTAATTTCAATTCTTTATGGAGGCTTGGCATTAAAACTATCGTCGCAGCCTTTCACTTCGCCACCCACCAACCAAACCTCGTACAACAAGTGGACTGTCGGCGCCGTGTACTACGCCACGATCGTCCTCGCTGAGGCTTTCGGAAAGACCAACACCTCTCAGATCATTGATCTCTTCGGCAATGCCGGAAACCTGTTGACGCCATCGTATGCTATCTATGAGAAGGGCCAGCTCAGCAAAGTCGCCCTCTTCAACTATGTCGACGACAAGACTGGCGCTAGCGCTTCGCAGGTCACGATAAGCCTCCCTACTGGTGTTCCGGTTCCAGCGACTGTCAATGTCAAGTGAGTATACTATTGTTGTTGAGCTGGAAACGAAGGTTCTGACCTAGTCTCAGATATCTGAACGCGACTACCCTTGTGACTAAGGATAACATCACTTGGGCCGGCCAGGTAAATCCTTTTGTCTTCTTGCTTTTAACACCCTGACTCAACCCTCCTCTCTCCCAGACTCTAGGTAACCAATTCGAAGTCGACGGCCGGTTCAAAGGCGCCCTCAACGTCGTCCCCGTAACCTGCAACACCGGCGCCAACACCTGCACCATCCCCGTCTCCTCGCCCGGCTTCGCCCTCGTGTTCTTCGACTCCACGGACGAGCCCCTGACCATCGGCCAGGCCACGGAGACATTCACGACGACCGCATACACGCAGCGCCATAACACGGCGACGTTCGAGCCGAGCACGATGTCGCTGTCGAATGGCCGCTCGGGGGCGTCGAGGCAGTTGAGCGGGACGAGTCCAGGGGATGTGAGCGCTGCGCGGAGGATGGTGGTGCTTCCTGGTCGCGGGGTGATTGCGCTGGGTGCGGTGCTGATGGGAGGCGCGTGGGTTGCGAGAGCGTTCTTGCCATGAGCTGTTACAGTTGTCTTGTCGGTGTCGGAAGATGCGAATGCGAATGCGATCCACACATGCACAGGAGAGTTTGTAAAGCTGGATTTTTAAACTAATAACAGTATCTATATGGTGAACTGATCTTCTGCTCTGTTCTGCCTCCTACATCTATCTACACCTACACGGAGAACTATCCCTGACATTTTACATCCATCCATCGCGTCCTCGGCTCGTCACTACTACTACCTACCCTTCCTAGAATCACCCCCAACATGTATTCTATCTCTAGCTTCGCTCCTTTGTTACGTGTATGTATATATCCCTTGGCCACAGCAGTTGACTGTGTCTCACAGTGTGGGCGGGATGGATCAAAACTTATTGTTGAACAAGAATTCAACTGAGAGAAGAGGGATATCAGTTCAGCTTCGCCGTGGATCACCGTCTTGATTTCGTCTTGACAGGGTGTATTGACCGACATCCATGGTGTTGATGATCCACGGTAGATGGTGGTTGACGAGTGTAGCAGCACTGTCATGATGAGATCAATGCTTTCCACCACTCGAAAGATGTACCAATGCCTATTTCTCAACATTACACAGGACGCGTACTGCGACAAACAAGAAATAGTAACGGAGGGTATGGTCATTAGCAAACAGCAAGATCAACAGCATGAGAAAGGTGGTAAAGTTAGGCGTCGTAAACTATTGTACACTAAAATGAGACATTCGAGTTAGGAGCAGTGTTATCTATCCATTAGCCATGAATAGCGTTCAATGGCGCGGAGGACGTAAGTGATATAACTCTAATAGACTCGAAGACAAGGCCAAGAAACGCAGATTATCCAAGTGAACGTTCAACACAGCTTTGAGGCAAATCCGATCCAAGAAAAAGGTCACACCAAGGTAGAAGAGGGCTCATGTATGCTTGTAAACAGCCTGAAAAAAGTGTCAGCACCTCAAGAAAAGTCACATCTGCAAAAAAATAGGACGAACATCGATCTGTTGCTTGAAGGTCTTCGCAATCTTCGCCCGCTGGATCTTCTGCGCAGCCGTGACCAACCCACTCTCCGGAGTCCACTCGTCCGGAGTCAAGACCACGGCTTGGAGCAGCTCATTAGGCTTGAACCCATTCTTCTTGCCCACTGCGTTACACTCCGTCAGTACGAGCTTCTGCACTGCAGCATCTTCGCACAGGTCATGGAGCGACGCTTTCGCATCTATGCCCTTGGCCTGGAGGACATTCCGGAGGTGTGCCTCATGCGGAATGATGATAGCCATGGGTTGGTTGGCCTCGGGCGTTGCGTGCACGCAGATGTTGCCGACCAAGTTGCATGCTTTGAAAATGGCCTCAAGACGTTCAAGTGCGATATACTGGAAGTCACGAGAATCAGCAAGATACATTTATACATGACGCAAGCCCACATACCTCGCCAGATGCAAGTTTGATCAGATTCTTCAACCTGATATAAATAACATAATTAAAAATGAGATATTTTGACTAAGATCAGCGCCTGCATGTACGCACCGATCAATGAGAGAAAGAGTTCCATCAGAATTCCATTGGCCGACATCTCCTGTCCTCATCCACCCATCAGGTGTGAAGATGGACTCGTCGCTATTTAGGTCTGGGCGCTTGTAGTAGCCCTTCATGACAGACGGGCCACGAATGCAGACCTCGCCTTGAGGCGGGTTATTGGTCGACAAATAGCCCGCATCAGGCACATCACGAAGCTTGACATCGATCGAGGCACAGGAACGCCCACAGAGCCATATCTCATCAACTCGGGTGGGAGGATGGCACACATTCCACAGGATTCCGTCATGCCATAACCTGATCGGAAAACACATTGACGGCTATTCTGGTACCATTGAATAAATATAACTCACCTTGAAGGACAGTGACAAGGGCAGTGGTCAAAAATTCTTGGGTCTCGCGACTGATAGCAGCGCCACCGCTGAGGGCAATGCGGAGGCGGCCACCAGTGGCTGCTCTTACACCGGCCAAAACGACAGAGTCAGCCAACTGAGCCAGGACTGGAAGGTTCTTCTTCTTCGCGGCTATGGCGCCGTTGAACAGGTTCTTCTTGATGGTTCCGCCTGAGTGGACTTTGGCAAGGATGCCCTTCCTGATGGTTTCCCATACAGCCGGTACGCCCACCATGATCGAGGGACGGAACGCGCCAATATCACCTTTGCAGTTTCGCACAGACGCATCGGTGAGGGTTTTCACACGTCCGTAGCCTGAAGGCATGCCGACGAATAGCATGATCATCTCCACGATGTACTCGAGCACGTGAGCGAGCGGCAAATACGCAAGGTAGCTGTCCTCGTACGTGAGATGGTGTCCGAGAAGAACATACACGGAGCCGACGGAGGCGACAAGGTTGGCGTGGGTAATGCAAACGCCTTTGGGTGCACCGGTACTGCCGCTGGTATACATAATGAGGGCGAGGTCTTCGGGTTTTGGACGACGCGTCTCCAGAATGTCGGCAGGCTGAGACCTGCCGAGTTCCCGAAGCTGGTCCAAGCTGAAAACTCGAAGGGATTCGTGAACGGCGTGGAGACTATCAATGGTAGCTTGGCCTGGTTCACCGTCAAAGATGACGTATTTGACGCTCGGTGTCCTAGCCAGTACTCTTTGTAAAGTTGGAAGGAGTTCCGCATTTGTGAAGAGGCCAATACAATTGGGCTCATTGAGAGAGTGAGCAAGACCATCCTCGCCGAGGGTGTCGTAAGCTGTGGCAATTGGTGTGGAGATGGACGCGCAGCCGTGCGCCATAAGCTGCCAATTTGGGCTGGTGCGGCATCAGGCTGTGTTGCAGGGCCGTGCAAAGGAGTACGTACCTCGTCTGGGCGTACACGTTGAACACGTCGTCCTTCGTCACCCCAAGATGGACGAGTGCACGCCCGACCTCTGAGACGGCCTCTTTGACCTCAATGAAGCTGATGTACTTGTAGTCACTGAGCTCGAAGTATTTCCATTTCTTCTTCTCTGTGACCTCTTTGCCGTCGACAACCTTCGTAACGTCTTTCTCCTCCTCAACGATCTTGACTACATCTCTCCAGCCAAGAGCCTTCCTGTTTCCATGCGTTCGGGCGGCATATTGCACGACGTCGAAAACGGTGTCAATTCCGTCGAATGGTTGTGTCACCAATCCGTTCTTTGCGAGGGTGCATCGACGCGTAGGACCTTCCCCTGGGCCAGAAGGTGGAGAAACCTCAACAGAACCTTCACCGTAGTACCCAGGCTTGTTAGTATGGATCTTGGACATTCTTGTGGGTGGAAGAGAAAGAGAAAAGAGAACGTTTGGGGGACCCTAGTCACCAAGATGTTTCGGTCAATATAGTCTTTAAATACTGTCACAAGATCCTTCGGGCTCGCTTGTGCCTTGCTTGGCACGTGCTCTTGTCACGCTAAGCGAACCTCAAATAGGCAAGCTGCAGTGGGTACAGCCTGTGCGAGGCAGGTCCTACAAACGCGTACACAATCCCAAGTATTTTTATGGCATCATGTTCTTGCCAGTTCTCTATTTGCCAGGAATAAGAAGCAAAAGAAGTACCACTCATTTGGATTGTGAGACCGGGGTGCCCATAGCTCGCTGATCCCGTTTTTAAATAGTCAATGAAAGTTCACATCGTCTGGATGATGATGCAAGTTCTCGAAAAGGTCATGATATTCATTCAATGTTGATTTCCAATTTTGACAAGAGCATAAATTGGTTGTCCGTAAGAATTGTGGACGGCAACTTGATCTAAAATAAAAACGTAAAGAATGACACTTGGCAGTGGGGTAAAAACGGTTAGGTTGGGTATAGCCCTCTGTGCCAAGTCGACTTACTGCTCTCGCAGTCGTCCAAAACCAAGGGTAATACGTACTTCCAAGATGCTAGGCGCTTTTTCATTTTAATTACCTGGCGAAAATGTCCAATTCAATCACCAGAGATTGCAGGATTATGAGCATTGTATGAGGGGAAAACATAGCAGCTTCAGTTCAAACAAAAGATGGGCCAGCTGAAATTGAGAACATTGCTCAAGGATTAAGTCGACAAGAAGATAACTCCGAAACCGCAGGTCGTTTGGATAACCCGAGTTTGAATCCAGCCTGGGGCTTCAACCTTTCTTGTACACCTCCTGTAAAACATCGGACAATTGAAATAAGAAACCAATTTAAGATCTTGACGAGAAATAACAGGCGTACTATAATCTGAGCACGGAAAGTATTCGCGATCTTTGGCCGTTGAATTTTCTGCGCTGCAGTAACCAAACCATTCTGTGGCGTCCATTCCATGGATGTCAATATGACTGATTGTAGGAGTTCCATAGGTTTGAATCCATTTCTCTTGCCAATGGTGTTGCATTCTGTCCGTATTATCTCCTGGACACTGGCATCCTCACAGAGTGAAGCGAGGTCGTGTTGAGTCGACTTCATGGGCTTGCAGGATGCGACGAAGGTTTCCTTCGTGAGGAATGATAATTGCGACGGGCTGCTTCGCCTCTGGAGTTGCCAGCACGCAGATATTTGTGACAAGATTGCAAGCCTTGTAGACGGATTCGAGGCGTTCAAGGGCAATGTACTATATCCAGACTTATTTCAACTTGAATAAGTCTGAAAAACGGGGAAATCTCCTCACCTCGCCAGTGGCCAGTTTGATGAGGTTTTTCACTCTATCGAAGTAGTTCCGAAGGTGAATTGTGAGAAAAGAGATAGATGCACAGGAAACATAAAACAAACCATACCGATCAATGATAGAAAGAGTGCCATCAGCATTCCATTGTCCAACATCACCCGTTCTCAGCCACCCACTTTTGGTGAATATATTCTCGTCCGAATTGAGGTCAGGTCGCTTGTAGTATCCTTTCACGACCGATGGTCCGCGAATGCAGATCTCTCCTTGTTGAGGATTATTAGTGGAAAGGTATCCTGCCTCCGGAACGTCGCGTAGCTGGATGTCGATGCAAGGCACAGGAAGACCCACGGAATTGTATCGCATAAGCTCAGGCGGAAGGATGGAACACATTCCACATGACTCTGTCATTCCGTAGCCTATTGCAACGTTTCAGAAATAATTGACAAGGAAATTAACACTTTGACTTACCTTGAATAACAGTCACGAGAGCAGTAGTCAAAAATTCTTGGGTCTCTCTGCTGATCGCCGCTCCTCCACTCAATGCTACACGTAATTTTCCACCTGTAGCAGCTCTTACACCGCTCAACACCACACTGTCCGCCAACCGAGCAAAAAGGGACGTTGTTCTTTTTAGCGGCCATCGCGGTCTCGAATAGGCTCTTCTTAATAATCCCTCCAGAATTAACTTTGTTCTCGATGCCTTTCCGAATTGTCTCCCAAACGTCAGGTACGCCGACCATGATCGAGGGGCGGAATGTACTGATATCACCTTTACAATTCCTCACAGACGCATCGGTGAGCGTTTTGACGCGTCCGTAACCAGTAGGCATCCCAGCGAACAAGATCGCCATTTCAACAATATATTCCAGGACATGAGCAAGCGGAAGGTATGCCAGGTATCTGTCGTCGTACGTCAAATGGTGACCAAGCAAAACGTGGATGGCGCCGACGGATGCTACAAGATTTGCATGTGTGATACACACACCCTTGGGAGGCCCTGTACTGCCACTAGTATACATGATGAGGGCCAGATCGTCAGATTGTGGACGACGAGTGTCAAGGATATCAATAGAGTGGTATGTTCCGAACTCGCGTAGTCTGTTTAAACTAAGGAGTTCAATAGACCCTCGAATTAACTGGATATCATCAAGGACAGCTTGATCTGGTTCGCCATCGAAGATAACGTATCTGACGGTGGGAGTCTTTCCTAAAACTCTGTGCAATGTGGGTAAGAGCTCAGCATTGGTGAAGATACCAACGCATTGAGGCTCATTGAGTGAGTGAGCCAAACCTTCTTCGCCGAGAGTGTCATAGCTCGTTGCCATGACCGTCGAAATTGAGACGATCGCATGCGCCATGAGTTGCCAATTAGGACTGAAAGGGCGATCAGCCAACGGTGGCTCCAGTGAGAGACACCATGGACCAACCTAGTCTGAGCGTAGACGTTGAACACGTCCCCTTTCGCAACTCCCAAATTGACGAGTGCCCGAGCAATCTCAGATACCGCTTCCTCGACTTGATTGAATGAGATGTACTTGTAGTCGCTGAGCTCGAAGTACTTCCATTTCTTCTTCTGAATGACCTCCTTCCCGTCAACTAGCTTTTTGACGTCCTTTTCTTCCTCGATAACATTTCGGACCTCTCTCCAACCAAGAGCATTCCTGTTTCCATGTGTCCGGGCCGCATATTTCACAACGTCGTAGACGGTGTCAATCCCATTTGCCGGTTGGGTGACGAGTCCGTCCTTGGAAAGAAAACAGCGTCGCGTGGGTCCTTCCCCTGGAGCTGAAGGTGGGGAGAATTCAACTGATCCAGAGCCAAAGTAACTGGGCTGCTTGTTTGTGTGTATAGGCGGCATTGAGGAAGAGTGGGAAAGGACTTGATTGTAGCAAAGAACGAAGAAAAAACCTCTAGAGTCCGTGATACTGGCAAAAGGCACCCACACGAGCGACCAGTTGTTACGATGTCCGCATCATCGTGATTCGATCATGTTTACCACATGATGGTCCCATCAAATAGCAGGATAGCGTTTATAGAATGCGCTAAGTATTTCAGGAATAGTCTTCAAAGCCCATTTCGTGGACGACATAGGTAAGATAATGGGGTATTCATATTGGTGGAAGCCTGAACTTGAGCCTAAACTCAATCCTGGCCACTTGGTTTTGCCCTTTTTTGTCAAGAACGAAACGCGCAATGCACGGCTGTAAGCTTGTGTCAATGTCCCGTCAAGCGTAAAGTGGGGAGTACAAATACCCCAATTTTATAAAGCAATCTTAAACTTGAGAGCTTGAGACCCGTAGAAGTTGCAAAAATCCAGGCCTAGGCCATGATTGAAATTCTGCTCTATCCCAGCTGGATGGTGGCTTGGCCCATCGGATGGCCACGATGACTATCGGCATAACAAAATCAGATTTGATACTTTTGGATGCCTAAATCAAAAGACTGCCAGGAAGAGGTTGGAGGAGGTTAGAGGCTCTGAGCAACTTCTTGAAGTTGAACGAATGGAAAGAAATCAAACAAACCAAGTTGAATATTTCAGGCACGTGCCCACGCGTTTCCCTGATCAAGGTGCTACTTAGAATTCTTCCGGCCCTGAATCCGAACGCGTCGTTTGATGAGCGCCAAGTTTAAATCGATGATAAAACCTCACTTCTCGAGGTTGTTTTAAACTTGACAATATTGCGAGTAGACTTTTATTGGTCATAAATATCAAATGTTAGATTCATTGATTGGAAAACCCGCTTGCACCAATTGAGTTTTTTCGTTTATCATTGCAGTGAAAGAAAAAACTTAGGGGTGCGGTTAGAATGTTATAGACCCACATAGATTTAAGGGTTATTGGAAAATTCACCTTAATACCGGATGAGTAATAGGTTGAGCCTGCGGTCAGGCGTGAAAGGGCTTACCTCGGCGAGCGACTTAGTTAAAGGCGGCGCTGAAGACCTTTTAATTTATATCCATCCTATTTTTTTGATCCTGGCTCAACTGATGCATAATTCGTCGTCTGAAATTTACCACAGCTGCTGCATTCTACGCGTCGCGGATTACCACTTCCTTTGTGTTGTGTCGCTGGTAGTTTTCAGTAAAATACAAAATCGGGTCGGAGAGGAAAAATATTTGGTGGGTTCAAGTTTTAATTTTGGGTCGAACCATCCCGGTTTCAAGAGACTTTTCCGAAGTTGCGCAAAAGAACTGATCTCTAATGGTGTTGATTATATCAAGCGAGTGTATTTGTTATGTAACAGAGGAGAGGATAAATGTCTGAGGAATGTCGTTTTCCAGATAGACAAAGTAGTATATTCGTCAGGGCGAAAAAAGGACCTTATGGATATAGAAAGTAGGGACCCTCAAGACAGCCATCTAGGATAGCAGAATGCATTCGTGTCGATTCCAGTGCTTTCAAATGTGTAGACGATAAGCATCTTGTCTCTTGTCAAGACGGTCCGTGAAAGAGGTGTTTTGATGTCCTGGAAGCCTCAACTTTCTCTGGAGTCCTTTATCATAAAGTCGCCTTTCGGATGTGTACCAATCAAGGTGGTTCAGTTCGTTTATACCAGAACACAAACGTGTACCTGCACTTACCTTTTGTATGAGTCCCGAAATTTCTCCTCTATCTTTGTGATGTACCTGTCGTCGGAAATTATGTGCCTTCGCCTTCTTAAAACATAAACCATGTCACTTCTATAAATATGACACAGAATTCGAACCGGCTATTGCATGATTGGTATGTGGGCCCACTGTGAGAAGCTGTCATTGAAAAAGCGTGGTGGCCTTCTCATCGAGAATTTTTTTCTTACCTTCCGCAGCTTCAGCGAGTTAAGTTTGTCGTTGAACCTCAAGGATCATTGCGGGATATTTCGAAAACATGGCTAGCTGCGTTTGCCATCCCTTGGAAATCGGGTTGGCTAAGAAGAGAAAGGCATCTGTCAGGCTGTTATCCGCTATTATAAGCCCTGTCATCAACTAGCAGCCATTTCTAGTACCAACAGTGCTCTTCCCCTCAATGTGGTCACGGGTGGTGTGATCATAGAGGTCCACGCTTTACGAAGGCTTTAGGTCGGGGTTGTGTCGAACCAGGAAAGACCTTGAGAGTCAAACAGGAGCGAGGATGACCCAGAAACTTCGCACGAAACACAAGAAGAATTCAGTGGACAGCGCCACAATGGGTGGGTTGTGCATGAGGAAGTTATGAGGAAGCCAAGAGGAAGCCGATTAGAATGCACAGCAACCAACCCCACTTTTATTATCACTCCGTGATAGACGCTAGGCTCAGACAAGCTGTGCGTTCCTCGAAAAATCATGAGGACCTCATGAAATCTGCAATAGACTGAAATCTCAACAGAGAGGGAACAAGGACCATCATCGTGTTGCACCAACTACGGAGATGAGTAGGCACTAGGAGTTGGGATCCGGTAGGCGACCTCCAAGGGGCATTGTCCACCATTCAGTGTTATGTGCGATTCCGTGCTAAGGTAGAGCCTAGGTGGTGCCATAGAATTTCGAGCTTTTCACTTATGGTACATCATCATGGTACATGCGCAAGTTAGATTCAGAAGTTCACGTATCGCGACGCGTGTCTGTAGGTTGCGTCTGACTCTATTGCCCAGCGCTCCCCTTTCAAGTCGCCGACGCCAGTCAGTCTTCCAGCAACCACAAGCTAGAAAAGTTTACAAGATGAGACAAGTTTCAAGGATGTGCGGTGCGGCACTCTGACTCCTAGAAGGGGGAGTGATCATTTTGATGATCGCAAAAAACGGAAATTTCTGTCCTATTTTAGGCCAATTTGAGTCCAAGTAACCTAGAGCGGCCCCTGGCCATCGGCCTTGGAAGCAAACACGAACTACGAGGGCGAGAGGGGCCACGATGCTGGGTGATGAAATGGAATGAACACGTTTTTTCCGAGGTTTCATGGTCACCCGCGTCGTCGCCGGGTTGAAAAATTCATCCGTCGCAGCTACGAGATAGGGGACAACCGGCAGCAGCACCTGAACCCCTAGCAAAAACCAGACACTCGGATGACGAAAAAATAACTGGAACTTGATCCAAGAATGTTTGCGTGTGTACGTTCTGTTGAACTTCTTCTGGTATATTTGTGGCAATTCGAGCGCACTACATCAATTGATATGTAAATAACTATAACACGACTAAGCGTAATGTACACCCTGGCGGTAATTGGAGTGGGATGAGTTAATAGATAATCATTTCGTCTTGTTTTCTTCTTTTGGGACTTGAAACGCGCAAGCCCTTCGCGCGGAAGGCTCGATATACAGTGATAAGACAGGGGAAGAACGAGAGGAAAGGTGGTATATGTATGTGCTATAGAGGTAAGGCGATGTTGTGATGATAGGAGAAGAACTGTATGTCGAGGATAATAAAAGAGAGAGGAAGAAAATCACAAGATAAACCAAAATGAAAGGGAAACAGCGAGAAGTCGACCAATCAGTTGAATGTTAGTGTGGTCTGTTGTTGTTGTGATGGAAGTTGATGGGAGAGTCGTTGTTGGCGGATGCAAGAAATACCAGATCCTAGATGAGGCGGAACGGCGCAGGAACGAGGTGATGAACCACACGACGAATTGATGGATAATCGACGGGGTGGGCTGCAAGATATGGCACAAAGCAGGAGGGAATTCGACGGTAAAGCAAGGACGAGAGTTACGTTGTCGAGAGTCATAAACGAGCTGATGAAACCATGACTGGAAACGGGAGATGACGTGCGGGACGAGACAATGCTGGTTGGGGAGGAATGAAAGAAGACGAGGGAAGGCTTGAAAGCAATGCGATGGTGGGAGAAATACAGCGTTGACAATGAGTTTTTAAGGAATAACATCTAAGTTAAAAGGCCCGCATGAAAGAGAGAAAGCAAAGGCACGAGAACAGTGATGATGATGAACATTTAACATTTGCAAGTGATTGTCGTGACGCGGTTCGTGGCAGGGGGACGAAAGAATAGGAGGTAAGAATGGATGGAGCGAGGTTGAAGAAAAATGTGCGAGGAGGAAAAGGAACCATGCAATGTAATTAGTCCATGACGAAAGTCCACGGGAATATGCTGTGGAGACCAATGATGGAATGAAGAAATCCATGACGAAGCCCAAGACAGCCCAGCTGGCGCAGGCGAAGGACGACCGGACGAGCGACAACGGACGACGGATGACAACTGACGACGATTACTGGAAGTATGAGTCCACGTACATCTGCGAGTGCATGTTATTGACGCCCCCATTTCCCCCACTCTCCTGGCCAACACCGCCCTTGTTCTGCTCCTCTGGAAGAGTCATCGGCGGATGCAAGTAAGTCGAGAACAGGCTCTCATCGTCCTGAAGAGCCATGGGCGGGTGCAAGTAGTCCATGGGCGAATCCTCGTTGGCAGCATTGCTAGCAGAGCCGGCGTTGCTCGAGCTGCTGCTTGTCGACCCGCTCCCACCGCCCGGTGTGGGGTGGAACAGAGCAGGGTCGTTGTCCGTATTGCTCTGGGGCATCATGGGCGGGTGCCAAAACGTGTTGCCGGACCCACGGAGGGCGGGGCCAGAGTTGATGGTGCCATTGCTGTTATATGTGCTGAAAGGGAACTCCATCGACGCGCGCTTGGAGTGAGAGGCCGACGACGAGGAAGAGCTGAAAGAATCTCCGCTATACGAGCTGAAGGAGACCGCAGAAGACGGAGGCTCAGATGCCGAGTCTGTGCTCATCCTTCGCCTCTTGGTCGAACGTGGGCTGAGGCCAAGGTCGATCTCGGTTGACTCCACCGCGGAGAACGGGAGGGCGTCTGTATTCATGTTATACAGCTGCATTAGATAGTCCGGGTGGTATGGACCAGGGTAAGCAAGCTGGAAGGGGTTGAAGAGAGGTGCCTGGGTGTTGTCGGTGGTGGCACCAAGGGCCCCCATGAGCTCCGACGACGAGCTGTTGTTACGGAACTCGCTCTCTTCAGTGAAGTCGTAAGTCATCTGGGTGGTCGAGTCAGGTGCAAGGGTGGGCGAGGCCTCAGGGACAGGAGAGGTACGACGACTAACACCAGGGCTGGCGGAAGGGGTGTCTTCTGGACCAGCACCAGGACGGCGAGCATCATGCCTGGACCGCTTGCGAATGACATCGGACTTCATAGAAATGGGGCGAGCGGAGCCGTGGAGCTTGTAATACAAACCACATCTGAAGACATGATCACATTAATTGTCAAATCAAATTAAAATCAAATATCATGGAGCACATACGCATTGCACACGGTCTTGCCCTCATCATCTTTCCTCCACAGAGGAGTAGCTGTGGTGTGGCAGTTGTAGCACTGCGCTGCCACTGAGGGTCGAACTTTTTTTCAATAAGGCGGAGAAACTTAATCGAAAATCAAGGAAACATACCCATGACGTCGACAGCTTCCTGACGCGGCGCTGCTTGCGTGCGGCTCTCCCCATGAGAATTGCGCATGCTCTTGGGGCGAGGGCGTTTGTGCTGTGCGAAATTAAGGTTGACACAAATTAACTCGAAATGAATCATACAGACAAAATGATGAAAATACGAACCAGCTTGCAGTACAAACCGCAGGCATTGCAGTTTAATTCGTCGTTCAAGCCGCGTCTCCAGAGCGGTGTGTGTGTCGCGCCGCAGTTGGAACATTCGGCTTTGACACCGCCAGGAGCGGAATTTCCCAACCCGGAGCCCGCAGTGCCACGGAGCACAGCAGGGTTCAAGCTGGTCGCAGTCGCAGACGGACCCGAGGAACGTGTCGCCACGGTTTGCGTCCTAAGAGTCAAAGTTGGGCGCCCGGTTGGGGTGTTGGAGCGGGTGCCATAAATGGAATTGACTCTGGAAGGTGCAACAGTCTCAGGCAAAATTTCTTTGACTGCCTGCGAGGGGGTGGGATGTTTTTGAAAATGGAGGTCTTCTTGGCAGTGCTGGGAGCCGGAGAAAGCTCGTCGATGTCCTCGTCGTCGCTAACAAAGGTGCTTCCGGAGTCTTCATCGCCAGCATGTGCGGAAGAAGTGACGGACGCCGAGGAGGAAGAAGAGGAAGCAACCGACAAAGTGCGGGAATTGAGTACGGCAATAGCAGGAGTTGCAGAAGAAGTAGTAACAGCGGACTGGCCGCTGGAGGAAGCCATGACCACGTCCTGAAGGGAGGAGTTGTCGGAAGCTTCTGAATTTTCGGCAGAAATACCAGCACCAGTTGCGGCGTCGGCATTAGCTGAGGACCATTCGGGTTGAGAGGTACTGTTGTTGGAGGTGTCGTCACTAAATAAGAGCTCATCGAGAGGAAGCTCGATGGTGGGGCGCGAGATGCTAAACTGGTCGTTATTTCCGGAGGGGTTGAACCCTTCGCCGTAATTCATTCGGTTCGTTAAAGTGGGGGTAGCAAAAAGCAATGCAGATGGGCCGAAGTCGTTATCAAAGAGACCAGGGAAGTGTAGGGATTGCGATGAAGCTGAGGAAGAAGCAGCGGTGGCGGGAGTGGCGTCTGTTGACTCCTTTGGTTCGGCGTCGGCCATGACGGCGTCCTCACGATCTACTTGGGCTCGGGCACGAGTTCTCTTGGTAAACTCAGCAGAGGGCTTCGTGTCGGGCTTCTTGACAGGAGCGGCAGAAGCTGGTTGTGTGGGTTGGTCGACGCTGAAGGTGAATTGCATGCGCTTGATGGTTCCGGGCTGAGCGTTCTGGCTGGCTTCGCGGTTGCGCTCTTTTTCGACAGCTCGCTGTCTAATCATATCAGTGGAGTGGTTGCGTTTGAAGTCGGGGGCTTCGAGCTCCTCGATGCTCCTTTGAGAAATGAAAGGGTTACTAGGGTCAAGGGTTTCGGAGGGCGCTTAAACGACGTACCGGCCTTTCTCCTTGTCGAGCTTGTCCCCCATGCACTTGCTAAGTTTCTTGAATTCGCGTTTGGATCGTGCATTGTCGGTGTCGACCATGAGGTTCTGGAGATGCCATAACCTCCAACTCAAGTTCTCCAGTCTTTGGCCTTGTTCGAGGTAGCTGGCGACCTTGGTACAGACCTGGTCTCAGGGGTCAACAACGGAGATAAGACAACTGTAGACAAGCGGTAAATACCTTCCAGGTTTTGGTTAAGGACTCTGTATCATTGAGGTTGCTGAACGCGACAAAAGACTTGTTTCCCTAAACCGGGACAAAGAAGAGACGGAAAAAAAGGAAAAAAAGGCGATGAGTGAGCGAGATAAAAAAAGATGGCGCAAAAGCGACCAACTTTGAACTTGAGATTGAGGATAGAGGGCATTTAGCAGCAGAGGGAGAGAAAGAGAAGGGGATCAAGGAAGAGAGAGAGGGAAGGGACGATGATGGGTTTTAGGCAGAAGCGGTGACAGTCTGAACCAAATCGGCTTTTTCGCCTTGATGCACGTTGCAAATACCCATATATTTCAAATTCCACAGAGCACCAAGATTCGGTCCTAGTTTCCTGTCTCTTCCTTCCTTCTCTTTGTCTTGCGGAGACGCACATCTGACTCGATATCTCGACCCGAATACCGATTAAAATGCAATCATCCACTGTCTGACTCGAACCGGTTCATTTCCAGCCGACCTTCTTCCGTCGCTGTGAGAGCCAATCTCCTCGTGTCCTTACCTCGAACCAAGTCATTAATAGCTCCCCAGATTTTCATTCCATTTTAACATTATTAGCCCTTTCATTTCATGAACATGTAAACCTATCACTGTCTTCTGCAGAGAATAGGATGAAAGTCACCCCAGACCCCTCCATCACGCAATCTTCAGAATCCTACCTCTCCCCACACACCGTCCAGCCTGTCCCATATGTACATCCAGTACACCCAGTTCCCATTCTTCCTTAATCAGGAATTTTGCCCATAACCCTACCTTCATGTGCCTGTATGTGCAAATTCGAAAAACACACGCACCCAATACTTCCGAATCTGAACCCAGCTTAAGAACATCAAGGCTGGAAGGAGTTGCATCTCCATCACGCGACCCACAACCCCCTCTCGTCGCTTAGATCTCCCACCAGAACGCCTCAGAGCTCTCTCCTGGGCCGGGTGTAGGGATGTATGTTTAACTGCCTCGAGGCCGGTCTGTATCACCGTACAAGGCCAATAGCGCTTGTCGTGTTCGCTGAACATGCTGAGAACGTGCATTCGCGCTGATAACGGTCTCATTTAATTGCATCTCATCACCAAAGGGCTCGAGCGATTGGGCGAAATTAATAGATGTGGGTAAATCTACTTGCCTCAACGGTATGGGCGGCCCGTGGCTCAAGACGAAGGGAGAAGAAGTGAACCAAAACTACCCGACGAACGCCAAGTCGGCTATCATTCACTATAGGAGGCTGTGAGGACCAGCTACATTTGTAGGTAAGCGTCGTAATACAATTACAATGCTCTTTCATGGTTAGAGTTAGTCAGGCTGCGAGGTTGTCGCGGTTGCGCCGCAACCTGCACCCAACCGTCCATCTGCCATGACCAGGGACAAAGAAATCGTCCGACAGCATTCCTTCCATCAGACCCGTTACATGGACTTTTCGAACAATCTCGAACAATACGACGCGTACATGTAAAGAGAGACAAGACCCTCGCTTGGATTATTATTACGACGGCTCACAGGCTACACCCATAGACGGCGTTTACGCAACATTTCATTATTCTCCATCACAAATATGACTCGGAGACCGTTTCGAACCAGTTGTCCAACTAATCCAGCTTTCTTTCTTCCGTGTAAAAACGCTCAGAAAAGAGCTGGAAAGTTCCTTATTCCTTATCTATAACGAAATTCCCTGGCAATAGCAAGCGTATGATTAGACCTGTCATTCGACGACAGGACGACAGGACACGCTCCCTCCAGTCGACAACACGACCGCGCATGATATCATCCATGCTTCCTGATTCCGCAGAGCACGAGCAGAACAGCACTTAAGTATAGCTAGACGGAGACTATTACTATCGTGGTTATCAAACAACGGGCATTACTTGTGAGATCCGACGACGACAGCAATAGAAAATAGCTTGAGCATAAACCTCCAACGAGAAAGTGCATAGCATAGACTTTTGAAAACATAGCAGAGTGGCAGTAAGCAGGCCTTGGCATTGAATGATGAATATATCCACAAGAGTCTGATAATGAGCGCTTCTCGATTCTCCGAGTAATTTTTCATTTGCGATGAGTCGGCCAACCTATGTGCCTGCAGGCAAGTGCAGGACATAGTTATATAAAGAGAAATATCAGCGCACGAACGTTGGCAAAGGCAAAGATAGAGATAAAAAGAAGGCCCAATAATTTCACAGTCGGCGACGGGGTCCAGGAGGTGGCGAGCACGACATTCACCCATCCATCAGGTCCTGGGTGAAAGTCGACGCCGACCAGCAAGCCGTGTTCAATAGAACCCTCGCAAAGAACACTAGAAGTCGCAGAAAATTCCTCGCGCAGATAACATAGCCACATTGTCGCTAAATTGTTGCAATGTCCACTTTTCATATCGATAAGAACGAGCGGTCACTTGCTTCCTTTGTTAATTGACTCCCACAGAGAACTCCTGTAATTGCCCATTGACCCCATCGATAAGCCGTTGAGGATATAAAAGGAAGCCGAACCAATTCGCGTCCTGACCAGTCCCGCGAAGATCAGATGAGCCGACAAGCGAGATATTATGGAACACGTGAAGCGAACTAGATGAAAGGGACATGATGTCACAGGGGGAATATCCTAAGGAAGGCAGGAATTGCTCGTAGGCACGCCCGCTGAACAGGATCCCTCCCAGCCTCAGGGCAACCAGGAGTCATAATCGTCAGGTATCCAGGCTTGCCACATAGATAGCGTATGGGCAAGACGAATTGATCTGACCGTACATAGCCGCTGGAAGGTTAAGTCCGAACCTCCTAAAGGGAACGAAGCCAAGCCCACGTTTTGCTTGAAAATGCGGGGAAAGCCCGCCTGCACAACTTATGAAGACGCCTGGAGGCAAAACACACTGGCAAAACGCAAGCACCAGCCGTTGGTCGGCAATATCAGAAGTGACCCAAACAGGCAAGTGTTGACGGTTCATGGCATTTATAGTTGGTCGGTTCATCACTTCCATCATGTCCATGTCATCGAGTTTCGACAATCTTAGAGACAAGCATTCGTGCATCCAATTATTCGGTGGACGTCTTTCCGAAGGATCGCCATCCGAGATGCCTTTGCGCGTGCATCCTGATGGCTCAGGCCTTGATGGAACCGTAATCACAGAAAGGCAAGAGAAGAACCCATCGCTTCTGCCCGTCGACTGCAACAGGAAAGCCTGACCCACGGTAAATGCCACGAAGAAGCTTGATCACAGATAAGTGCCTCTATAACAGTCCCCAAAAAGTTCGAAATAATCGAGACCATTCTCCGGTTGAAGGCAAATATATGCTGACAGCACTTGATAACGCTCCGGTGATCCATTTAGAGAACATATTGTTATCACCACCAGTGGAACAAGGATCATGGATGACAATTGCGGAATGGCTTCCCGGTCTACGCCTCGTGTAAGTGGCCAATTGCCAGTAAGTCGAACTAAGCAGTGATAGGCTACCAACCAGAGGTAACAAAGGTCGATATGTTAGTTAAGGAGTCGGCGTGGTCGAGATTTTCACGAGGTTGGATGTGTCGGGAGCGCCATTGTTAAAATGCGCATTGAACTGTCACCGTGCTGTGGTCGCAACTAAAATGCGAATCCAACCATGTTCGCGGCCGCTCAACAACCAAAGCCATTAGTTGGTTGGCTGTATTACTCGACACAGACGGATCCACTTGAGTCGGAGGGGCGTCATGCTATCTCGGAATCGGAGTCGGAGTGCAAAAAATGCACCTGTTGCAAGGTCTCGGAGACCTCTGGCAGACCAATGAAAAGTTTAGGTTTTAGAGTTGTATGAATCTGAGAAGATGTGACGGACAACAAGTTGGGAGTAAGGAAGTGGCGATAGATGGGCAGCCTCATGTTCAAGTTCCTCGACGTTCATTATCACAAACTCCAAGATCAAGCAGGCGACCATACATGCGCAGGACACCCGCGACGCGTGGGCGTCTATATCCGCTTTCGAAGACAACGGGCCAACTGTACCCCAACGAAATTTTTTTGACGCGGCTGCAGGATGTGAGGGTGAAAAGGCTTGCAACGTGTTGTAGTGGAAGGAAGAGAAGGATGGACAGCCATGCCTTCGGTTTTTTGAAGGAGGGGCATTCCGTTCGGTTGCACGCGATATCGTATCGATCTGCTATCAATCGATGGATAGATGGATGGTATGTCAGCCTGAGTGTCAGGGGAGAAAAATCAAACCCCTCTGGTTCCGATTTAGTGGATACACCGAGATCTTCTAGGATGTACGATTATCGTAGTCAATCACGTATTTTTTGGGATCGACGATCGACGTGTGCGTACAGGAATGCGGGGAAGCTATTGAGTTTGGAAGGGGCGCGACGTCGAATCGGAGAATCTATCGCAATCCATAAAGAGGAAAATACTTACTTAGGGTAGGAATAACCAGAGATCCAGAGAGATCTGCAGATAGGTCCGTCAGACAAAACACGTTGTTCATTATCCGGATTTCGAGATCAAAATAAGGCTACCAAATTTCTACCCCACGCGTCGGTGAAAGGTCGTAATTTTCTTCATTTAGAGTTCCTTCAATGTAGACTCGTTTCGTCTATAACTGAGAAAAGTGAAGCATGCACATGTTGTGAAACCAATGAAGGTTGAGCACTCCTTGATCCATCCGAGTTTTGAATAAGATGAACGAGCGACCTAGCCTTCAAGTTTCGTGTCGCTTCACCCTATGCGGAACAAGGCCCGCTCTGAACACCCATCATTAAGCATGTCGTTTTCAACTGGTGGGTTGAGTGCATAATCTATACTCGTGAAGAGTATACTCTATATGTGGAGAACCTTGATGATTTTGGTGATATATTCGTCGTATTAGAGTAGGCCTGCCTAGTCCCGATGACTTAGCAGATACGTTCTGGAAAGGCTAGGAAAGAGCGTCGAGCAGGCGTGCAGGGCACGCGTGGTGATGGAGAAGCCAACCAAGCACCGAGCTTCGCTAATACGTGACCGCGAGACAGCACAGCCACTGATGGGACATTTACGATCAGGGTTCGTACAAGGTTCATCCAGTCTTTCAGGTTCAAATATTAAGTTGGGGTCCGTTATGGCACCGATGGCAATCCATTTGCACCACCTTATTTTGAGTTAAATGGCGGCAATTACATGCAGACCTAAAAGACGGAGACTGTCGCTCATTGTCGGAACGTGTATGTTCAGAATTTAAATCAATGTAACGAACGGTTGCTTCGATCAGAAATAGAGAGCACAAACTTGAATATCCAATCATTAAAATACCATCCTAGAAATAAGGGTATCCAGCCCTTTTAATTAATTGCCTAGAAAACTCTCAAATAATCACAGCTTGTCAGACCAACAAGAGGACCACTAAGTAATGTCATGCAAAGTTTTGTAATTGAAGAGACTGGAAAGTCATCATGGCGTAAATATTAGAAATAAGGAGAAAATTAAAGTAAGAAGTTACTCGGGCAGTAGCAAGACATGTCAGGCGCACCGGCAGGATTAAATCTGTAGTTGGAATTATTTGACACCCATCCTCATCCAAAAGCTCAAGTGAAAATGTAAAAACTAAAACTCTAGACATTAGACTCAGTGCGTGGCACTGTGTACTACAGCGGCACTTATAACTACGCTTATCAAGTGGCTTCCAGACGGGCGCCAGACGGCAGAAAGGCAAGCGGGTTACGGGCGCTTAAACCTTAATTTGATCAGCTTTGTAACTGAAGTACCCGTGATGACGTGAATTTATTTTTGTGAAATCGATGACGCGTAATAAAATATTTAGAGCACTCAACACGGATGTGTTTATGGCGGAGAACCCGAGGGTGGTGCACTGCAACCAAGGGAGGTGTCAAATTTATCTGCGGCTTGACTAATACAATTGTAATTCCTCTTAGGCTCCTCCCATATGCCAGCGGTCAGTAAACACTACTGGGGTCAGACTATTTTGACAAGAGTCAAAATGCCTGTGCACGTCGCTTGACTTTTGTTTTGTCATTTTGCCGTCCCATGTGCCCCTCAATTGTCAGAGCAAAATGTCGAAGCAAAATCCAAGCGACGTGACTCACCCTTTTGACCGCCGGCAAAAGTTTCCGACCTCAGTAGTGTAAAGGCTTAAAGCCGTCAAAGGTTTTGCCTAGGCCGTTGCAATTGTTACCTTGAAGTACTGTTTCTTTCTCTCACAACTCCATCCCGAAACCACTGAATGATGACCGTAGTCAGTTCCACCAGCCTCTTTTCTCCGGCCTGGAAGTCGGCAAAGGGGTCATCATGTACGCCTACTTTGTCAACCACCAACTCGATCACTGTGTGCACCTTACCAAGTGTGTCGGCGAACTCGATAATGTCATCTCTCATACACTCTGCCCCACCAGCTGTGATAAGCACCCGTTCTATTGCTTTCTCGATATCGGAATACCAATTTGGAGGGGCATATGATGCGTCGATATACGGTAAGGCCGATAGATCGTCGACAGTAGCCAGTGCTTGTGCACCGAAATCGACCAATTTTTTTCTCGCCACAATGTCCCAATTGCCGTTTTCTGCGTACGACTTTATGCCATCGCGAGGAAGCAAAAAGAGCCAGGGGGACATTGGATATACACCCCGAAATCGTATGTCGGGTAGCATTGGAATTTCCTCCAGAGGGTGCAACATGTGCAGCAACAGTTGAACGACTATATTACCGCCTGCGGAATCCCCAGCGATCTGCAAGTTCTCCGGTAGAACGCCGTTTGATAACAATCGGTTAACCGCCGCTACAGTTTGACGAAGGGGCACCGGAAATTTTGCGTCCGGAATGAGACCTGCAACGAGGTTTTTGAACCAGTTTTGAGCAATTTATAACACCTAGTAACTTACTGTAGTCCAGTACCGCAATGCATATATCCACGTCGGAATCGTTCAATTGGCTCTGAACGTGTCTCCAAAACTTTACTGCACTTTCCGCTAAAGGGAGAACGAAACCCCCGCCATGGATGTACAATATCACTCGACCTGCGCGCTTGTTGCCAATCCAAAATAGTTTCCCGCCGAATTCGGTGTTTTCAATACACGGCTCAATTGCGTTCCTTAGGCACCAGCCTTTGTACGTGCTCATTGAAGACGATCCATAAAACTACACCATTTGCTGTATGTCTTGTGTGTAATTGAACCAACGATACGCCGCATCGCCGACAATCCGCCTCCAGGGTTTCTCGTTGTCGTGTCGGCTGAAGAAAGAAAGCACTAGGCGCCATAGAATGACAATAGCTGTGCAGCCTAATGGTCAATGTCTGTCATTCATTCGCTATAGAACACCACGAACGTAAACCAGTAAGGTACACGACGGTACTTCCTTTATTCTTGACCCACTCCAGCATATTGTGGGCTTTTGACATGACGAAGATTTGTGAAACGAGTGGGGCCTTTGGCTGTTCCTCTCACGTACTTTGAATCTCTCAAGCTTTTATCCAGATGACCTTTGGTATATTGATTGGATTGCCGCATTAAATTTAAGCTTGCAATTTGCTTGCAATGCACCTAAAGTCCACCAGCGCACTTGTTATCGTTACGCTGAAATAGGCTTCTCTATTGATAGATCCGTGCCTCGGTGCGCAACGGCCAAATTTTCCGCTGCCTCTGCTGAGGGGCTTTCCAACCAAATCCTTCAATTTAAGCACTCCTGAGTCCTGAGGTCAACGGTGGCGCACGCTTTGCCTATAATGTACCACTCTGATGTGCCGTTCGTTATATAACTATGGGCCGCCTATTTGAAGCCTTCTATCTATGACTCAAGAACTTTACCGCCGCAGTGATAATGTACTGTCCATTGGAAGGCATTCGAGCGATAGATCCGTGGAGGTAAAGTGTCGAGAACACCTATTTTTTTTCACAGGGAATATTTTTCTGGCTTGGGCAATTAAACGACCAGGACCAGGATGATGTAGTGCCTTGGCTCGGCCTGGGTATAATACCCCTGCGCGCTACCTCCGAATTGGTAGTCACAGTGAGACTCTGAGTGTTTTCTGGCCTTATTTTCTTCCCCGTTGTGTTCCGTCAGCCCCCTAGCACCTCGTTGGGAAGTTGAATAATATTATTCGATCTCAGCGGCCTTAGCGTTGCAATGTTCTCGTACCTGCAAGGTGGTTATTGCGATCAAAATTAATTTTGGGACTGAAAACGACGAATCAGCACTAGTGATGATATCACTGATTCACGATGCCCTATTTTATGCTAACTTTTCGATGGGTTTCTAGATCTAAGAAGAAAGATGGGAACCAATCAACTTATACTGCTTAACAGATCGCGGTAGGCTTGTTGGTGGTAAATTACATTAAAGCGATTCAGGTATACGATTTTTCCCCAAGCTGGGCTGGAAACAATCATTTTGGAGATAATCTCATGCTACACACGTTTCAAACTAAGCAAAGCATGGTAACAGCGCCAGAAGAGTCACAGCCAGGATTCAATAATCTACTCGTAACTCTAGTTTGAGTCAATCGTGCAATGCTTGAGTCGCTCCAAGCGCGCTGCTTTCCAAGTTGCTATGAGAGCTAGATAGTGGAACAGAGGAATCAGTAGATGAAAGTCTGGAGATGATATCGGGTTGGAGAACGATGGAATCATCGTCATCAGTGGGACGGGCTCTTTGGGATTGTCGGGGTCGTATCTTGGAAGTGTCAATCCCAGGAGGCATATGAGGCAACTGAGCAAGACCGTGAGTAGTGCGGTGTGCGGATCGGATAGATGGAACAGAGTATACGCTGCTACTCCGTGATGCGATACCTCCATATAATTCCTCAGAACTTTGCCCCGAAAATTGACTAACAGGTCGAATATGAGCTGGCTGCGGTTTGGAAGAGGCGATGAGTGGAATCTGCGACTCTTGTGTTGGTATACGGTGGACGTATGAGGCCTTGTCATCGTAGGCTAAAATGCTTTCTCCATCACCAAAAGAGAGATTGGGCTCTCGCATTGCTGGTCGTATAGGTATCGGATCAGTTTTAATGTGAACAATACCCGCTCCATTTTCGATTTCTTCAAGTGACCAAGCCACGGACTTCACAGTAGAAAGAGTGTCCTTACGAATCAGATTTCCTTTGATCTTTCCCTCGCCCAAAGTTTCTCGGATCGATTTCCGAGTGACCCTCTTGGGAGGAGCCGACAACCTGTCTTCTTCAGCCAATCGAGGCGCGCCTGTCAGGTTGGCAGCTACCGCATTAAAAGCATTCACAAGACTAGACCTCACGGACGAAGACCATGCCTCAATGGTAGCCGAGTCTCTCCTCTGGTCCTGTTCGCCTGGCAGCGGTAATGGTCCAAAGTCTTCTAGAGGAGAATCTGTAAGAGGTTTGCCGAGATCCCGCAGACGATCAACCATTGAGCGAGTTGGAGGTTCTATCTGCTTTTGATTCCATGGCGTAGAGACGTCTGAGAGACCAGGATTCGCGACGCTTAAACGACGGTTGTAATATTGCGGTCCGTCTTGCATCGCTCGGGAAACCGCATCTTCATCGATGAGGTGTGCAGGGAGCTGTCGTTGGCTAGGTCGAAGCGAAGGAGGGTATCCATCAAAAGATGACAAAGCCCCAAGCGACTGATCAGAGAACAGGTCGTGTCCAGGTATGGTGTGATTACGCAGGCTGTAGGTCGAGCCGTTGAAGTAACTATCCGACCGTTTAGGCTCTCCCACATCACGATCCCCGCGTGGCGACCAAGCTTGTAGATGAGCCCAATCCTTGCGACTTCCGAGATGCATGGCGCCGATAGCTGCGTCTCCTACACCGGTTGAACCGAGACCGGCTTCGAGTCCTCCGTCATCATCGTCGTTTAGCCTAGCCCAAGGAACGAGCGTTCGCGCCGCTCGCCTTCTCCTCGCATGAGATTGAAGGCGAATCCACCAAGCGATCAAAGCGGCGAGTAATGCGATGCCCATGATAGTCCCAAAGATTATTCCAACGTAGTATGGCGCACTATGGACATTGAGGGTCGATGGAGCTCCAGGATGTGAAGGCGCAGGTATCGCTTGCGAAGAAGATTGACTTCCTGAAATACTCTGAGTATTCGACAGGACGGTGGATGAGTTCGACGCAGTTGAAATCGACAAACTAGGTGACGAAAAAGAGGAAGACGAAAAAGCAGTCACAAAGGAGGTGGAGATCACAGCGGTTTGCGTAGAGATGCTGGCAAAAGATGAACTTGGTGAGGAAAGTACAGTTGAAGAGGGAAGCAAGGACGATTCCGAGATGACCGAAGTAAGAGCTGAGCTTGAAGCACCAAACAAAGTTGTCCCCGCCGAGAAAGAGGTAGATGTCACATCTGAAGATGGGTATACGGTAACCGTAGAGCTGCTCAATACAGGATTCGTTGATAATGATGGAAGGTTGTCTGTGGATATGGATAGAGTCATGCTTGACGATTCAGACAGTGACGGCGGCGCTTTCGCTTCCGTGTACAGCGTCGTTGTCGCTATAGGAGACTCTGAAATGATTCCGGATCCTGAGTTGGTAGGAGACTCTTGACTCAGAAAGAGCGTAGCAGAAGTGGCCATGCTCGGAGAAAGTTGGGTCACAGGCGCCTGGACGGTCGTTGCAAGATCATTAGAAACGGTGGATAACGGCTGATTATCATCGCTGGTAATGACATAAGGCGCTACAGGCGGTGAATGGTTCCCATCATCGTTGAATACCTCCACCTCCCCACCAGTCCCCAGAGTAACCAATGGGATTTCATTTGAAACCGGACCTACAAACGCCTGAAGCCAATCAACAAGACGAGCGTCCATGAAGATGAAGAGCAAAGGAGTGGTTGAAAGCTCCCAGAGCGATAAAGCAAAGAGTCTGCCGGCGACTTAGCTGCGAAAGATT
The DNA here is from genome assembly GCA_023014345.1 of Galerina sulciceps. NCBI lineage: Eukaryota > Fungi > Basidiomycota > Agaricomycetes > Agaricales > Galerinaceae > Galerina > Galerina sulciceps. The sequence goes on along the minus strand of JAEDXJ010000047.1, from coordinate 686,254 downwards.
GCGATGTGTGTCTTACGGAAAGTGGTTTCCGTCCATGTAAGGCTAGTCTGCGACTCAATGCTACATTTGGCAAATCAACCATATCGACTGAAACGTGGTTGATGTTCCGGTCCATTCCAACTCACGACAAAAGGTTACAGCATCGCCTCTCTGAAAGCAAAGCACGGGCGGTAATCGAGATGGTGCTTTGAAAGGCGCTCAAAGGCGGATTCGGTAAAGCCACGTCAGCATAAACAGTAGTAGCTGACCAGGTATGGTCAATCCTTGCTCACCGAATCGAGGTTTTAAATTGACTTCCTGAGCGCACCATAGCATTAATCGTTTAGGAATTTGGGGAATTATGGTTGGAGATCTGCTTTTCGAATATCCACCTGTGTGTGTTCAGGATGAGGCCCTACAAATCCTAAAGAGGCAAGCCAGGCACAAATTGTAGTTGTGGCCTCAGCACAGCAGTAGCAAACAATGTACATCCGTCACTATCGAAATCTGACAAACTATTACTCGGCACCATTGACATGGATGATTAGTGGTTCCCAACCGTTACAATTCGTCCACAATACATATTGTGTTGTTCACATCTGTCGATAAAATTCTAAGCTCTATTTTCGCTTTTAGAAGCAGCCTAATCCAACAAGTTTCAATTCGCAACTTGCAGCACTTGAAAGGGATGATATTCGAGGTGATGTCTACTTGAAGTCCTCTAGAGCTGATAGACAGAAAATTCTCAAATCTGTTCAACCTCCGATCTGAAGGGTGCCGTGGGATATCTCAAAAGTCGTCCGTCAATGTAGGATTCGGAGTTTCGCGAGGACAAGATAGTCGATGTCGCACAGCGTTGCCTCTGTCGACCTTCATTTCTGGTTGGTTATAGTCGTGAGCCAACGGCATATCTGGACATTCGGGTGATCTGTATGACTCAGTCAGACTCACTGCGGTAGGATTGCATGCGGATTCCGTATACACTCCCTACTGCTTACAAAACTTCGCTCACTCATCCTTCCTTGAGTTCTTATATTCTTATCCACTATATGTCATCACGAACTTTATTTTTGCAACCCTGATTAACAAAAGCCAAGAATACAGGATGACGATACAAGGACAGATTATTGACCGTCAACGAGAACGGTCTAGGTCTGCGTCCCTCAATTTCTTGAAACTATGATAAATGCAGGTCGGAGTGTTTCTGCCAGAGATCCGAGGCTCTCAATTCCGCAGGTGAGGGTGCGGTAATTTTTTGAGGAGGAATATATTCATTTCCGCATCGTATAACGTATAGAGAGTCTATCCACAAAGCTAGTCGGAGGCAAAACTCGTCCGTTTACCCAAGTTTCCCCGTTGGCGACTCGGATGTAAGGCGCCAAGCAGCGTGGCCTCTTGTTTTGGCAATAATGATGGATTGGCCGCCTAAGATTAGATTTTCCTGGCTTCACGGCGGACAACATGGACTAATCTCTAACCTGAGGCACGAAAGGTATTGAGAGCCTTGTATCGAGGTTTTGTCGCTTATGCCTTCCGTCTCTGGTCCGAGGTCTACCTCGACGATGATCTGGGCTGGGGATTCGTTGATATCTATCGATTCCGCCTATTTTCCTTCATTTTTCTGGAGACGTTGATGATAGAATGAAAGATAAAATCTCAGGGTCCTTGTTTCGCAGCCGCGGTATCGATCGCAACACGTGAGAGATAAGTTTAGCTGTCCGACAAGCGACCGGAGAAATTGCCTAAACGGGAAGAAGTGATAGATGGGGGCTGTGGTGAACTTTGCGCTCGCTCACATGGAAAATAATTTTGTGTCAAGGTCTGTAAGCTTGGTGGCTGTTACTCATCTAAATCGGATTTCAGTTGGTTTCACCATATCACTTCTAGTCTCCTTCGAACCCGAAGGATGCCGGCAGAATCCTGGGTCGAATTTACCGCAAGATTGAACAAATTCGGTCTTGTATGTTGCAAAACGGTGACTCACAGGCCGCGTCGTCCTTCAGATTTCAAGCCGTCGTCCCGATTTTCGGATCGAGTCAAGATGGTTCCGCATACCCTTAACTGATCCACGGACCGTGCCTTACCTATCATCATCATCGACATGTTTCATCATAGGACAGAGGCTATTCATCCGCCAGGATTTGACAAGATTGCCAATTGTTCAGATCTACCTCCACCCGCTTCACGTCTATGTGTGACTCGGTCTCCAAATCCAAGGAGCGGTGTACGCAAACTATTTAAGGTACGTTGAAATACCGGACCCTTTCCTTCACTATCCTCATCCCTCTGACCCTCTCTGGCTATGGTTAGCTCTCACCTTACTGTTCTCGAGTCGAGCTCCTCAAAATACTCTACCGCTACTCTATTCCGAACACCTCAAGTGGATACCACTGGACGCGTTGAAGCATGGCGCTCAATATCATACGAGCAATTTCATCATGACGTCGAACTGTTTGCGCGGTATTGGACTCGCGTCTTTCAGAATGACCGGATACCAAGGCGGTCGGTAATTGGGATGTGGTAAGTTTTTCTCTATTATTTTCAATGCCCCAAATATTCACAAGATTTACAGGCTAGGTGGCTTCACATACGTCGATGTTCTTCACATATATGGCATTTCAAGAGCGGGCTACATCCCCCAACTCTTCAGTTTACGACTACCAAACCCCTCTGTAATCTACGAGCTTCTACACAGGGCCAACGCCAAGGCCTTAATTCACGACTCGTCCTTCGAATCAATATTAGGCGACTGCCCAGTACCCACTCACCGTGTCCTGGAGTCCGAAAGGATTCCGGATTCCACGAATCACTTCCAAGTATATGGGGACTTCCGAGAGGACGACATTGCCTTCTACTTCCATACCAGTGGGTCGACATCTGGCAGCCCCAAACTTGTCCCAATGAGCTTCCGTTGGCTGAACTCGGTAGTCATTAAATCCCACCACATCAGCATGCCCCAGAATCGTCAACGTCAAGACGTTACGGTGTGCATGTGAGTATTCATCTTGTCTTCCAAGGGCTTCTAGTTAAACTTTGTTTTACAGGGGAAGTATGTGCCACATTGGGCAAACATTCAGTGAGTAATCTTCGAACCTGTGATTGCCGTATTGTAATACTAATTTTTTCGCAGTGTTCATTGGTACTCTCCAGCATGGCTCGTGTGTCATTCAACCGACAACCATCGCCTTCTCGTCCGAGGAGCTGATAGATATGATCATTCGATGCGGTCTCAACCGTCTAAACCAATTCGCGGCCTTTTTGATGAAACACTTCAGAAATGCTCGCCAAGACGCTAAACTGCTTTCGATGATGAAAAACTTGGACGACGTCCTGTATTCTGGGATGCCCCTTCCTTACGAGGACGAGCAGTGGGCACTGAGTGGGATCAGGCTTAGGGTTAGTAACTCTCTACTCCTTGCAATCCAATGTGAAACTCAAGTTTTATTCGCCTTCAGAATCTCTTTGGAAGTACCGAAATTGGCGGGATGCTCCTCGCCGGCGAAAACGAGCTCAATGGAGCCCTTCTGCGTCCCATCCCGGGAACTTCGTACCGGTTCGACCCAATAGAAACGGCGGAAGAGGAAGGCGTTCACCAATCTAATGCTACCCTTTACGAGCTCGTCATTCTATCCGACTCTCCCGATTGCCCAGACTCTTCCCTTCGCCATGCTGATGGACACTTCCACACTGGTGACCTATTCCAACAAATTCTTCAAGGCTGGTGGGTCTCACGAGGAAGGGACGATGACTGGATCAAGTCGGAGACCAGCTTGCGATGTGACACCAAGGCCATAGAAGACAACGCCCGGGCTATGTGTGGGGCACTAATTGCCGAATGCATCGTGGTCGGCAGTGGGCGTCCCTCGCCGGTTATGTTTGTCGAACCAGCGATGACATGGACCACAACAAACTTAAAAAAGAGATTATCCGTAAAACTCGCCACTTCCATTCAAGACGTTATCTACACGAGCGCATAACCTCCTCTGACATGATCGTAGTTGTTCCGCGACAGTCGCTCCCCAGGACGGCCACCAAGGGTAACATCCGTCGCAAGGCAGTCGAAGAAACCTACAAGACCGAAATCGACAGGATTTTTGGGTCTTCATGATGGGATAGCGTGCCTTTTCTCGTCCATCCCCAAGCAATCCCTCATTGGAGGAGTATAATTATTAAAACTATCTATTTAACTATCTATTATAAGCTATCGCTAATCTATCCCTATTTACCGTACTTCTAGCTATTTCTACCATACATACCCATAATGGACCTCTCTGTAGCTTTCTTGCTTTGCATCACTTGTAGCCGTAGCCATCATAGTTTCATTGTGTACTCACATAGCGGATCAAAAGCTTTTCCATTTTCTAAAAATACTTGCCCGAGGCTTGATTCTGACAAGGCTTTCATCGTGTAGATCAAGTTTTAGATGGAACGTGGAAGCCTCTGAGATGCGTTTCAGATGACATAGTTACAGCCTAGTGGGTTGTTAATCAACGGAAGAAATGTTGATCATGACCAGCGACTGTTGGAGCGGTGACGTTGGGGATGTACTTACCAGCGCCGAGATGTATGTCGTCTGCGGAATATTCTATATTGGATATGTGGACAATTATATTAATCAAAAATGGAGATGCGCAGTCTATCAACTCTCTAACTGTTCTCTTGGTGATAAACAGATTCTTCCTGTATCTGGATAAATTACGCCGTTAGAAGCATTTCGAACAAGGAATAACATTTACGCTCACCCACGGTTCGTCGCTCGACGTATATTTTCTGGGCGGCCTTTGGAAACATGCAATTCTGCTTGCCTCCTCGGTGTCTTTCAATAAGATCACTACCCCAACCTCGTAGTTGGTGATCTACAAGAGCAAAATGAGCTCCGAAATGGATACTGGAACGAAACGAAAAAGCATACATTCAGAATCGGATTGAAAGAGGAACCAGAAAGAGTCCCCCATGCGGATGGAGTAAAATTATGAGATCCCACATACGCCCAACCTACGCCAGGCTCAACCACTTCGATTTCATCATCCTCACTGTCTGAAGGCTCGTGTTTATTCCGTTGTCCAAAAAGTGGATTCTCTTGAAGCACGGCGATGATCATCTAATCAACTCAGATGAGTATAGTGCACGAATAAGTAAGCCATCGTCCAGCCACCTTTGAATGCATCAGAACAGGTCCAGCCTTGCTGTTGGAATCGTAAAAGTGACTTCTTGGAAAGCTTTTCGCATTCCATTGCTTTCTCCGACAAAAAATAGTACCGCCACCCTAATGCGAGTAAATTGATGAGGCACATATTTGTGAGCGAATTTGAAAGGAAGATGAATCAGACCTGTTCACCCAGAGCGCTCTCGTTGACGGTTGTTTTGGTCGGGAACACTACCTTCATAGACGGGTATGACAGTTTCTCGCGGCTTTTCTTAGGTCGATCGAGCCATTCTTCTGCACTCTCGCCCCTTGCGGACCAATGAAACTCATTTAACCATTGGGTCGTATATGATCCAAGGCTAGAACCCTGTCGAACACAAATGATAATGTCAAACTGGCTGAAAACGCCCCCGTCTTTTATGCTAACCTGGCACTCTAGAACCACATCCTTGGCTGATTTTGCTGTTCCCGTACGCATACCTAACTTTCGCACAACCGACATAAGTCGCGGATGCCCTGTTCTACAGAGGATCAACGATAAACTCTCGGGTGAGGGAATTCATTTAACACACTGGACTACACGGGGCCAACCTTCGTGTTTCCCAGCAATGGAAGCAACCAACTGGACTTTGACCATGGACCAATCCCATTTTTGGCGCAGCTCGTCGATAGCCTTCAAGGGGAGGTCTGGGTGCTAAATTTGACAGGAAAACTACCGTCAGTCAATCTCATAAACTAAAGAGGAGAAATAGTCTTGACATTGTCGTTTATCATAGCCACGAGCGCTGGCCTGACGTTGATAGCATGAAGCATTTGTTGCAAGACAGCAGGAAAGTCATCTGTTGTCTTTGAATCCTGAATGATAGGTCTTGAGCGCAAGGGAATATCCTGAAGCCAAACGGACTGCGGAAAAGGAAATTTTGAAAAATTTCAAATCGTGTAGAACAATCGCACACCGTACATTTTCCATGTCTCGCCAGTCGTATGCTATCAGATTAGCCGTGGAGATAACAACCCGCAGTCGCCCTGTTTTATAAAATAGCTGTAGTAAAAATATCAGGGTATAATTAAGCTAGAATGAAGGAAATTGTGATACCAGCATGAACTACGGAAACGGTCCGGTCACAAAAATTTATAAGAGTAGCCGTTGGAGAAAACCAAACCTTCATATGTTGACACCCAAACCCATTACGTAGGAAAGGCGTAGTCTTGACCCAATGAGGAAGAACGTTCTTGATAGTCGCTTGACCAGAGGCATCTGGTTGGGCGACCATGATAACTGGAACTGACCGATCAAAAAATTCATAAATCCACGGGAAGTCCAACGAGTACGAGGACATAATAGCAAAAGCCAGGTCTGATTTCTAGTGCGACTCCATTTGTGGATTCGGATTTATGAATGAATTGAATCATACCTTGCCTAGCACGTCTGTCAATCGAAACGTGGGCCGCCCATCTTTCCGCGGTTCAGCATGTTGAGTGGCGGTCTGGCGAAGTTCACCGTTCCAGAAAACCTGCTCCATGGTGGGCACGGAGTTGGAAGTTTTAGAGCTGCTAACACCGGACATGTTAGAGCGCATGTAGGAAGAATTGGAATGGGAAACTCGGTGCCTCTTGGCAGGGGGCTCCTCGCTCTCCGAATCATCTTCCTCGGTGGTAGAGTCCCGATCTGACGACGGTCTAAGACGCTTTTGCCGTTCAAGCCGTTCTTTCTCTAACTGAGCTCTCTCAGCGAGAAAAGTGGGCACAGTTGATCGATCCGATGGTTGGGTCGGCCCTGTGCTGGGCCCAGCTTGTGGTTGCGCTTTAGTGTGAGATGATGTGGCTTCAGATTCTCGCAAAGCCTGCTTTAACTCCTCCTGAAACTGAGCTTCTTCGAGGTCCTCATCATCATCGCTATCAAGATTTATGAGAGCAGGTTTTCGCGTTGTTTCTTGCAAGCTCAAGGCAATGGCCCTGGTTGAACAATAAGCTGAAATAGGGTTTCCCGGAAACTTTTTTTACCTCGCCAAATCGTCATCCTCGTCCGACATTGAGATGGAGAATTTTAGGAGTCAACAAGGGCCACAGCAAAAGTTCAAAATTAAAAGCTCAGAGCGTGACGGTTGCGCGACAAATTGAATATCACATGACTTGTGACCAGTGGTGACGAGTACTGTGGGAAGAAATAAATTACTTTCCATTTCAGTCCATTCACGCTCGAAACTCCAGTGAGTCTCTCTCAAGTGAGCCTTCATGATCAGAACTTCCAAGTTCGAAGTTCCGTTGGAAAATGTGAATTCATGGAATTGTCCCATTCCTAGTACAGCCCGGCTACTTGTTCTCGCTCATGACTGCGGCAATCAACCAAAATTTGGCAAAATTGGTCTGTTGTTATCTTATGATATGACCACCTATGCCTTGCGGACGAGTCGAGTCGTCCTTCGAGTTGTCAAAATTCAGAGAGATTTACAATAACGTTATTTGATAACAATTTCATTCTGCGGGACGTCATCCGGATGCTTTCTATGGTTATGTGCGCTTTTCATAAAACGAGTAACAGGATCAGGGTAATAGCAAACATCATTTGGACACGGGTCACTCGGGGCATATCCATCGAAATGAAGGATCTGTTTCTTTGATGTCGAAGACAAGAGGCTGCTAACGCCGTTGATTATACCGGCGGCCAATTGTTTTAGAGAGTAGACAGAGAACTGTTCACAAGACGGACCTTTGCGAGGTGTCAAAGATATCCTTGGCGTTTGAGCCACTGTATAGTCATACTGAGATCACCTATCAGCAAAGTATGAGGCGTTGTTATGTGGCAATGCTTGTTGGATCGGCGGGATTTGCACTGCTATCTGGATGGAAGGCTTTGATTGACCAGCTAGAAAAGCCACAAATGTCACTTCATAGGAAACGAGTGCCTGTAAGCAGATGCCCAAACAAACAGGTCGAATGCCAGTCATTACTTGACCAAACTAAGCATCTTTTTCTATTTCGATCACACTTTTCAGATTGGCCAAGAATAATATGACAGCAGTTATTTAAACCCAATCCTCGTTATTTGGTACCTCCTGCCAACTGATCTGGCCTCCGCTCTTACAAAAGACGATGTCAATATCTCGATGCAATGAGGACTTCCAGTGATTTAGGCACTTCAACCTTGGGCAGTGGGCAAGTAACTTCGTGACAACATTTAACCGTTCCTCGTTTTTGAATTGCTCGATGGCAAGCCATAACGCACAATCGAGGACTTCTTCAAGACAGGGAAAGCGAGATAGACAGTCGATACACTCGTCCTGAGTAAGTTACATGAGAGGTTAACATGCTGAATTGTAGATAGAAACGAAAATCAGACGAACTAGAGTAAAGACCTGGTCTCCAAATGGTCGTCCAAAGTTCGGAATACTGAGAGACCGAATATACGGGAAGAGAACAGCAAGCCTCTTGATGGCATCGAGGCCCTCGAAGCGCCACAGGTGAATCTCCTGCAAGCGGCTTCCATCGATTTGACCAAACAATTGAAGTGTATTAGGGCCTAATGAAACTTGTGAAATGAACTCCATCTTCCTTTTTCGATACATATTTTTATCGCGTAAGAGCGCTGTGGCAAGGTGGTGATTTGTGAGAATGCGTTTGAGAGATGGTAAAATGCCCAAGGGTGGAGCCAGGCCTTGGTCAATTGGGTACCAACGCAGATCCTCGATGGTCGAGTGAGAGAGAAGGAAGTCAAGCATTATAGTGTCGCAGGAGAGGAGGTTTCCTCCAGGTGCACTAATGCTATACTCAGGCCACAAATGGAGTTTCCGGAGATTTCTCAATCCACAAGAAGTGAACTGCGGCTGCGTCGGACTGTACGAGATAGTAAGTTCCTGTGATAGAAAACATTAGGACAAGTGTGTCTCGTAAAGGTTCAAATATGCACACTGACTTCGAGGTTCGGAGATTCGTTAAGCATTGCAATGAAAGAATCCTCGACGCCTTGGATTAATGCCCACATAGTACCTCTTGCAACCAGCTTGGTTAAATTACAAAGCTTCCATACCTAGAGAACATTCTAATCGATGAAAAGTTGAGCTGAGTGAATACTTACTGAGGCTTTTGGATAGAGATGATCCAGTCGAGGAAATATTTGGCCCAGATATAATTCATCTAACATGCGACAATGCGCAAGAGCTTCAAAAATATCTTGTGTGAACTCGGAGTGTCCGCCCGAGCCAATCCAGGTGAAGCTACGAAGAGATTTGCAGTTCTTGATGGCTTGCAACATCTCTGGTTGAGGATGTATTGCATTCGGTGATTGAGAGCCTCGTGTTCCAGCCAGTGTCCGAGGATAAGTCTCTCGTGAAAGATCCTTCCCGGTCATTAAGCGTATAGTGCGAATGTTCTTTGCGAGGTCGGCACGAGCTGCCAGATGCTTCCAAACATCTGGACGAGTAGAATAGACTCTGAGCTCGCGGTACTCGATATGGAAGGGGATGATCATAGAAGCCCATTCCTTGCTCGCGAGACTGAAGGAGAGGAGATCTCGGGGCTCTACGATCAAGGAGAGGATATGATCTTTGATATCAAAGGGAAGATCGTCCAGCCTTGATAGCTCGTCTTGCTCTCGTTCACCCAAACTGCCTCTCCTAGCATCTGTCACCGCATAGATAAACACGTCAACAGTCAATTGGGAGTAATAATCAAAACTCACGCTTGCGAATATCGAGTCCTCGCATGTTATGTAGAAGGGAATTAATCAATGGTCAACGAGGTTGTATTCTTCCCATTGCACTCCTGATACGCAGCCAATAGCCAACTTGACTCGACCTCGGGTTTTATGAATAATCTCGCGTGATCAATCATTTATAATGTCCCCTTGTGCTGGTGTGCGGTCTGGAAAGCCTAATTGCCGGTTTAGACAGAGGGATGACGCTAGCAAAAAGAGGACAAGTTCGCCGTCGTTGAATGCACTAAATACTTCAAACTCACTAATGGAATGGAATCCTGGTGCAGTTGGGAGTTGTCTTGGTTCAATATGTGTCGTTGTCATAGTCAGAAAATAACCCAACCAAGACAGTGTTTGGGCTGTGTGGTCGCTTACAAATAAGCACAGCAACCGTAAAGTCCAGAACCCTTTCTGGCTGACGACGACGATGGATGACCAAAACACGCTTGTTAACATAAAATCTCCCCCCTCGACATCGCTAGTCTCGACGGAGTCAGCAATGGCCACCGACATGTCTTTTTCTCAAGCCCTCAACGACCCAAGCACTCAGCCAGACGAGGCATGTGCTTAGAATGTGCTGATCATATCCTCACTAATTTATGTTATTAGGCTTCCATATTTGTGGCGGCCCAGCGGGGAGACGTTGAGCTTATTCGCGAGCTCATCACCTCAGGCAAAGCCAGTGCCACAGACCGGGATCCACAAAACATTACCCCCTACACTGGGCGTCGATCAATGCACACCTCGCCGCATGCCGTTACTTGCTTGAGCAAGGCGCTGAAGTCGATGCGCTCGGCGGTGACCTTGTAGCTACACCCATGCAATGGGCCGCACGTAATGGATATCTCTACGTCATCCAACTCCTCATCGCCCATGGCGCCGACCCCACCATCGCCGACTCTCAGGGTTACAATTCACTTCACCTCGTCACACATTCATCTTCTATCATGCCACTACTATATCTCTTGCACCAACCTATCAACGTTGACTCTCGAGACTCGCAAGGACACACATCTCTGATGTGGGCTGCTTACCAGGGCGATGCTTTGTCCGTAGATCTTCTCCTCAGACACGGTGCAAACCCAAACCTCAAAGACGACGCTGGTCTTTCTCCTCTTCACTGGGCTGTGGTTAGAGGCAATAGGGTGGCCATTCGAAGACTAATCGAAAAAGGTGCAGATCTGACTGCCAAGGATGGAGAGGGGAGAACGCCCCGGGATATGGCCGCAGAACTCAAGAGCTTAGGGGCTTGGAAGCGGGCGCTGGAAGAAGGAGGAATGGACGAATACGGCTTGAAACGAGGAAAGCCTCTCAGCGACGTAGGTGTTTCGTCAGGAAATTTTCAAGATGATTCACCAAGCTATAATGTAGCGAAACACCAAAATTGCAATTGCCATAATGCCGACAATCTTTTTCTATTTAATGTTCATGACCTTAACGCTTCTACCTTGGTATACGGGTATTTTGCTTGCACTGGCGGAATTCTTCGGCATGCATCATGTATGTTTGCGAAACCTTCTACGTCTGTAAAAGTCTACTGACATCAATTCCTGGACAGATTGTTACCCGCGTTCTATTAAACAAATCGACTTATACCGATAGTGTCAGTCAAACACCATATTTTGCTGGAATTATCACAGGTTCAATCATATGGGTTCTCTTCTGCTGGGTCACACGACTTGTTCAAAGTGAGTCCTCTTTTCCTTTTTCATGAACAATTCTGAAGTTTTATCAGACACCCAATATCACTCCTTTGCCCACCTCATGTTCGCATTGTCCGTTGGCTTGTGTGCCTACAACTTCTTCCGTGCGGTCACATTGGACCCAGGTACATGTCCAAAGCCCTCGAGCGATGAGGAGCTGAAATCTGTCAGTCCATACTCTGGCATTTTCTGAAATAATTTGTTGAACGCGGCTCGCAGGTTATCGAAGATCTCGCTTCTGAGGGACGTCTGAACGGTCAAACGTTCTGTATCCAATGTATGGCTCGAAAGCCTCTGCGGTCGAAGCATTGCCGTGTATGTGACAAGTGCATCGCAAGAAGTGATCAGTAAGCTCTGCATAATCTGTCAAATGAATTCAACTTATGTCTCTATTCTTTCTCTTCTTTAGTCACTGTCCTTGGGTCTGGAATTGCGGTTCGTTTTGAGTTGTCGTCTTCAAAAGGATTCGATATTGATATTGACGTGCTCTTTAGTTGGATCCAACAACCATCGTCAATTCCTTTTGTTTGTTAGCACCCTCGTCATCGGTATCTGCCTCTTTGACTATCTCACCTACGCCTGTAAATTCATTTCTCTTACCCAACTTCTTTACAAGTGCTGATCGATTTTAGATTTCTCATCCATCCCTCTCACCACAAATCCATCCGAAATTTCGCCGTCATGCCCTCTCCCAGGAGACCTATGCGCTATCACAGCTCACGACTCATTCCTCGTCTCTGTAGCAATCTGGGCCACCCTCCAACTTGTCTGGACTACCGTCCTTCTCGCCTCCCAGCTCTGGCAAGTCGCCCGACAAATGACCACACTAGAAGTCTCCAACCTTGGTCGCTACGGCTTCATGGGTGGTCGCGGTGGCGCTTCGCTCTCGGGTCAGATGGGTCACCGTCATCAACACCGTCAGGACAGCGTCCTTCCTGGCGTCGACACAGAGGATACAGCTCTTGTAGGCGATGCGGGTAGCGGAACGACGGGCGTCGTGCACCGCCACTCTGGGTGGTGCGCAGGGTGTGGAAGCGGATTCCTTATGAACCTCCTCGGATTTGACCGGTTCACCAAGGGCAAAGCCGTTGATGGGCTTGCGAAGGCGAGTAAGGCTAGCAATCCTTTTGACATCGGGATTGTTGGGAACTGCAAGGACTTCTGGACGGCTGGACGGGAACTCGGAGTGGAATATGAGAAGTTGTATGATGTGCCTCTGGAAGGCTTCCGTGAACATAAGCGGAGAAGAGAGAGAGAGGAGGATGAAGATGGGGCGAGAAAACCGTCAAGCAGGAAGGGCCTGTTTATGGGCTTTGGACTGGGTCGAGCCGGTGGCAGTCGAGCTGGGTACGAACCTGTCAGTCAGGTTTAAAAAAAACCCCTTCGTGTTGTTGCTCCTTCTTGCTTCAATATCTGTGTGACTGCCAGCACCATATGTTTCTGCCTTCATCCCTCTTCTCTCTTGTAAGCACCTTCCACACCTTACCTGAATTGACACGAAGAGATACCCGTGTACCTGGTAGTTCATCTCATTGACGATTGGACTTGTAACCTATCTTAACGAGTCGTATTTGGGACGACAATAATATTTATATGCTCAATCGTGTAGTCAACCTCCTTTGATTTTGAGTATGAGCAAAATTTGGATCATGCAACATTATGACCTTTCTCTTGGGCTGATAAATTGAAAAGACCTATATATCTTTCAACCTGTGCCAGCCCACCTATTCTCACTCAAATTTCGGCTTCGACAACTTACAAGTTCCATCGACGTCAGCTCATGTGTCATCTACAACGTTGAAGACTTATGAAGCGATACCCTTACGTCGCCGAAATCTGCACGTCTAAACTGGGTACACGAACGGATATCCACACAGCTACTTCATCCAGTTCATCTGCATTCATCCAATGCTCTAGCCCCACATATGTGCGATGCTGCAGCGAGACCACTGGCGTCGCTGGGTTGTCAGCCTGCTTCTCGACCTCCTCTCGGGTCCACCTCGTCCCAGGTTCCGCAGTGGTAGCAAAGAAAGGCATGTCCAGGTGCTCCGTGAGCCTTCTTGAGATTGATTTCCATGCAGCGTAATCTACCTGTTCGTCAGCGTTTCCGTGGCACCAGAGAATTGGCGTCTTTTTGGCGAATGGGGTTGCAATCTGTGAATAAGTCATTGTATTACTCTCATGATGAAGAGGTAAGCCAAAAATCGAACAAACCTCAGCGATCTGGTGCCTCAATGGTACGTACGTGCTCAGCGCGTACAGTCCCGCAAGTGGCCGCTCGGTAGTGAGCATGGTCAAAATGGCGACGGAGCCGCCTTGACTCAACCCACCCACAACGATGCGGTCAGATGGTATCCCGTGCTCTTTCTCTTCCTTTGTGATGAGCTCGTTGATCCAGCCGACGGATTTGTAGAGACCTTTCTCGTCTTCTGCTCGAGTGAGGTGGTCGAAAGAGTAGCAATCGAACCTATGTCAGCGGACGGCCGGACATTGTTGGTCGGAGTAAGAAGAAGAGCTAGACAGCAAGTATATACGACTAACCATGAAGAAAGCACCCTATTTTTCATCGCAGTGATTGGCATTATAGACCTGTGCGTCATATTTCAACCTCCTAGATGGTGTATTTACCCAACAGCAAAAAAAACACTCACGCGGTCGGCAGGATGAACTTGACGTGGGTCAAGTCTGGATGCTGAGTGAGTGTGCCAAATATCCGTGAAACATTTTCTGCAGTGTCTCCAAGTCCCTGTCGGTGTAGAAGAAACGGCAGAATCAAGGGTAAATTGTTTACACATCAATGAGGGTGAAGAACTTAAAGACAACACTAACGTGTAAGAAGAATGCAGTCGCGGTGTGTTTGTTGCGCGCTGGAAAGATGACGCAGCTGGGAAGGCTGCCCGACTCGTCCTCCCAGAGTATACGAGTAGTCGACATCGCAGGGAAGTGATTCAGGTTGCAGATCGGAAGATAAACTCAAACAAATATCCTTATGGGCCCTAGTTTGTGTGAATTCTCCCAGCGCTTACTTGTTAGTTTATTGACTCTGTGGCAGTAAAGAGATTCGGAGACGATGAATGAATCGATGAAGGACAAGCGCCTAAGTTGATCGATCAAATCAACAAACTCATTTGAATCTCCGCTCGGTCTGGGTGACTCAAGCGTAACTTCTTTCCCGAACAAGACCATTACGTTGACCAGAATTGTGTCCTGTAACCCGCGCGGCAAATATCCAATTTCACTTCTTCAGGACCACGGAGCCGGCCACTTGAAGCGATACTCCCTTCAGGAATCTTTCTCCTCACCTACACACCGGGCCGATGCCATCCGAACTATCTTCGAAGATGAGGGGTATTAATACGAGAGGCGGCAGTATGCAAACCAATTTCGTCCTTCTGGCCACTGGCATAGTAGAAGGAAAACAATTAAACCTCGTGCACCATATGCGCAATTTAATTCGCATTGTCCGGCCGCGAGGGTGGATTGGTATTGCGATTTTGACGGAACAGAGATTGAATTGACTTACCACGATGCTTTGCATGGTGGTCACTGCCATAAGGTGTCCGCAAAGACGGGGGTGAGTTCGTAGTGGGCACTTGCTGCGCCGATGTCGTCGGGTGGCACGCTTCAAACGCCCGAGCCACTCACGCGGACGGAAAGTACGAATTTAACATGATCCAATTCAGGGTGTTAGATCAGATTCTCTGGTTGAGGCGCGAGATTCCGTGCTTTATCTCCTATATCATAGGGATTATACTCTACATAAACGTACTCGTTAACAGATGAAACAGCTGTTCAAGTGGAAGGAGACAAGCATCATGATGGAAGAAGGTGGTCACGGTATGTTGTTTTCTCACCGGAACAATTATGGATAAGCTGGGACCTGAGGGCTGAGCCTTCCCAGAAAGTGGTCGTCGTAGTTCAGTGCAGAGCGCCAAGAACCTGAATCCAATGGATCAGACGCTCAAAGTCATAGGATCGCGGACGTTAAAAGTTAAATCTCCGATTTAATCTGCTTCCGTTGCCTACGAATTCGTCTTTTGTTCTCCAGCCAACAAGTTTATTTGCTTTAAGTGCTGGGTAGTTGAGTGCCCTTGACGATATCCTAGGACGTCGGCGGACTTTTGAATATAAATTTGGCGAGTTACCGTCCAGAATCTTTCTTCCCTTAAACACTTGCCATGCCTCACCTCCCCTTGGCCTACCAACACGATAAGAAAGTGCCTTGGCAAAAACACAAATCCTAACCGAAACGATTCAAAAGGTCGAAATTTAACCTTGTCTAAACCACGCCGCTGCGCAAACCTTTCCAAGTACCTACCATTTGGGTAAGCCAAGCCAGAGTTGCTATCAACCCAAATTTAAGTTTGCCTCGAGCCTTCTTGGACTCATGAACGTTCACGTAGTTGTCGCGAAACTTTGGGAAATGTTTTCCTGCCCCGTTCTTGGCAAGAACGGCATTCAGGTAATGAGGTCTATTATTGGATAGCTGATGGTCCCCCCACAAGTCATCCAATGAACATGGAGGCATTTGCTGGTGAAAATAAAGCCTGCTTTACCCATACTAAGCATATGCCCGCTCGCCTATCTACGTTCTCTGTGGGATATTGTGGCAGGTCGTGCGAGGGGTGCGAGGGGTGCGCATGACGGGCCGCGGATGGAGTGCTAAATCGGTGCACGGCAGACCCGAAACGATGGTAACTGCACTTTGAATTTCCACCGTTGGTTCGGGTTTTGACTAGAGCCTTCATGCAGCAATCCTTCCTCTACTCCTCCATCATCTAATGTCCACCCCAACCCCCCGCGACGAGCTCACGTCCACCGTCTGCGATGCCGTCCAGCAGCTCACTCGCAACCGAAAGGCAAATTTCCTCCTGGACACCGCGCTTGCCTTGATTGATGCTGGACAGTATGCATCTTGCTTTCGGCGCTCTTTAACATAACATATATTCAATCATTTTGTTAGATATGGACCGGATGTGGAGAACTACCTAGAGGTATATCTCAGGACACCGGGTCTCTCCACAGAGGACTTAACCAGAGCACTCCTGGCACGGGGAAACGCGCGAAAACGAGGCGGAGAGAGGTTACTCGCTAAAGCGCAGGAAGGTGCGCCTATCCATATTTCACGTCAATAGGTTGACATCTTACTTTGAAACACAGACTTCCAGGCAGTTCTGAAGCTCGATCCTTCGAACAGGGCCCTTCAACACCACCTCAAACGAAAAGTGGTGCGTACCTTGCTTCGGAGCAAGCTTCCATTCTTACTTAAACACCATAGATCCACTTCTCGAACGAGCCAGCCTCGCAACGGGCACCGCTCGAGATCTGGGAGCGGATAGCCTCCCATACACCTCGCTACCATCTCCGTACATGGCTGTTTATCTCTTCATTCCACAGAGACATCGCGGTGCGACACATCTTCCATACCGTGGACATCTATTTCGGGGATGACCAGCAAGAAAATCTCAATCGTGGATTGGACATTTTCGACCGCGCCAAAACTGATCCTGTCTTTGCTAGCCGGGTGAAGTCTTTGAGGTTACACTGGGCATACGAGGAGGGGGACATGCTGGATCTCATGACCCGTGAGTGTCTTATTCTGGCCTCTCTCTCTCTCACACAGAATTCCTCGTGTCCAGGGATCTTCAAAACTGCACTTCCGGAGTTTAAAGCTCTACGGGACTTCGAATGGATCGGATACCCAGAGATGCGTGCAGACATGGTTCAAGCCGTGCTTGCCAGTCATAAGCACATTCATGGACTTGGCCTCATGTAAGACTATTTTTAATCTCAGACTTTCTTTATATAACACATATGTCCCCAGTGGCTGGCACTTTGACGCCGTCGGCGTATCTGCCTTCAGGAACCTGCGAAAATTCACATTGCGTGCAGAAGACGATGATGGATTTGCTGATATGGGGGAAGTGCGGACCGTACTTGACCAAAATGAACATACCCTCCGGCACCTCATCCTAGGAGCATATCTCGAGCGGCACCACTCCTGGGACTCGGCGTTCCAATCTGTGACTATTAAAAACCTTACGCACCTAGACCTTGTCGACACGCGGATTTCGCACATAGTCTTTGCACGGATCGCCCATGCGCATAACTTGCAAAGCCTCACTTTGCACGGAACATTTGAAGAGCCCAGCTCAGCAGCTGTTGTTTTTGGGAGTGACCATGTCATCGACGGTCAACACACATTCTTGCCCCATCTCAACTCGTTCCGCTTCTTGCTCGTCGGACACGACGACGAACATGCACTGTACCACTCCGTGACGCAGTTTTTGCGTCACCGTAGAAAGCTACGACGGTTGGATTTAGGCAGCTGTCCATGGGAAATGGTGCTTGCCCTCCTTCCCGATCTGCGGAATCTGCGAGTACTAGGTGTCAGAATCGCGAATCTCACCCAGGCCGCCGTAGGCTCGCTCGTCGAAGCATTGCCAGAAGAAATGCTCGCCGTCAATCTATCCACCGTTGTTTCCGAAAAACCCGTCGTAAGTGATCTTCTTCACTTTCCAAAAACCAACAGACATATTGTTAAATCTGTAACTCAACAGAACGAATACGGACGCTCTTTCGCCTCCTTCCCTGCGCTCTCCTTCCTACACCTCCACTGTGCCAACAAACGGCGGCCCAAGCCCAACCTCATGTCCGAGAAGGACTTCCAAGTCCAAACCGACATATGGATCTCGAGTGCGCGCAGCGTTGCCACCGCCATTCCGTCGCTCGATTTTCTGGGGTGGCACGGCGAGCACTATGTCGTCGTGCGGAGCGACCACGACCACGGCGCCAGCGCTGGTGGTGGCAGCAGCATGGACTTTGGCGGCGGGAGCGTCGAGCTCAAGGAGCTGCCCACCCGGAGACGCCTGGACTGTGGGAAAGGCGTGGATCTCGGCGGCGAAGATGCCGCCTGGTTGGAGCGGAAGGACGTCCCCATGGACTATGAAATGCCTGGGCTCGACTGAATTGCGGGTGCGGTTTTCCGCTGTCGCTGACGGTTGCGGTGTGTTGGCGGGAAGCGGGAAGGTAAGAGTGTGGGTGTGGCAACTAACCTGTCGCCTGCACCGGCTCCGCTGTGTCTCTCTCTCCTTTGCTTCGCTTCATTGAAGACGGGACGTGGGTACGCTCCCGTCATCGTGGCTTCTGAGATTCCATTCAACCCAACTGCCTTTCGGTGGCGCCACCGAAGTGAGGGTCTGGTGATCATATGTATGTATACACCCATTCCAGAACCAAAAAAAAACTTCACTGGAGAGTTGTCCAATGCTTGGAGTTCCGCCCTCTGCTTTCAAAGTTTTGTGTATTACCACCTACTTAGATTTCGCTGCTCTTTCTTGTATCTTTGCAACTTTTTACACTGTGTATAGTATCCACGCAATCATTACCGCGCATTGGCATATCCTCCCATTTTTTGACGATCTCATGAAACCCTTTGTTGAGGGAAAGCGCGTATTATTTATTTAGGCTTAAATAATCTGAAGGTTCTCTCATCCATTCTGGTTTCTGAAAACTCTGGACGCATAGTACCCTGTCCCAATAGGCTTCAAAGATTACGAAAGGGCACGAAAAGGCACTAAAGATCGCCCGGGATTTATCGGGACATTGACGAGCGCTGTGGGTAGCACAAACCCAGGGTATGAACACTTTTAATAGTCCATGTCGCGACGAGAGTCAATTTAAGTGGCTCCAGACTTCCAAATGGTTCAGATCCTAGTGGTATGTGTGAAGAATGGATATATGAATTGTAAACCCAAGAATATCCGTGAGATCTTCAAGAATAAAAGTACTTTTAGACCGATCCCTTTCGGAAGGAAAGAGACTGCTTGCATTTCGTGACGCAAAGTACCCGACGTCAACTTGGAGTTGTTCCTAGGCAGGCAGACGGAGACTATCCAGTCCCGGCTGCTGAACTATCTGACTTCCCAGATCCTTTTACCTTCTTGGTGTCGAAAAGTGTTTTCAGGAAATTGTGGATGCGGCAGTCAAAATTTAACCGCCATTTCGAAGGTTACTTAGTCAAGGAGGAAGACCGCAGTGGCGCATCTTACCGTCCTTGTAGTTACAAGCCCCTGGACGGAAATAATAAGCGGTCCCTACTGTATGCAGGAAGTAAAGAATCGCCGATGTTTCGCAGCTAGGAGCACCCAGCGTGAATGTGTTATCTGGTCAGCATAACCAGCTGCCACCAGGCAGAGTGAAAAACTAAGGGTCAACCAAGAGCACTTCGCCAATTCTTAAGATATTTTCTTAACCATTCCCAAAGCTCGGCGAGGGAACTGAGCCTGCGTTTCTCCATTGACAACAGACTTGTGTTTGGTCCACCAAGAACACGAGCGATATGGCTGACGTTGAGTGGGAAGTCCAAGGACATCTCAGAACTAGGTCAGAAGGTCATAAATTACAGAGGTGTTGGCGGTCTGTAAATGGTATCGTTATCTTGAACCTCGGCAATCTAATAAGAAATGTGCGAGAGAGTTCGACGAGTGGTTTTAGGTCGGATTCGAGGATTGCGAGAACTCGCGATCATCCATGTTCGTTTAAATATTTTTCTTGGATCTGTATATTAGCCACGAAGACAGCGGTCCTGTGGAATTAGTGATCATAGTTCCGCTGCTCTGACAAGCAAGAAACGTCGAGGTTGGTTGAAGACAAATTGAAGACAAAGTGCTGTCGGAGGACCAACCGAGCTGCCTTTGAAAATAAGGTCACGTTCATTTCTAAATTTAGTAATTTCTACTGTCTTCTCAGTTTATATATGACCTCATCTCTTTCCAGTGTTTGCTGTCTATGGCATCGACTTCGAAGTTCCTATAAGCCAAGGACCCGCGCCTTTTTGTCTCGTGATGGTGCTGCATCCTTCATATCTGCCGTTATTTGTCCGGACGAGGTTCACTTCCTAGCAGGAAGCCCCACAACCGATCTTTCTTCCTGCACTTTGAACGGACCGCTCTGGACAACATCGTATGGTTTCTGCTTCTATACAGTGAAAACCTTCTTTCCTCGTATCCCGCACCACAAAAAAAATATCTAGATCTCCCTTCGTTGGCATCTTACTAACCAGCAATTTTGGAGAACATCCTGTCGATCTCGGCGCCCGCATAATTCGACAGTGGTTTCTTCCTCTTCTCTTCGCACTTGCTGGCGCATCAGTGTCCCATATTTTACCGCTCATGCACTCATGTGTATCCTATGTGTCCGGGAACTCGGATCTGTAGTAAGTATAAATGGCAGCGACTATTACAAGAAGGGTTCTGAACCTGCTTTCTTTTAGAGAGATGCGTCTAGGGCTCCTTTCGAGTGTCCTTTCAATATCTGTCTTCGCCCCGACCGTCTTCGCTGAAGTCTTTGACTTGAGTGGTTTGAAGTGGACTCTCAATAACCAGAATGGCACTATTAAAATACCCGCCTCTCCTCCTCCCTCTCAAGCACATCTTGATCTTCTGAAAGCGGGTATTATAACTGAGCCATTACTTGGAATCAATGGTACGGCCCTAAACGAACTTTTGAAATATCTTACTCACATGTTTCTGCAGATTTTACTGAACGTTGGGTCGTTGACGAAAACTGGGTCTATTCAGCAGATATCTCGCCGTTTTTAAAAAGTGACGCTTTCCGCAAATCCAAGGAAACTTTACTAGTCTTTTACGGAATAGACACGATTGCAAATATTGTAAGTGAGCCGACTTGTAGCTGCACCAACTTGACTCTTATCAATGTCGTTGTGTAGAGTCTATCTGGTCAACCTGTTGCATGGGTCAATAACCAGTTCCGTCAATACACCTTCGATGTCACAAACATCCTCCGTTCTGCTAAAGACAAAGATACTCTAGTGGTCACTTTCGAATCTGCATGGGCTTACGGGCTTAACGTTACTGCAAGACCGGATGCTGAGTACTTCCCAACCAAGGGTGTCAGAACAATGGACAACGTACGATCTCGGCGACAAAACATCAATTCAAACACTGACTTTGTTTTACTTTCTAGTATGAATACCCAGGCGTTCGCCAATGGATCCGAAAAATCGCCTCAGACTTTGGTTGGGATTGGGTACGAGTTCATATTAAACTTTTTAGTGAAAAGTAGCCGATGATACATGAAAGGGTCCCGCTTTCGTACCCAGCGGTATCCACAAACCTGCTTACTTTATCACGCTCGACGCACCAGGTAAATCAAAAGTTACGACTACCAGTCCACCAATCTCGCCCAAGAAATCCGACTCCTCGAGTAGCCCAGTTTTCATTGAAGAAAGCTCTATCGACATTTTCAAATTGGGCCAGTCTTTCTCTGTAGCACCAGTCGAAAGCGCCGATTGGGTTGTGAACGTCTCTTTAGCCCTACGGTCGTCGGCACAATTCGACTCAACGTCCTTGACCCTCGCATTTTCGGAGCTTCACTTGGAGAAAGAATTTGACGTCGGCGCAGTCAGCGCCACTTCAGGG
This sequence comes from Galerina sulciceps, assembly GCA_023014345.1. Classification (NCBI taxonomy): domain Eukaryota; kingdom Fungi; phylum Basidiomycota; class Agaricomycetes; order Agaricales; family Galerinaceae; genus Galerina; species Galerina sulciceps. The sequence goes on along the minus strand of JAEDXJ010000047.1, from coordinate 664,291 downwards.
TCAGACGTCGTCTGGGTTAATGCTGTTTGGCAAATACCTGACTCAGTACCGCAACGATGGTACCCTCATAACCTTGGCACACCCAAGCTATATGACTTGTCAGCAACCCTTGCACTCAAAGCTGGCGGCGACACTGACACTGTTTCCTTCACTACCCGCACTGGTTTCCGAACCATTCAAATTGTTCAAACGCCGGTCAGCGACGAGGATGTTCAGCAGCGAGGCATTACGCCTGGAGACAATTGGCACTTCAACATCAACGGCAAGGCGTTCTACGCACTTGGAACCAATATCATCCCGTTTGACCCGTTTTATGCGAGGACCACTCCTGAACAGGTTCGTTGGGTGCTTGAGAGCGCCGTGCAGAGCGGCCAGAACATGGTAAGTTATCTCTTCTCAGGCTTGTTATTACCCTGCTTAACCGTTTTGTTTTAGCTACGTATCTGGGGTGGTGGTACTTATCAGCCCTCTGATTCAACCGTCGCCGGAGGCGTCTATGACTTCTACTCAATTTGTGATGAGCTTGGTATCCTTGCCTGGTCTGAATTGATCTTCTCGGACTCATTGTACCCTATCAACGACTTCCTGCTGGAATCCATTGAGCCCGAGGTACGACAAAATGTGCGGAGAGTTAACAAGCATCCCAGCAACGCACAATGGGCTGGAGGTAACGAAATTGAAGGCATAGCGACAGCTCTGCCTAGTTCAAAAGTGATCTCGAACGGCACACATTATCTGAATGAGGTATGGACTTGAACTTAGCGTTACCTTAATTCTGTGCTAACACGCTGGCAGTTTGTTACCTTGTTCCAAGACTTTTTGCAACAAATTGTAACTTCTGAAACTCGTTCTGTAAGACACAATTTCTGCTTACTCGGCATTCGCTTACTGATAACAAAAATGCAATATAGGTTCCTTATACCGATTGTTCGACAACGAAAGGCGTGTTGAGCTTGGATCCGTATATTCTTCGGTTGAACAACGCAACAGCGGGAAGCATTTACGGCAACTCAGGTATTAAGAAACCGATTTTGTTATGAAACTTTCATCTAACGTCGAGTCTAGAGCGATACAATTATGATGCCACCAAAGCTTTCTTGTACACCTCTTTCCCTACTTCTCGGTAAGACTTGCATTGATAATATACCAATAACCTTCATTAACCTGTTGGTTAGCTTTGTCAACGAATTCGGGTTGGTGTCATTTTTGACTTGCATTTGGAGCCCGGCTGACTCGAGTCTTTGGTCAGATTCCACTCGATGCCGTCCTTCTACAGCTGGGAAGAAGTGCTGACTTCGCCTGAGGACTTCTCATTCAACTCGACTGTCGTCATGTCCAGGGATCATCACCCAGCAGCAGGCAGCCTCGCGTTCCCCAATCCCAACGCCAACCAAGGGCAAGGGCAAATGACGGTGGCCGTTCAAACGTGGCTTCCGACCCCGTCCACGCCTGACACAAACCAGACGTTTGCACAGTGGTGCTTCAGCACCCAAGTCTTCCAAAACCTGGCGATGGTCTCCCAGATCGCGTGGTACAGACACGGTGCTGGGCGGGGCGAAAACAACCTAGGCGCTTTGGTGTGGCAGCTGAACGACATCTGGCAGGGTGTGAGCTGGTCTAGTATCGAATACTCCGGCAGGTGGAAGGTCCTCAATTACGGACTGACCAATATATTCTCTCCTCTCATCATCTATCCGTTCTGGGTTGCGCAAACCGAGAATCTGCAGGTTATGGTCACTTCAGACCGATGGGAATCCGTATCAGGAACGGCACAGCTGACTTGGTACGACTGGAATGGCACCGTTTTAAATTCTACCCACCAGCCATTCACGGTGCCCACTCTCAACAATTCGCTCATCATGCAGGGCACGAACCTGTCGACGATCCTTCCTGCTGGCCATGACGCGACGCAAGCTTGGCTGCTCCTCAACCTTACTGCGAAGGTTGACGGCAAGACAGTGACGAATGAACAATACGTACGCTAATTTTTCTTATTTGACCTAGCTATAGCAACGATTTATCGACTTTTATATTTCCAGTTTACGCCAACTTCTTTAGCAAATGTACCACTTGTGGACCCCGAGATAGCCGTATCCGTCAAGAGTTCAAATGGATTCATCTTCACACTCTCTGCTAAAGGCGGTGTGGCACCATGGACCTGGATCGACCACCCAGCGGGAACAGTCGGCGTGTTCGTTGACACGAAGACGGGACTTCCCTCCAATGGCTTCTATCTGATTCCCGGCATCGATCGTACATGTAAGCAAACTCATAACCCGCATTGGTCGACAAAACAGGATTGACGACGCTAACATATAATATTTCTGTAGTGCGTTTCGAGCAGAACAAGGACCTCTCCAGAGTGACGAAACCAAAGGCTGCTGATTTTGTCGTGCGGTCATTGTGGAATAACACGCATGTGTAACCTTTGTATGGCGAATGTCGAGGAGGAGGAGGTTCAAATTCCTTAGACCCTATGATCTAGTGTACAAATTTCGAAAACGAATCATTTTGGACATAAGTAAGACTGATTTAATATCGTGAGCCCGCGTCTTCTTTATGGTTACCGAACAGACCCTTACAGTCAAAGATCCTGCAAAATCCTGTCCAATTCAAAGTGTCCATGGCATGAACAGAAAAGCGAACCAGTGAACCTACTTATAACAGTTGTGCAGCAAAGTCAGATGCAAGCCAGAGTACTAGATGACTATTTATTATGCAACTAAAAGGGTACAGTTTGAACACGATATCGATAATCGATATGAATACGTGGTGCGTTCAATCACAAGTTACTGGTGGCTTGGTAGATTACGAGGGTAGGTATGTAGGAAGGAGGGTTGCAAGAGTAGTTTCACAAGCGCATTGACTATGGCTATGGCTATGGCTAGGGTGATAAACAAACAAACAAACTGGTGGTGTGCAGTGATACTGATAGGAAGAGGGTTGAGGCGGGGCAGGAATCACAAGGATCCTGCTTGCTAGAGTAGACTAGTGGTGGAAAAATAAATTGTCCAGCTTCGAGGTGATGCCAAATGGATTGGAGGACGACAGACGGGTGCTCGTGCTTGGGCATGGGCCGGGATGATTAGGGGGAAAGTGGAGAAGAAATAAGGAAAGAGAGGGATATAAGGAAGAGAAGAAAGGCAAAAAGACAAAATAAGGATAAAGTACGTATACCTAAAACACAACCGGAACAAAGAAAGAAAGAAAGAGAAAAGCTTGAGAAAAATTCAATCATCGTTCTCCTGCTCCATAGCTTCTCGTTCCAATTTCTTCTTCATCGCGCTCACTAGAAAGTAGGGGCAGATATTAATCTCGAGAATTGCAGATAGAAGACGGAGGGCCATACCATCTCGAGAAATCTGACCCGAGCTCATCCACCCGTCCGGGTACGCACTCACGATCTGTTCGATTGAAGAGCGAATCAGAGGATGTGATGACGGACAGTCGACGACGCGGACACACCTTCTGGTACAACACCTTCCGCAGCCCCTGATCGCTAATTTGTATCACTGACCCTTCCAACGAGCTGTTCAAGCAGAGAAGGAAAAGAAAAGTCATCAAAAACAAGCTCATAACCCAACAACCAAAAAAAAAACGACAGGACATACTTCTTCTCATTCTCCAACCGACAACACTCATTGCTCAACAGCACAAGCTCCCACACGATCGACTTCATCTGCTCCGTCATGCGATAGCGCTTCGCAGGCGGGTGCTGCCCGTGGTCCTTGTCTTTCCCATCCTTGTCCTTTCCGTCCTTGTCTTTCCCGCTGTCGCCGTCTGCACTTGCACCTGCGCCGCCCTGAGTCGGAGGCGGGGCCGGGTGCCCATCGACGTCCATTTCCTCCGTCGGGTGGCGCGTAGGCGCGGCGGACCCGGTGCCAGCGCTGCCTTCCGCTGCTTCGTGCCGGATCTTTTCTTGTCGCTTGTCTGCACAATGAGGAAGAACGTAAGACAGAATGATACGAAACAAGCAAAACACAAAACGTACCCCACGCCAGGACGCTCTTCTCCCACTCCTCCTCTGCCTTGGCAAACCCGTCCGAGGCCATCTGCTGCAGCTGCGCGAGGAGCACTTCCTGCCGCTCCGTGAGCAGCGCGAGGTGGTCGGTGAATACGGTGCGCTTGATGAGTTTCTGTTGGCGGCGGATCAGCAGGGTGGTATAGAGAATGAGAGACGATAGAAGTAGGATAGTGTACATACGGTCATGGTAAATTTGTTGTACGGGAAGAGCGTCGGCATGAGCGAGAAAAAGTCATCGTCGTACTCGTCCAGCCTGATCGCCAGGACAGCCAGCTTCGCGAGTGGGGGCTTGAGCGAGGGCGGAAACTTGCCCTTGTTCTCCCATGACTCTGTATCATCATCGTCAGCACCTCATCTCCAACGCAATCGAAAAGAGAGAAAGAAAAAACACAACGCACCCTTCGCAATAAGCTCCTTCATCTCCCGGAGCGCAGCCTGCAAATCAGGGTGGAACATGGTCTCGTCCACCACCTTCTTCCTCTTCCCGCCCTCCATGACCGCGCTGTTCTGCCTCTTGCGCTTCTGCCCCGCGTGTTCCGCGTCCGCGGCGATGCCCACCCCGCCGTCGATCTTGAGCCGGTCGTGTGGGGTCGCGTTGGTGTTTGGATGTGCGTGGGCCATCGAGTGCGGGGCGCCGCCAGGGCCGGGGTCGATGGGGATCGGCGCGTCGCGTGTGCCTTCGACGGTGGAGGGCGGCGGTTTCTGCGAGGCGGAGGTGAGCCCGAGGAGCGGGGTCGTGCCCGTGCCGAGGGAGGGGTGCAGGCCAGCGGCGAAGGAGATCTTTTTCGATTTGGGTTTCTTGGGTGTTCTGGTGGGTAGATTAGATTGTTGAAAAGAAAAAAAAAACAATAGGATAGAAGAAATGACGTACTTGTCTTTCATCAACGCGACTTCTCCGCTGGAGACGTAGAACCCCTGCTGCTTCGTCTGCGCGAAGTACTGGCGTTCGTCGAGAGCGAGCTCGGAGTCATCGATGAAGGGGTCGGACGTGTCGTAGTACTCCGACGCGCCGTTCTTCCGCTGCAAGAAGAAAAAAAAAGAATGTCAGCAAGATGACAAAAGCCCCATGCAGGGTAAGGGAATCTACCTTTTTCTTCGACTTTGACTTTGGCTTCGCCCCAGCCTTGTCGTCTTCATCGTCCTCAGAGTCGCTGGAGTCAGCAACCTTCTTGACGACAGGCGGGGGCGTCGGCGGCCGCTGACCGGTCTCTTTGGCTTGGCGGGAGATGTCCACCTCGTAATTTGAAGGTCCGCCGAGCCGGATGTCCAGACGGATGGTCTGCAGTGGGATCACTGGTGGGGGCGGGGGCGACGGCGACGGCGAGCGCTTGGGTGGCTTGGTCGAGCGCGGTTTGGCTGACGAGGCTGGTTTGGCTGCTGCGGGCGGCGCCGCAGTCGATGTTGATGTTGATGTTGTGGCCGTCGTCACTGCGTCCGACGACGACGGGGGCGGGGGCTGGGCAGCGGCACCCTGGTTAGCGACGGCGGGGTTCGTCGATGACGACGCAGGGTGAGGAGCGGAGCCGACATTGGAGGGGGTAGGGGAGGGAGAGTGGACGAGGACGGGGATGGAGATGGGGATGTGTGATGAGCTGGCGGAGCCACCGTGGACGGCGATGCTCTTGTTGTTGGCAGCGACGGCGAGGGAGGAGCGGCGGGATGTTGCGGTAGAGGCGGTAGTGGGCGGGGAGTGTTGGAGGTCCGGGGAGGCGTCCATCTCGACATCCATTGAGGATGAAGGTGATGTCGAAGATACCTAATCCGGCTGCCCATATTCCACCTCTCCAACGGATTTTCAGAACAGCCCAGCTCAACGAATTGTTGCTATACCCGCGTGAGACTCCTTTTCTCAATTCTCATTGGCTCGGCATTTCCCATCTTCCAACTCGACACCCGCGGACCATCATTACAGTCATGTATAGTCACAATAGATACAGTTGATCAAACAAAAGGAAAAGCATTTTACAGACAAAAGTACAAGAAAAAGTAAATCAAAACAGAGTCCTTCAAAGCGTCAACAGCTGAGCCTGATCCACATTCACCCAACTAGACCGCTTCGACCTGCAAAAAAAAAGATCAGACATGAGCTGACATAAATCACACAGCAAAATCAACTAACACTCTTTTTTCGGTAGGGCTTGGGGGAAGCGTACCAAGTACCAGCTTGACAGTCTTCACCTCAAAGCCCCTAAAGCTCAACGACACACTCGACCCGCCATCCACCTCCGTCGAGCGCAGGACATACAGCTCCTCGCCCTCGTCCTCCATAAGATTGGTAACAAACGCCTTGATCACAGGGAGGTGGCTAGAAATATTGACTCGCGCCTGTGCATGTCCACCGAAGGCCTCGTACAGCCGCAGAACAATGGTGGCGGGTGTGTCTTTGTCTTCAAAGTTCACTGGCTCGTCGAATGCGTCGTATTCACCGCGCTTGACGGTTTCGAGGAAGACGTTCCTGGCACCTTCGACTGTGAAGGGCGCCTTCAAGGTCGAGGTGAAGTCTGGGGCACCAGGAGGGAGGCAGCGGACTACGCATACCTGTCAGATACTGTGCGGGACGTAAAAGCCACGACACGCACCTCGTAACGGCGAGTTGTAAAGGTAAGCTGCCACTGGGACGTCAGACTCCAGGAAATGGCCCTCATGAGGCATCACTGCCCACGAGAAATGATGCTGGCCTATCCTCATACACTTCAATATCCCATCCACAATAGCACATTTCATTCAACGGACCTTGGTCTTGTTCAGCATCAGGCGCAGTGGCCGAGCGAAGAAGCGAGATCCTGAGCATATTCCCTTGACAAGAGAAGCCGTATTTCGATTCTGACAGGATGGCAACTCCATAGCCGAACTCGCTAAGGTCAGCGAACTGGATACGTATGATCAGTTAAGACTGTCACAACTGCTTGAGTTTTTAAGGTATGACCTTATGACCACAGACTTCAAACTATCATCCACAGCATTCAGCAGTACACCTAGCAGCAGAACAAGCAGCAACATACCTTAGCAATATCCCACGTCGTGTTCTTGTGCGTGGGTCGTTGGACGAAACCGAACTGGGTCTCATACGTGGCATTGTCGCTGTGAATATTGAGAGGCAGCTCGACTGCAAACCAACACTGTCAACAACGAACGAATGGTGCCGAGTTACTGCGCCAGACTCACACTTCAAGAATTCATGACGCTGGTGCCAATCGACAATGGCGTCGAAGTTGAAGAGCGATCGAGAACCTTCCTTGACCGTTGCTATGAAATGAAGTGATCATTCATTAAGACAACTGGGCACAAGTTCAAACAGACAACCCACCAGTCGTAGCGTCCAAAGAAATCTATGCACAGCTTAACAAAATATTTCTTTGAGCAGAAGTCGGCTTGAAAGACTCACAGTCACAGATACGGTGCTCTGACCATACCTCACCTCTGCACGTACTGCAGCGCGCAGTGGGCCTTGAGAAACGACAGAAACATTGGAGAACTCCAAAGGCTCAGCGGTCTCAAGGTGATGGACCTCGACATCTAAAACGCAGTTAACACCTGCCAAAAAGCGTGTTAAAAGGGCAGCAGCACACCCCAAGCATCCCAGTAGTTCGGTCTATCTTGGAAGATCACTAGACCGCCAGTCATGCCCTCCGCAATGAGTTCGCGACTATAAAACACAAATAATGAGTCAAACGACAGAACCATAAACTTGACAGACGAACTTGAGTTTAACATCAATCAAGCTACTAATGCGTCCTTTCGCAATAGTAAGCTGCACACTCCCATTCCTAAGCACAAAATGGTCCGATCCATTCGTGTACACTGTAAAATAAAAGAAAAAAAAAGGCAGTTCAACCAAAGCCAGCAAAAGACAAAGCCATTCAACTTTACCTGATACAGGTTTCAAATGCGCATGCAGCGCATTAGAAGCAAGCTTCAACTCTCCAGGACCCGCCCCATTCGCACAATGCATAATCGCATACCCCTCCTTCCCATCATCCGACGCCTGCAGGATCTGCGCCTTCAAGCCCGGGCCAGCCTTAGCCAGAGGAACCTTGACGATGTCCCAGCGAGGGAAGAACGTGGTGTTGTACGCGACTATCTTGCTGGAGCCAGCCAGCGCTTTGGATCGCGTTGAGGGTGTGAGAGGGACCGAGTGAGGGAAGAGGATGGAGAAAGCTTCTTCGAGGAGTGCCTCGCCGTCCTTCTTGACGTCCGCGTAGAGTACTTCTGCGTCTTCGTAGACCATACCGCTATTTGGGAGTTAGTGATTGCTGCGAAGGTTAGGGATCATAACCCACATAGCTGAACCGGGAAGAACTGGCCAGGGTCTGTCAGATTACTTTATTCAATCCAATAATAAACAACTTGCCGTCATGGACTAAAGATACATGTCAGATAGGTAACATAGCAGACAAAAGAAAACATACATTGGTTCAACAAAACTTTCTCCCAAGATTCATCAATCATGTCTTTCGGGTAAATGTAATCTTTCTTGCTGTGCTTGTACAAAGACGCAAGAGTCGTAAGATGCTGAAAAACACAATCAGCTTCTCGAGCAACTCCTTAGGAAGAGCCACTTGAACCAGACCTCAACGTCACGGAGGAGTATCTCGGAATTCCGATTGCCTTTCTTGATTGAACCATGCGACGTATATGTACCACGATGGAACTGCAGCTTTTTGAGTACAAAGAATAAAAATATTAACATGGAAATTGACACACCTCGAGGTAAAGCTCTCCGTTCCTAAAAACCGACCAAAGTCAACCAATGTCCAAATAAAGTCGAGTAAAAGCCCAAGACACACCAGTTTGGCAGAGTTTTGCCTGCCTTGGTCTCCTTTTCGAGGTGTTCGAAGAACTCGTCCGCCGAATGACCCAGGTGGACAGGAGGCAATTCACGATGGGTGTTAGTAACAGCCCTGATACGACGAAGCTAAACACCCAGAGCATGAGCAAAGATTCAAGCTCCAGAGAAAATCAACCATACGCACATTTTCAAGCATCTTAGCGAGAGGACCTCCTCCGCCATCACCGTTTCCAAATACGAGTAAAGAAGTGTCAGAGGATTCGAGATTCTACAAATCGTTGGATTACCAGAAACGAATACTGAAAGTGATAGTGGTTCTACCTTGTGATTAGTAATGCCTTTGTTGACGTCGTCGACGGTAGCCTGAGCGGTGTATGTGTCGACTGGTGCGAACGCTTAGCCAATAGCTTGGGATCTAGTGACAATTTTGAGGCGTACCCGGAGTCATGTGGCACAGAACCTGAGTACCATCGATACCCACCCAGTTGAAAGTGGAATGAGGGAAGACGTTGCTGTTAAATGAAAGCATTTAGCAATAGGCTGCCATGCTTGATATTGCTGCACCAACATATTGTTCCTGAATAAATATACTTTAGCATTCTTGCAAAACTACATTAATTCGCGAATGCCTACCAGGATAGCTTTTGGGTAAAGAAGTAATTCATGCCTAATAGTAGACCATGTCAACCTCTCTTGAAGAGGAAACCCAGCCTTGGAAGGAGCTCACCTGCACCACGAATTAATTGGGGCAAGGAGCCAGTAAGGCCAAATGAATCGGGCAACCATGCCGTGTCACAGCGTTTTCCGAACCTCGTCTCGAAGTATCGCTGTCCAAATAAAAATTGTCGAATAAGAGCCTCGCCAGAAGGCATATTCCCATCATTCTCCACCCAAGACCCGCCAATCAGTTGGAACTGCCCATCGAGAACCTTCTCTTTTACGCGTTCGAAAAGAGGAGGATACAGCTTTGGACTCTTGTTAGTTTGTTGACATTGAGAGAACTTTGAAAGACATACCTGCTCGAGCCACTTGAACTGTTGCGCGGAGCTACAGGTAAAGCGATGTTCCGGGTATCGTTCCATGAGATCGACTTGCGTCGACCACGAACGAGCCACCTTTTGTTGAGTGACGCTGTATGGCCATAGCCAAGCTGTGTCGATATGGCAGCTGTGATGAGGTCATTATATGCTTCCCATGATATTCTAAAATGCTTACTATCCTATGAACAAAGTCAGAAAATTGTCCAGGCGAAGCAGCGAAATCCAACTAACCGATACCCCACACATTTGCTTTCTTTGGACCTTCGTCATAAATTGCAGCTCCTTTCTCTTCCCACCCTTCTCCAAAGACTTGTTCGGCAAGCTTACGAGCCTTTCCAATTGACGACGGGTCTCCTTTGTTGAAGACGTTCATGATTTCATTTGCAACGGAGAGTGCCTTGTTTTGAAGCCTGCAAACCACATTTAGTTAAGACTCATTGCCGTGGCAGGAAATATAACAAACGGAGTGTTTCCTGGAAGGGTATCGACAAGTTCTCGGAGAGTTTGGAAATCCCAGAGAAGGCCCCACGCTTCCATATTCGGGACAACAAGATCAGCCGAAGCAAGCGAGAAGTAGCGATTCATGTCTGGTGGCTGGATAGTGTCGCCATTCCAAGGAACACCGAACATGCCATTGCAGCTGGATTCGATGACAAATTCGTGGACGCCTTGATCGCGGGCCTCTTGAGGGATGATGTATTCGACCCTACGGTCGCCTCCGTAACCACCAGTTATGCCTAGTGGAGTAAGTCAGAATTAAAGTATCAAGCCGATTAATTTTCAGAAGGTTTCTAACCTTGTAGTGGTGTGCCGTCGATGGTGTATATCATTGCTTCGCACCCGGGGTCAAATTCGACTGCGTGGACTGCGATCAGTGTGGTTCATTAAAATGAAGCAAAGTTACAAACACTGGACCCGCTCATACTGTTGCCAATAGCTTGGAATAGTGACGGTGACTTTCCACCAGTGGTTCGTCTATCGTAAGGTCAGATATCCCTTCGATTCACTGGCAACTCAGAAGCTGTGTGCATGCACGAGCATAACTCACCCCTGTATATGAATTAGAATGAGACATTATATTGAAGCAAGCAACTTACAGGATGGACCAAAAGAGTCTCCCTGCAATCGATATCAGTCTGAGTCCAGTATGCTGCAACCACCCTCCTAACACACCTTCTTGGCTGTCCTAAACCTCTGCTGCATAGCTTCTGCGAATGTCGGTTTGGTCAACCCTGGAGCACTCCATCTGCCAATTTCGTGAGTCCAAGCTCAGGCAGATTCAACAACAGGAACGGCGTACACTTTCAACTTGACGTTCTCCGGGTTGTCGAGGCGATGTGTAAACAGAACCGATGCGAGGTTGACGTCAGCGAAATGGCCCCCATTGAAAGTCCCCAATCTGTCCTTGGTCAAATTCTTGATCCACTTGGCGCCTGCACCACGGTTGAGCTCTGGATAGGATCCATGGCCGTGATTACAGGCCATGTTGTGTCGGGCGTTAGTTGAGCGTAGATTTGTACAGAGCTGAAAGTGTTGTCGTGTGTCTTTGAAATAGACTACTCGGCTAAAGTGCAGCTATAGAGGCCTGGGAATTCACGTTATATAAACTATAAACTGCCCATCATTCCTTTCCACTGCCACTAATAGGCCATACTGTGGTTCAATTGAGATTGAGGTAGATAAAATTGTCATGTATCATGCAAACGTATACTGCGAACATTAAACCCAAAATCAGTCCATTCCCATCCTCCCTATAGAACGTATCTGAAATCTCGGTTCTGAATATCGGTAAGGTCCAAGAATTCCTGCGGGAAGTAATGTATAAGAAAAGAACCATAGAACGGGAAACAAAAATAGAGATACCTTGTCGACCTTAACCTTCTCAATCTCGCCATCCTTGCCCACTCTCTCAATGTAGACATCGTCGTAAGTGTCGTCAATGGGTTCGTTATCACGGCGTTTGTTTTCAGAAGACAAAAGTTGTCGAATAGCGAGGAGCAGGCCCATGCAGATCACGTAGCAAATGCCTATGATAATCCAAGGGACGTGATTCCTGCCAAAGAGTTTTAGCCAATCCTCCATATACCCCGCGTGTTTATTGATAAACATACCTCGGCTTATACTTTGCCTGCCACATAAACGGACCAGCAGAGTTCCCAATGCAGTATGCAGAGAGCATGATGGCATTCACAGTCACTCGTTTCGTATGCCCGGCCGTCACGTTCGAAAGCCAAGACAAAGATAGAACAAATCCAGTGGTGCCCACACCTGTCGGACGACGTCAGCGTTGGAATAGAAGCGGTGGCATATGTGGAACCAACAACGAACCTGTGGTCCATTGCGCAAACAGGAGCCCCACCTTGTTACTCCAAGGCAGGAAATTGATGAGGAAAACACCCAGGATATTGGGAATGAAATATATGAATCCGACGTATGCACGGCTGTTGGGTATCCTCGCAGCTAGATTGACTCCAGTCCAGATTGTAACAATTTCAATGACACCGTCGACACATCCGAGGAGCGTTGTTTGCAGCGGAGTGAACCCGAAAGAGGCCACGATAATTTGTCTCTGGTTTGTGAGAGAATTAGGCACATTGTCGAGGGCGGAAAATAGTGCAAAGAGCCAGGTCTTTGGATCAGTCAATGCCTCAATCATCCTGAAGGAATACGGTAAAATTAGGACTCAGTGCACAATTTATAACATACTGTTCTTTCTTGAAATGCTTGTTCTCGACTCCAGTTTGGTTTTCCTACATGAAAGCAGCTTAAAAAATTGGAGCAAAATCCGTGGTTAATTATGTACCTTGATCCGCCGAACAGCAACAGATCGCTCAGCAGGCGTCAGGAACCAAGCATTAGTTGGCGAGTCGGGGAAAAGGAACCTAAATGGAAGTAAGGCGTGTCAGGCGGTTCTTGAACAGGTGAGAGAGAAAGGATATGGCCGGACCAGAACGCCAGCGCAGTCATAAGAGTGAGAATGCCAGTGATTATCATTAGCCTGGCGTGAAGTTTAATGCGGCTATAACCTTAACAAGGCTTATAGAGCTCACCACTGCCATGGTTCGAAAGACTTTGTCTTGATATGTAGAGAGCCAAAGCTGATGAAGCCAGAAATGATTTGGGCTAAATGACGTTGTCAGAGATATGCCGCGGATGATGGTAAGAGTATGCTCGTACCAGTACCGTTCATGAGGACTGATGTAAGTCGTCAGCCGCGACACCCATGAGACAAAATACAAGTCAAAACTTACACCAGTAGCCAACCCTTAATGTCTGCTCTTTTCGAGTGTAGAACATTGAGCTGACAATCAAGAAACCCGCTGTGATAGACCCCTCGCACATCCCTAATACCAGGCGCACTGCGAAAAGACCAGCAAAGTTTTTGCATGCCGCATGAGAGCAAAGAGCTACAGCCCAGATCGAGATGTTGAAGCTAGAACAGCCGTAAGAACTGAACGATACCATCGAGGTCAAACCTACCTCATCCATTTCCCAACAGGAAACCGTTGCAATGCGAGATTTTGAGGAAATTCGAAGAGAAGGTAACTCAAGTAGAAAATCGTCCCAAGCCTGCAACAGTTTTCCATTTAGTCGTCTGCTCCTCAATCAACCAAACTGCACGTACCAGTTATACCTAGAGGGAAAAAGTATTATCAGCCTTCATCTAAAGCCAAAACAATGAAGTAACCCTTACTGGTTAGTCGTGAGATGTGTGGATTCTCTGAGTATGAAGTGTAAGCAGGAGTAAGGGGATAATATTTGACGCACTTACCGTATGCCCAAGATGGCAGCGCTTCCTAAGGTCGTCTTATCCATAAACTGAATCCTGCGCAATGTAAGGCACTGTGCCGTAGGTTCTCTCGCGTGTCTTACCAATAAAGAACTGCAGGCAATTAGAAATATTTTTATTGAGAAGCACAACGGACATACTGCACATCAAAGGCAAAATATGCTTGTCTATTTTGCGTCTATGTAGAAGCAGTAACGTCAGTTGTGGCTAGGGGATAGCCAAGTATTGAACTAACCTGACACGAAGAGCTTCTGCGGGGTCCAGCGGTCCATGCTCTCCCGAGGCGAGCTCTGCAGCGGTATCAACCTCCTTCGTTGATACAGCTACGAGGTCGTGCTTCCTCATTTCATGCTTCTCGTCGCTGGCTTCCGAGCTGGTACCCATCGTGCGTAGAGGAAGATAGGGATTAGAGGGAGCTGGATATCCGACCTGTCAGATCGACCCCAGAGGAGTATAAATACTTACTAGTGCTCCATAGGGAAAGTGGGAACCGCAATATTCGCGATAACATGCACCTCTGGCAGCAGTTTCGGAACCCACTAGGTAGGGTTCTTTGACAGATAGAACCCACCTAAGTGGTCCTTCGACACCCGCTCCCTTCTCCCTTACATCCCAATTTGGACAGTGCCGACGTCGCTAAGAATCCCCCAGCGATGCTAAGGGAGCAATCTTTATCTCTCTGAGAGGCTCTAGATAACGACTCTCTAGCAGATTTTGACCGTCCTCCGGACCACATCAGGAAAACCCTCATCTGCTTATTTGCCAGTATATGCCGGAATAAACCAATATATGCTTGAATCAGTCCGAATAAGTCAGGTACCCTGTAAATTGGCGACTGATTGCGTGCTGAAAACGAGATGGTCCCCACTGATCTGCAAGGATATCTTTAGGAAAAACCCCATATCCACAGTAGATGACCAGGTTTCCACTTTCATTGACCTCAGTAGATGTAACAAGACGTTGTCAAATGCAATATATTCAAGGACTAATAGACTATTACACATACTGGACTACTAAACTTGCCTACTCGAGAAAAAAATAGGGAAAGCATCAAACCGGCCGCGAGACGACTGGACTATCTGTTTAACAGGAGTTGCCATGCTTTCAACGTTTCAACTGACCGACGCGGCTTGCGCTCGATATTGATCGATGACCCAGAGTTAGGCGCTGAGGAGTTGTAGGCAGATGGCAGTGGGACGCTAATACAATGTCAACACCCCATATTTGGCCTGAGCAAGAAAGAACGTGAATAATGGCTTGAAGGAATTGTCAACTATCACTTACGTTCCGAGTAGGTGCGTGGGGCGACCAAGAGTCGGGCATTGGCGAGCGGCGGGCAGGTAGCAGCAGGTCGCTATCCCACCGTTAACGTCCCACATCTGACTTGAGAGCTAGAAATAATGTGAATAATGAATTAATGGTATGATCAACTATTACTTACGTTCTAAGTAGGTGTGTGGGACGAAAAGGCGTTGTGTATGAGATAAGTAAGTTTTCAAGCTCGAAAAGAAAGTAATACGCACATTAGATAGTTCTAATAGCGCGCCATCTCGGATATACCCTGCAAGTTGAAAACGCGCTTAAAAATGCAAACGGACAAGGCTGTGATGGTCTGGCCGGTCTTGTTGTCAGTTGGTCCAAAACCAGATGAAAACACGTACATTCTTACTAAGTTGGGCATTCGATGGGGTTTATGAATGAGGTAGGAATGGTAGTTGAGCGTGAAGGAAGGTATCAGCCGTGGAAGTATCAGAGACGTTTGAACCTTACGAGGTCTAGAACACGGATCCCGCAAGTCGGAGGGCGGGTGAGAAGCAATCAACTACAAAAAAAGAGGAGAGCCCAAGACATGTCGGGGGGTAGCGTTACATTGCACATCATATCACTTCTGTTGACCATTCAGCCGATAAAAAAAGCTGGAAGTTGGGAAGTGAGGACATACCAGCGACCACTCCGTTCAACCTAGATGCCGCAATGCACTGGTAAAGCCCTGTTAAAGACATATGGCGCCAGAAACAACGATTCGTACCTTACATTCAAAGGAACAAGCCACGAGCAAGATATTAACATGAGATTGATCAAGAGCGAAGAGATGGTATTAGTGGAAGTTGAGGTTTGTTGCACTCACACGCTCAACCACTATCAACAACGTCACATGCGTCGGAGTTTGAACGGACTTCACAACGAATTTGTGTGAAACCGCCGTATCTGAGCCGTCTTACTCACTGCCTCTCCCCTTGTCAAGGTGTGTAGGCTCACTTTCGTGGGTTTGTAAGTATTTTTTTACTTTACTCCTTTCATTTTATACTAACCTTTCTCATCTTAGGCTCCCCACACCGCGAATGAAGTTGTACCACGTTGTGAGCCCCCCCTCAACCACTGAGGGTTGTGGGCCGACGTTCGATTGGATTTGGATTGAGATGGGGATACGGAACGGCAAGGGGAGACCCTAGCGAGGGAGACCCGTTTGGTGCGTCACACAATGAGTCGATGTTTTCGACTCATTCTGCCGTTCCGTTCCCTCACTTACTTACCGACTGCCCTCCTCCCAGCCGCCTTTGTACGTCGAGACCTCTCCCCTCAGCCTGGACCCGATAACGCATGGCAGCAGCACCAGTGCCGCTGCTACTGCTCAGATTCAATGTGCCAACACCGACACGAACGACGGAGCAGCACGCTGGCGCCATCCCTCGAACACTGCATAGCCGAGAGGTGCTCGACGGCGAGAAGAAGCTGCTGCAGGATCGACTTGCTGTGGCCCGAACGCAGACCAGGGTGACGACACAGAGCAGCAGCAGCAGCGTTGCAGTTACTGCTCCGAGCTGAATGTTGGGCAGGGGCGATGGCGACCCGTACACGACCCGTGCGGTGCGTCGCGGAATGAGTCGAAACTATCGACTTGTTTTGCTGGTCTCATCCCCCTAGCACAGCACTCCCCTTCGTACGCCTGTCTGCCCCACACCTCTTCCGACTTCCCTTCCCATATCCTGGACCTCGTCCTGATCGGGCGCGGGGCGGAGGGAGACGTGCCGTTGCTGCCCGAATGCGAGCGGGAGCAACACCGTGCGCCAGCGGCAGCAATCGCGCGACGTCCGAGTCGGCGGCGCTTGCTGCTGCTCAACGCAAGGCAGGGGCAACAACGCCGGTTGTCAGCGGTAACGTCAGTCTTGCTGCTTCGTGTACGCTGGGCGGGAGCAGAGATGCAGCACCAGCGACGCCAATATTGATCAACTGCCATTCTAATACAGATCATTCAAGCTTCATTTGACACAAGCAGGATTCTGTGTAGTCTCAGTTATATTGGAAAAATATCTGTAGTTTGGATAAAAGTGCAATTGAACTTAAGCCTCTAGCTAGCTGAGATACGGACGTTTCACTGTTCAGAGAATATCATATGACTGCGACAAAATAATATGTTATCGGCGGACCAGGAAAGCTTGAGCGGGTTACAAGCTTTTGGAAATAAGTAAAGAAAGAGTATATAGCCATGAAGAAATATCACCACATTTTTTTTCAAAACAATCTTACAGTTTGGGCTGCAGGTACTCGAGTACACTCCTTTCTCTTCGTGTAAAGCATAGTATTCAGCAACAAATTTATGCCTTGTCTGACTTTTATTATTTTTTCGAAGAAAACCCATTCATTTATATATCAGGACAAAACTAAGAATTACCTTTACCCATTTTTGACTATCTTTTTCGCGCGAGAGGGAGATTGTGACGAAAGTGGCTGCCGTGACTTGGAGGAGTGTCGGCAGAGTCGTTTCGGCACACGGTAGAGGAACTCGATAGACAGGTGTAACGTATATGAATTCACTGAAGTACTCTAGCAAACAAGACCGGCTTAAATACCTAAGTAGCTACATAGTCCATGTGATAATGAGAGGCTCCGGTAAACGGTAAAGGGATAGGCAAATGTTAAGGAAACAAGGAACGGGAAGTATGACCAGCAACGAGGAGAAAGAATGGAGCCACAAGTAACGGTAGTTAAAGATCGGAGGTGGTTGGAACGAATAGAGGTAGTGCCGAATGATGGAAAGAGTGCCGAAAAGTGTACCTGTTACATACGCCCTCCAGATATTGCGAACAGGGAGAGTAATATCTCAAAACGAAGAAGATATGAAAGAAGATATTAAGCGCCGGAATTGTTGGATGACGAAGAAGCGTTCGCGGGAGTGGTATCGTCGACCTCCATAGAGTCGAAAAATTTCGCGGGATCGGACGGCGCTTTGACTTTATTAAATTTGAGTTTGGCCAAAGGTACGACGGGGGTAGGGTCAGCCGAAGACGGAGTCGAGGTAGAAGTCGCGGGTAATTTATCCGACTCCGACTGCAGCCTATCAACGACATCGGTGGGCGCATCCCTGGTGGTATCAGACGGAGTGGAAGTCGAAGCGCCGGGGAAAGTAGTGGTAAGCGCTCGAGACTCCTTCCGAGCAGGAGCGGGCGAAGGTTTGTATGGTTTAAATTTCCCCTTCGACGCGTGCTTCGACTTGCGCTGATGATAAGAGTCGCTCTTCACACCGAACCGGCGGGTGTAAGAAGTGAGTGCGGCG
Organism: Galerina sulciceps; assembly: GCA_023014345.1. Lineage (NCBI taxonomy): Eukaryota > Fungi > Basidiomycota > Agaricomycetes > Agaricales > Galerinaceae > Galerina > Galerina sulciceps. Next base: position 646,093 of record JAEDXJ010000047.1, on the reverse strand, counting down.
ACGACAACGTCGTTAATGAGACCGTGATTGCCCGCTAGCGGAAGATGTATAGCGGTATTGTCTACGGGGGTATGTTTACGAGTCGACGAGCCAGCCGTGTAAGGGGCAGAGCTATGTTTGCGAGTCGACGAGCCAGCCGCAGAAGAGGCAGACGAAGGCGCGGACGAAGGTGTGGGCCTTTCGGCGGTGATGTGGAAATCCTCCTCGGTTACACGATAATCTTCGGGGGGTATGAGATAGCGACTCCCGTCCCAAGTGGCGAAAATGCGCTGGTTGGTGACGCCCACATTGTAATTAAGCGCGAAGTCCATAAACCCGGCGGGTTCGATAGCGAAGCGCTTCGTTGGTTGCACCCGACATATAGCTTTGTGATGGCGAATGTAATTACTAATAACACTCGAGGCGTAAGTCGTGCCGGCCTCTTGCTGACCCTCGTCGGTGTTCAGGTAATCCTTGAAAAAGTAGAGTTGATCACCGATTTGGGTAATAAGTGTATGTTCGAGTGGAGGGAACCGGCCCTGGTCTTTCGGCATGCCGGTGGTGTCCGCGGCGAGTAGGGGGTACGAAGAGTCGAAATGCGAAGTCGAATGGCAGGAGAAAAAGGAATGAATACGGGAACAGCAATGATGAGAGAAGGAACGAATTTTTTCCGAGACTTTATGAGCCAAATTTCGTCTCGAGGTGGAGCCCAAAGTCAGGGCGCCTAATTGGAATTGCGGATCATTGATAGGCGGGTTGCCACTCCCAGCGGGCAGGTCCCCAATCGACTCAATTCCAAGTAAATCGAAATAGGCTTCGAGTGCCTGTAAGTCTGAAATTTGATCATATGGGAGCCAGGTGATATCCCCGGCTTTCCACTGCATCTCGAACACAGCACTCTCCTTTGCTCCTGAGTGCGACAAAATTCTGTCGACTGCCCATTCGCCTTCGAAATCTTCGCCAACACCTAACTGATTGTCCATTCGACCTGGAAACAATCTGTCGTCATTGGGAGTGTGGATTCGAAGCAGGGAGGCATGGAATACGTCATGAACTCCACGCGCCTTCAGCCTATCCGGTAACTGAAGCTGATAGGAGAAATTGCCAAAGTCCCTAATAATCAAATAGGGGCCGATAAATTTGGGAATTAATTTCCGTGCAAGTCCACGCGGAAATGTGATGTTCTTAGAGGAGAGATAAACGAGTTCTCCCTTCTTAAACGGCGCAGGTAGGCGCTTGCGATTCGCGTCGCGCGTCTGCTTGACACGAGCGGCTAATATGCTGTCATGAGCCGCCATGAGCGCGAGCTTCTTCTGCAAGGCAAAATTCCGAACCGATGGAAATTCAGAGGGGTCGGCCGAATTCCAGATCATAGCCCTAGGCATCCGACCGGCATTCAAGAAGAATGGTGCGTACCCCGTGCTCACTGATCGAGCTGAATTTATTGCAAACTCGATAGCTGGCAATTTAGAGACCCAATCGGACTGGGTATCGTTCACGCACTGCCGAAGCATTTGATTAATCGTGCGGTTCGCGCGTTCGGTGGATCCATCAGTTTCAGGATGATATCCACTCGACATCTTCAACCTAGTACCTAGGAGGCCATGAAGATGCTTCCAGAATACACTTGTGAATAGGACATCCCTATCACTAATAATGTTCTTGGGTAAGCCATGCAGTTTGTAGACGTGCTCAAACATTAATTCAGCGATCTGACGGGCATTGTAATTCGTCCGACTAGGTATCAAATGTACCATGCCAGTCAGGAGACAAATCACGACGGTGATAGAGTCAAAAGCGCCATCGCGATTCTTAGATTCGGGCAACGGGCCGACGAAATCAACCCCAACGGATTCCCAAGGATAGGAGGGAACGGGTAAAGGGTTCAGCAGCCCGAACGGCTTCTGATTGCTTGGCTTACTGCGCTTGCACGTCATGCAAGTCTCACAAAAAGCCTTGGTGTCAGACACGATGTCTTTCCACCACACCTGATCCCGTAGGTAATCCAGAGTCTTTGCTGCGCCTAGATGCGCGAGAATGGAGTGGGCCTCGGAAATTACAATTTCCCGAGCACTTCTGCCCTGGATAAGGATTTTAGGAATGCACAGTAACTTGGTATCGCGTTCCTTCAGATAAATAAAATCATTTTCCACAGTAAAATTGCGGAATTCATTGGGTTTCTCCATTATTTGCTTGAAGAAGGGGTCTTGATCATATTTCCCCTTGATCTCATTGAGTAAATCAATGCCATCGACGCTCGAGGAGACAAACTCGACGAATGATGGCACTTCCAAATGCGGTAACGGCTCCGAAAGCTGTACAGGCGCTCGAGAAGTCGTGTCTAAATTAACTGCACCCGAGCCGTGATCGCGGCTCGGCGGCTTTAATTTGATTGTCAACCTGGAACTCGAAGGTTGTGTGCTGTCCGTCGTTGCACTCGCAGGCGGCGCACTCGACGAAGGCAAGCTCGACGGATTAACCGCCTCACTTCCGCCCTCCTTTTGTTCACGAGGACCTCGAAGAACAAAACGGTCACGAAGACGCGCAGCAAATTCACGCGATGTCTCCGGACGACCCGTGGCAGCGGAAACGACAGCGCGAGAACGACGAACCGCTGCTCGGGCCTCTAAACCGGCGAGGATAGGTAAATCACCCACCCCGACGTCCGCGTCATCATCCACCACGTCGTGGTAGGTATATTCACTGCGAGCGCGCACAGTACCCGGCGCCTCGTTGGAATATATTCGAGAAAGAGCATCTGCAAGGACGTTCTCCTCCCCAGGTACGTAGACAACCTCAAAATCAAAAGAACTGATTTTTTCGAGCCATCGGGCCTGACGCCCTGACAGGTTTTTCTGATTCAACAAATGAATCAACCCTTTGTGGTCCGTAATCCACTTGAAATGAACACCCTGCAAAATGTCACGATGGCGAAGCATCGTCTCAACCCCGGCAAGCATTTCAATCTCATGCACAGGGTAGTTCTGCTGAGCCGAGTTCAATTTAGCAGAATAAAACGCAGCGACTTTAGCCGTTTTCCAGTTCTCGCCCTGACTGACAAGGCCAGAAACACCAGTCGCGCAACCGTCAGTCACCATCCAAACGATAGGTGCGCCCTCCGCATAACTCAGAGGGACTCGACGATGCTCACGCGCTGCTTGAACCAGCGCCTTCACATCCTCGAATGCGCGCTGCTCTGTGAACGTCCAGCGGAACGGAACTGTATCACCAGTCAAAGCACTCAAAACGCCCATAGGCACACGAACGCCTGGAACGTCGTCCGCAAGGAAGCCGACAGAACCCAGAAAACCACGAAGTAAGTCGCGATTGGTGGGAACCTTCCAGTTGACAACTGAATCCACCTTTGCAGAGTCCATCCGAATGCCATGGTCATCAACAACACGACCGAGGATATGAAGTTCAGACTGAATAAAATTCAGCTTGCTCCCGCTAAGGTACAGTTTCTCCCTTGCGAGAATATCAATTACAGCTTTTACATGCTGAACATGCTCTTCCAGTGTATCTGAATAGATCACGATATCATCAAGATAAATATCCATGAACCGACCAATGTAGGCTGAGAACAGGTGGTTCATTAATGCTTGGTACGTCGCCGGAGCATTACAGTCGCCAATCTGAATAACCAGGCTAACCATATTACCATCAGGCGTGGTCATTGTGGTCCTATCGACGTGCTCAGGCACGATTCGAATCTGCTCGTAGGCCGACTTCAAGTCGAGGGAGCTCCGAAACCGGTGCGACGCACAATGCCGCAAAATTGAATCGATGTCAGGAAGAGGCGACGTCAACTTGTACGTGTTTTTATTGCGCTCGCGCAGGTCAATCGCGGTGCGTAACTCGGGTTTCAGCTTGTGTCGCTGTGGTATTAACAGCATAGGAACAGTACCCCGCTGAAGTAATTTGCCAACGCACCGCTTCATATAACCATCACGCTTCTCTGCCCATTGGCGCGAAACGCCTCCGGACACCGAGAAGGACGCCAAGGGTATTTTTTATTAACGTCAATCAAAGGAATAGTATGATTAATGTCACGTAAAGGGGGTAAAGGAGTGTCCGCGACGTCTTTGCACAAGGGTTCCGCATAGCGTCGTAACTCCTCCCGAGCGAGCTCAAGCTCGTCCTGACCCACGGCGATAGACTGGGCCATTAATTTGGTGTCAGCTCCAGCCTGCATCGGTAAGGACTTATCACTCCCGATTACAACACGTGCAGGATTAAACCCCACACAAGCCTGGTGCTGATAGAACCAAGGCGTTCCAAGGATCAAATCATAATTGTTGATGTTTGCCACATCGAAACGACGCATCTCGTCGATGCCCTGGTACACAACCCGGGCATTAACGCTGGAGTTCACCTTCGAACGGGACCCCTGAACTGCCAGATTTAATTCCAACGGTTTGTCGAACATTTCGCGCTTAAGCTTAAGCTGATCGGCTAATGTCGCAGACATAAAATCGCCTAGCGATCCAGTGTCCAGAAGAGCACGAACTGGATGCCCCTCAATCTGAACAATAATCACCACCGGCTTGGGCAGTACACGGCGCTTGTCCTTCGGCGACGCCGAATTACGCTGCAGGCCACGATACTGGTCCCGCGGCGTCTGAATTCCATTCAGTTCAAAAGGTATGTCCGTATTATCGCTGCCCGCTTGCTGCGGCAAGGTCTCGTGGAGCAAGGCGCTAACAAGTGGAGTCACCCGTTCCCAGCAGTCCTCATCGTAGCACAGCAACGAACAACCCCGGGGATGACGAGCGACTATCCGCCTCCCTCTCCAGCTGGTCCGCCTCATAGGACGCCAACCGAAACTCATACCATTCCGCAACATCAAAAGAAGGGTCTTCAATTGCAGCACGAGGTAAGCTGGACACCAATTTCCGAAAATGATCATGCACGTAATAGTTATTGATGTCATTCTCATCATACAGAACCCGAAAACGACTATGCACGTCGTAAAGCTCCGGGTGTGTCTCATTCAGAAATGGTCCGTGGCATTCAAGCTGCCATTCGACCATGTCGGCTACCGGCTGCCCCATAATTGTCTCATGGTGCGGTCGAGTACGAGCCCACGACGCCGCGATCTCCGCTGGGAAGGGAGCACCTGCTTCCCGCGCGCACTGCTCGGCGTACCATTTCCCAACGGCAAACATGTCGTACCGGACTCGCGACGCATGAATGTAAGACTCAAATCCACGCTTGCGATCATAAATGGTATACATATCCCCCTCGTCACGTACAGAGACGTCAAAACGGGGTGTCCGGCTTTCAGACCAATCAGGATTACGCCAAGAAGATGCTTCGTCGCCAGGATAGGTCTGGCATTGCTTGAGAACCTGAGCAATGCGAAAACGAACAGGATCGCCGATCATGTGTCGGCTGGGTATCCCGTCATCCAAACCAAGATCAGGAAGCTGTGGACATTTATATTTCATGACCATGGGGTCTCCTAGTGAGTCCCAGTCAATAATTGAACTAGGTTCTTCGCGCTGACCATCGGAATCCGCGCTAGTGGACTGTGCTTCCAAATTTGGCATATCTGTTTCCTCAATAGGAATGGAAAACACGGGAACACCACTGCCAGTCACCGACTCATTATCCGAGTCGGTAACCGACTGCAGCTCAGCCCAGTCAAGTACTGACCCGTCCTCCGAATCAGTTACGGACTGCAACTCCGGACAATCGTCACCCTCTGAGGAGTCTAACGACTGGATATCGTCATCCCTCGGGCTAGCAGGCGGCGACGAGACATACTCCAAATCAGAGAAGTCATCCAGAGTGGACGCCGACTCCTTCTCCGACTGGCTATCCGGACTGACAGGGCATGCCTCCACAGAAGGCTCCGTCTTATCCGTAGCCTCCCAGTATTGTGAGTTATAGACCCCTTTGGCATCGAGTTGATTCCGATACCATGAAACCAGATCAAACTCGGGCCGCTCCAAGTCATTCCGACTGACTGGAGTGCTCAAATTCAAGTCGTGGTCCCGAATAAAAATTCGGTAGTAATGTTCGGGACATTCCTCAAGTTGGAAGCGGTCCTCGGGATCACTAGCAACATGAACAGAGGGATAATGTGAGTTAATCCCCTCCTTCAGAAGCTCGGCAGTAATCTCCAGTAGAGGCTTGCCAAAGGCAACCCAGGGAAGACGAGGTTTCCGCAAGCGTAATGCTTTCGCCCTCCGCTTGGCATACCATCCCGGAAGATCGAACTTGGCGTTCTCAAGGTCCGGCTTCATAATCCGAATCACAAACTTAGTCAACGAATCGAAGATGTGGTAAGTCTGCTTTCGTTTTGGCAATATTCGCAATACACGAAACCTGTTTAACGGCGAATACAGCCCATCCTGGTCACTGTCAGCACGCTCATCACCAGGATAAGGCCCGAAGGTATTGAGAATGTGTTCCGCCATCATCGCATACACATCCCTCAATTCCCTACGAGGATACCAACCGGTAGGGTGAATCCAATCCGGTTCTCGTGCAGACCGAGTTGGCTCATCATTGAGGCCAAAGCTGATTGCACCAAACGGTAAGCTCTCCAACACATCGACTGAAACGTCGTCGTCTGTGTCGTCAATAACAGCACCTAATTCCAGGTTAAATGTCGACATCCCTGGGGGCTTATTCCCGGAATGTTTGACCGAATTGCGCCGGGGGCAATTCCGTGTGAAGTGGCCAAGCTCTCCACAACCGAAACAGCTCCCTGCCGCTCTGCGCTCAGCCTTTTCCTTTTCAGTAAGCTGAGGCATGTTCGCCTTCCGCGGATCGGGCTTAGAGGACCCATTACGGTTAACGCGCGAACTTGAGCCCTCACGACTCGCAGAAGGCCGATTTGGCTTCTGTGAGCCTTGATTACTCTGTGAGTATGTTCGGTTATCCCGACCATTATTCCCCGAACTGCCCTGCTTAAAGGAAGAGTTGGGCTTTCCAGAACCTGCAGAACCTCCCCCACGGAAGTTATTTCCATGGTGAGTATTACCAAAACGTGGTGCAGGAGTAGTATTCGCTGAGGACACGTTAGGCGCCGGTGGTGGGCGCCTATCGCGTGCGTTAACAACGTTCTCCGAAATTTCGATGATTTCGGCCCGACTAACGACTTCGGCCCACGACGACGAAGTTGGGTGAAGGCCATCTCGCCAGAGCCCCGCTTGGATGGTTTTATTGCACCCAAGCCAGAGTTTATTGACTCTGTCACGTTCGCTGATGGTGCCGATCATGTTAAACAGTTCGGTAAGTTCATGAACGAACTCGTTAAGAGACCGATCACGCTGACGAGCACGATCCAGCTTCGCGCGGACTTCCAACTGATAGTCCAGCGGGAAACAATAGTTATACAGCTCCCTAAAGAAGTCCTGTAAGTTCCATTCATCCTCATTGACCGCGACCTTCTGAATGTAAAAATCATAGGCACGGCCTTTAAGGAATCGAGAAAGTGCAAACGCCCGACGTTCATGTATAATATGACTGTCGTAAATGTAAGCTTCGCCTTCCTTCACAAAGCGATGAAAAGCACGAGCATCGACTGCCCCATCATACGGCGTCGGCTTAAATGCCTTCATTGAATGGCGACGAGACCGCTTTTTGCCCTTCTTTGACTTCTTCGATTTGTGCTTACGACGCCTCGATTTAGAAGTTGAGTGGCCCGATCCAGAGCCCGAATTTGACTCCGAACTGGAGCTCGGACTGGACGAATCACTGGGCGAAGGAGAACGCCGTCCCTTTGAGGACTTGCTGCTCAAATTCTGCAGCGTAACGCCCAGGTAAGAGTTTGGATCGATATGTGCATCGGGCCTTGACTCAAGTGGTACCCTGCTTCGTCCAGGGTAGGGCGAAGCGGCGCTCGGCGTCTGCCCAGGAATATGAGTAGACGGCGGAGGAGGTGCCTGGGGTGGTACGGTATTCCCGCGAGTAGTCCCGCGGTCAGTGGCAGCACCCACAGGCTGAGACGGAGCAACAGACGCGCGCTTATTGCGCTCCGCGGCTGCCTTCTCTTGCTGAACGGCCTTCAAGGCCGCCTTCTGAATCTCCTCGAAGTTAATTTCGGGTTCTTTAGGTGATTGAACCTCCCAGAAGTGAGGGGGAACCTCCTTCGCTTTGCCCTTGGAAGGACCGGCTGGCTGCGAGGATGCTTCCCGTAATACAGGTACAGGAAATAAATGAATGTTATTATTTCGACGCGCAATATTCTCCCTCTGCGCCTGAGTTAAAAATCTCTCTGCGGAGGTAATTACGGCGTCAAGTTCTTCTGACGAATCCTTCCCAGATGGCTTTGGAGGATTTCCGGCCTTCCGAATCGACGGAGATTCGAGGCTACGTGCACGCCGATGCGTAACGGGGGTCCACTCATGGGAATCCTCCCCTTCGGGATCGCTATCCTCATTCGAAATAGCTTTAAATACCGTTTGTACATTACGTGGTACATTGGTTTCTGGTACATTAACCAAGCCGCCACCCGAAGTGGCAACCTCCTCGTTGGCAGCAACACTAGCCGGTGAGGGGGGTCTCGAGTTCACGACGTCGCTATACGAGCGACGAGGTGACATCTCGGCCTCAGGGGTCACATTCCCCTGTGGAATAATATTCGGTCCTCCTGCTACAGTTGCAGTGCCGACGCGATTGCCCAAAGGGCGCAATGAATAGGTCCTAGATGCCATAATAATCAGCCAATAAAAATTCAAAAGAAACTCGTACTGTCAAAGTACTGGATGAACAACGGGGTATGGGCTGCCAAGTACTGGTGGTCCGGGTGATCAAGCCGAAGGGTCCCAAGTAACGAAGCAGCGGGTAACGAGAAACAACGAGACTAAAGAAGAAAAGCTAGAGTGGTATCAGATTGCTTGTTAGGCAAGAGGTAGGTTGTTCTGTCAAAAATATGTGACGAAAGTGGCTGCCGTGACTTGGAGGAGTGTCGGCAGAGTCGTTTCGGCACACGGTAGAGGAACTCGATAGACAGGTGTAACGTATATGAATTCACTGAAGTACTCTAGCAAACAAGACCGGCTTAAATACCTAAGTAGCTACATAGTCCATGTGATAATGAGAGGCTCCGGTAAACGGTAAAGGGATAGGCAAATGTTAAGGAAACAAGGAACGGGAAGTATGACCAGCAACGAGGAGAAAGAATGGAGCCACAAGTAACGGTAGTTAAAGATCGGAGGTGGTTGGAACGAATAGAGGTAGTGCCGAATGATGGAAAGAGTGCCGAAAAGTGTACCTGTTACAGAGATACATATTGTTATTGAATTTTTTGTTTTTTTCAACAAAGGCATGTTCGTGAGAATATTTGCGAAGTTCAGGGATCAACAAGTTGCGTATGCTGTTTCTTCAAAACGACCACTGCTCCTAAACGTTTTGATTTGTGAACAGGACGACAGCAAGCCAAGAAGATGCTTTTTTATCCTGCTGCTCGCACAGCACTCTGCAAGGCCAGGCCGTCCGCAGGCTGGATCGCGCTGCACAAGATCGTCTCCCCGCATATAGGGCTTCAGTTTATAGGGGTGCAGGATATGAACAAGAGGTTGCCTCGCAAACGTCTTGCGAACCCAGCACGCGTGCTACCAGTGCCATGAAGTTCAGTAAGCACACTTCCGCATCCCTACCCTACCCAACTGACGCCGTCCATGCCAGCGTTGTCAAACTATCTACCTGCACCGCGATTGCCTCCTGCGAACTGACCTCGTAAGCCCGCATCTTCTTTCCACTGTGCCGCACTGACGACTGTATATGCCAGTCATGTACATCGCCTCTGCGCCTGCGATCCGCTACTACATACATGGGTTCATGATCGTCGACGTTGCAGCGGTAAGTTTATGTTATCATATTTCCTCATCCTGATCCTCACTGAAATACCCAGGCGTGTGTTGTTGCTGCGCCCAACCACGGTGCTAGGAGAGGTTCTTCGAACTACTTCGAAGCCACCCCACTCCTGTTCGTTACCGTGTCGCTCACTGGTAAGTCTACCGGCATGCTTCACCTTGATAACATCTAAGTGATGGCTTTTTGTTTGTTTTTTTTTTTTTCGTTCACAAAGTTTGAACCATGACCCCTCGATATAGTGCAAGATACTATACGGACTTCTAGCCTCCTCGTGGAGGGGCTCTGGAGGGGAGGTATGTCAATGATTGGAAGATCTTTTTGCGGTGATATCAGGGGACCTTTTTGTCTTTAGACCGTAACGACATTGTAGTACTAGATAAAGAGTTAACTGACAATGCGTGTGATGCATGCCTAGTTTTATATCCTTTGGTTGCAGCTAAATACCAACGGAATGAGGGGAATAAATCAGCAATATGGCGAGCAAGAGGAATCCTGACTGGAGATATCCCTACGAGATTGATCTCGGAGGGAGGTATATCTATTTTTAGGACATTGCGCTCTCGACGGAAGAAGTTCATTTGGTGTGGTTAATCGGTCATTAAACCCCACCTAACAGGTCAGTGATCCTCAGATTAAGTGCTGCCAAAGGTGATAACATGCCTCGCATGGGTCAATCGCACCTTGGCTCTTCTTTTCAGTCTGGGGATGGGCATGAGCTTGACGTGTCCGAAAATAACCTCGGATGGGGCATGAGAATGGAAGATTAAACGAACGGAGCTAGCCTCTATCTCGGCGCACGAAACTGTGTGACTGGACTCTATAAGAATCTGTCGAGGATGCAGATATAATATTCGCTTCAGCGATACGCTCGGGAGTGTAAAAGATAAGAGTCGAAATTCATCCGGAGAAAGGTGGATTTTCCTTGTGAAATGTCGGTTAGGCTTGGAGATAAAAAGTTATCATAGACGAGAGATTTGGGAGCGGGTGCTGTAGATCTTGGTTTTCCTTGGGACCCGGCGTGTAGGATAACAAAAGGTTTGGAAGGACAAGTGCCTGATGAACTGAGGACGACGTCACGGAGAGAAGAAGAGGAAGTTTGTCTCAGTTTAGCAGGAATCGGGTCGGCAGAAACCCCAAAAAATAACAACGCGTCAACAAGAAAGGCTCAGGCACTCTCCTACTATTGCCCTATGGATATACGAAGGCACAACTGCCGCACAAGTGGGCGATGAATCGTAACCCTCGGGCCGCTCAAAGCTCAACAGCTATTACAGTCCCTCAAGTAGCTTTAGGGTTTCAGTATTCATTGCTCGATCCACCTGTTTAATTTGCCGCCATGCCTTTCTCCACTGCCAACAGGCTGCTTTGCTTAAGATGACTACCAAACCTATAAGACTGTTCATAGTCAAGGCAGGAAAGCATGAGCCAGAACCAATTCTGCATCGCTCAAAACCATACCGTCCTATCTTGGATCCCGTTATTTTCTGTGACCTCTGGTGCAAGCTTCAGCTGATTTAAATCAGTGTGATATTCTGTATATTCTCTATCCCGCTCCGATGTTGTCAAACTCTACTCGGTTAGAGCAGAAAGCGAAGCCGTTGACGATCGCCATAGACTAGATGCCTAGAAGGTCTATGGATGAAAAACAGCGAATTCGTAACATGACAAAAGAAGTCGAGTTACGTGGTCAAAGGAAAAGCGACCCATGGCCAGGGATTGAGTCCAATAAAGTGGAAGGTTCATCTTAAAAAATTTCGCTTCTGAAAGATGGGCCAATTGCGGAATGCATCTCTATTTATTGCAAGGTTAATAGTACAACTTTGTCCGTGCGTTTACATTGTCAAGGTCGAATAGCCGAAATTCGACCCTTCTAGGCCTCTTGCTACAAGCGTAAACTGTTGCGCTGCTTCTCGTGTCTTCTTTAGAGAACGTGACCTGAGTATCAAAGAATTAAAACACATTCAATCAAGCAGTTTGTGAAGTATGGCAATTTACGTACCCTGCAACAGCTTTGATGAACTTTGTCTTCGCTTCGGGTCCAGCCTTACTTGTTACAAAGTCATCCTGTCAGACATGGCATCAACATTTCGTTCGCAGTAGAGAGACCGTGTATTTTACTCACAGACATCAAGATATCCTTCATCCACTGCTGAGCACCTCCTCCAGGCCCACCATCTGCGCCACTTGCTCGACTCAGAAGTGTACCTAGCATTTCAATAAGGTTCGGAACGACACTCCTCGGAGCAACGCCAGCAAAGCCCTGCAGAATGGCTCGCATTAATGACCGTCCGTGAGTAACCATGAGGGCGGTTTTGTGCGGCAGAAGTTCGTCTGTTAATGACGAGCGGTGGATGATTGTAGCCTATTATGGTGGCGTCGATGATCAAAACAGGACGTTATCTAATCAAAAGGAAGAAACATACTAGGAAGTTACAGGCTGAAACCAAAGAATATCTTTCTTGGAGAGATAATGCTGTAATTGCGCATTGTATAAGTGCGTCGAACAATCCCGGGGGTAGAGTATAGAAGTTGTCTGTAAAATCTTGTGCAGCCTTGAGAACAGAATATCAATGAAGATAGGAAGATAAGAAACCAAAAAGACCTCACTTTATCCATACATGAAAAGAATTCTTGAACAATATCCGGATTCTGATACCTTGGGTTAGTATTATCTAAAGGCCAGCCACCATGGCACTTACACTCTCCATGGCACCATCTACGCTCAATGAGGTCAACCCACACTGCACCAGAACTGGCAACAAATTCCGGACAATGGTCTCCGCTTCGGGCGTCGGTCCACTTTTTATAATGAGAGAAAATACAGGTGGGTTCAACTGTGCGATGAGGATATGGGCGAGGGACAGCCAAGCCGCTGTCAGCTGACGTTGCGCAGCAAGACACACAAGTTCGAGTAGAGGTCCAGCAGGAAGCGAGATCAAGGTTATGTCGGACGGAAGAGAGGTGATAGATTTGAAAAGATCGCTCAAAGCCTGCCGTTAAGCATCAGCACCTTGCTCCTAGACACGGACCAGGGAAAACGCTACATACATGGCCAACTGCTGCATCTGACGACCATAAATCCACAATGCCTCTTATCGCAGTAAAGATGGTGTCCCGCAACTTGGCTGCCCTTGGGTCCTCTCGAGCCTTTTTCACATTTTCAGCTTCGGCCTGAAAATCAGGATCCGATTCGTCCTCTAGAATAGTCATTCCTTCGACGGTTCTGGTCAGGCCTTTAGCGACACCGGAAAGGGTTTCTAGGTGAAGAATCGTTGACGCTCGTGCCTCATCCGGAAGCTGGATGAGGAGCAATAAGGTAAGTGTAGCAAGAGGAAAGACAATGGTTGTCTTACCGCGGAGGCTGTTTGAAGTGCTTCATAAAGCTTTTGTACTATCGGATTTAGAATTGCCTAAGACAGAGGAAAGTGATAAACTTATTGGCACCAACAATCCAAAAGAAACATACCTCGATTGCAGGAATCTCATCTGCTGGTGGCATAGCTTGAATGACGCTTGCAATGGATTGCAGGACCTTGCTCTTTTCTGAGTCCTAGATCGGATAATTCTTGAGTCGTATGAATGCAGAGGTACTGAGGAAAAGTGCTGACGGGTATGCTATTCAGTCCAGCATGTAATTCACCGAACTTAGCGATATGGGGTGCTAGGTCCTTTCGGTTTGCCTCACACAGATTTCGCAGCGCAGTCGCAGCCGAAAGACTGAGAGAAGGATCCGGTAGCGCCGAGACCACATACGATAGGACGGTGAGAAGCAAGTTTGGTTCATGCGATCCCGCAGATGCATGTTGGGTTGCAAACCATGAAGAGTACGAACCTGGAAAAAGGATCAGCATCACCCAACCTTCATTGTTCCCGAAAACATACCGATGATGCCCAACGCCGTTCTTCGGACTCTAGCTCTACCCGTGGATGGTAGTCGTCCAAGAATCTCTGGGCTGAATAACCGATTTAAGTGCAATGCAGTGTCCATATCAATAGCCTCTTGGATAGACATTATGCAATGTAAAGTGGCTTCAATTTCCTGAAGTAATTCCATGATCAGCCGGATAACTCATTTCGATTCTTATATAGATGCACCTGCCATCCGTCCGCCTCTTGCCTCACAGCCAAGCGCTCGACGATATCATTCACGTAGTACCCCAACATATCGTCACGAAGAACGTAATAACTGAATTTCAGTCAGTAAACAACGTAGAAGAGAGGATTGGAGAATTACGCATTAATAAGAGTATCGCCGACATCTCTTCGATATCTATGGAAAAGGAGTGTTAGCTGAAAGGATTTGATTGCATGGAGGCAGCTGTGACTGACACTTGGAACTTGTCAATTTGATCTGTTATTGAGACAGTTAGAGTTAGGTGTATAGTGTCATATCAAAGCACCAACCTCGTGACCATCCACTACCTGGAGGCGGAAATGCCACTTTTCTTCTCAGAACCTTTACCAGTTCACTGAAAACGGCTTTTGCGACGACCACTTGTTTGGCTTCACCTGCTTCAGAAGTATCCGGAGGCAGAGGCGAACGGTCTTCTCCACCTTCTTCGATATAGAAATCGGTACTCCATAAAGCTTCCTGGAACAAGTACCAAAACCCAAGGGTCATCTCACTCTCTTCTTCATCAATCCCATAGAAACCTGGTAAGCCAGTGTACGCCAATAATAACCGGAGGAAGTTCTGCGTCAGATGCCCTTTTGTAGTAGGTGGCGTGGTGGGCCCAGTAGGTACAGGCATGGATGAAGCGATGTTCGTTGCGATGTATGATGTGGAGTGGTCACCTAGTGCAACAACCAGTTTGCATAAAGAATGCGAAATAGGCAAAACCTCATTATTGGCCAGCGTAGACTCCATGATCCCATTTCCTGTCGTGTTTATCCAGACCATAAGGGGTTCGGTAAAAGTTTTCGTGCCCGAGCCATCAGATAGCGGCGACTTTGTCGTCATTTCTTGCAGAACATCCGAAGCGGCGATGAAAATTGAATCATCTGGTACACTTGGATCCAGTAGGTTTATGATGAGCGGGATAATGGGTGTCAAAAAGCTAGCAAAATTAACATGATTCTTAGGACAACAGCAACCTTGACAAAAGCAAGGAACTCACTCTGTTTTCAGGAATGTCATCCATGCTTGAAGGCACCGAAGGGCCGAAAGGTACTGGTTGGTAGAGAATGTGCCAAGTGGTTGGGAGATCGTCGTGGTAATTGCCTGGGCGACCATTGGCAAAGCGTCTATCATTGTTTGCTGCATCTGCATCCTGGGTGTACAACATTAGCTATGTGGGAAAGGCAAGGCGAATAGAGCATGAAGCAACGATGACGTACTTACTCGACCCAAGCAGATCTGCATTGCCCACTTCCTCCGCAACAATAGCAAGGAAGTCGTGAATGTGCTCTGTTGATGCCCCTTGAGCGGAGAAGGCCGAGATACACGAAATAATCCAGTCGGACCAGCGCGATGGATGGCCAGATGCAAGTTTGAGGGCCAATGAAGTAAGCTGGGTGAAAGACGACGATAATGGGAGACATGTCATGACAGCTTGAAGAGGGAGCGTACGGCAACAAAAAGCTTGCGAAGGATGAATTTGCTGCGACCGATTGCGACTGAATGAGCGGTCAGTTGGACCATGAGATCGCGTAGATCTTCGACGTGGTCGACAGGAAACATTTCCCTGCAAAAAAGATCTGATATGAGCGCGATGTTTGCAAGCATATACGCGTTTCCTTACCAGTCCCTTGCGATCTTCACCTGAGCCGTATGAGCGCCAAAAAATTGCACATTCTGATCCTGATAGTTGAGAAGAGGTATAACTAAGCCCCAGGCCTCAGGCCGTTTTGGATCTCGAAAAGGTCTTGCTGGAAACGCTTGAGCTCTTCAGGTGTTGTTGTCGTAGTTGGCGGGGCGTAAGCCCGCTGGATTAGCTGACCGACATGTTGTGAGACGACAAAAGAGAGGCGTTGCCAAGAGCAGACTGACTTGTGCGGCGTGCTCAATGTCAAATTGTGATAAAGTAGGAAGAAAAGCAGGGTTTGCCATCGCCTTGGATGACGTTGAAATCGAAGAAACGGCGTGTGTTTGTGGCTGTAGCGAGTGAAGAGGCGATCATCAACCAATTTGAACGTCAACTTCATCAAACAATCATCCAGTGTTTACAGAAATCCCAGTTCAGGACCGTCCAGGACTCATCACAAGCCAAGGACCTTAAAATTGCCGTCGAAAAGATGGTCTTCGACGTCTCGGACACGGAGTATCATTTGAAAGACCAATTCGCCGCGGCTGTCAGGAACTCTCATAGACACTTTGCGCGCAAGTCTGTTCTTCCGAGTCCTGGAGGAACCCCGCCATCGCCTCTCCTCCGCTGTGGTGTCTAATGTTCAATTTGGAGTGTCTTCGGACAGTATTGTGAAGGAACGGGGCAATACACAACAGGCAGTAAATCCGGTTCAACTTGCAGTCAATGACAACTTCTATCACCGCAGATCCCCAAATTCCATATTTTCTCGATCTTGGATGAGCCCTGCCCCAGAATACGTGCCGTTCAACTCGAATTTATGAGCTACGACGAGATACAACTAGACCAGCACCTCTGGGCCTTACTTCAACAAGTGGGTCGGTTTCAGCTTATGAGCTGCTCCGAGTCCGAGGGCTCAAAAAATGCTGCCACAAAGCGTTGCAAATTCATCACTGAGATGATTGCGTTGTACATGTGCTGTATACTATAAAACGTCGATTTCCTCACCTGGGAGCTAGTAGCACTACCCGACCTCGGAAAATTTCAATATACCCGAACTTTGGCACGCACCTACAATTTTTTTTCGCGTACTCTTCTATTGCGAGGACATCGATTCGCGCTATTCCTCTCAGATTCAATCAGGCTACAGCTTATTCTCTCCAAAAATTGCTCGAGATCTGCTTGATGAGGCCCAAGTGCCAACTTCCAATATTCTCAAGCGAGTGTTTGCAGTGTTTTAGGCTATGTCTCCTTTCAAACCTGTTTTTAAAGCCCCATCTCTCCGTTCGTGACTGAATTAAAGCAATTACAGCGTTCAAAAGTTGTTCAAGGGTCTCCTATATCATGCTGTACTCAACGAAATTGCAACAGGCTACTTGGGATGGCACGACACTGCCTCAAAGACGTCCCGAGTTGGGCATACTCTGCGCTCTTTTCCAAGAGCTATTGAGGGTGTCCTCTGGCTATTTTTTTTCATAGTTACATCAAAATTATGGAGTCGCAGATATGATGGAGGCCCAGTATTGGACTCGGGGCACTGAGCCTCATTCTACATATCTGGCAGCCGAACAACTTCATCGCCTTACTGCCCGCACACTCCTGCCCGTTGGTCTCTCATACTCAGTCAAAATAAAGTCTTCCTGCTGTAAATACCAGCTGAAACTGATGTCGTATACGTGCAAAAGGCTTTCGAAGTCGAATAAAAAGGTCATTGCTCGCAGAATTCAACAAGTAGCAGGGATATAGAGTCTGACAAATTTGAATGAGTGTATAGACGGATGGATAGGAAAATATCCGGCTATTCCGCAAAGCATGGTCCCTACTTATTTACCTTAAAGCAGTGTTAGATTTAGTACTTTGTAATCTATGTGCTCGCCGAAGCGGAGCAGCGAATGAGCGTAAGCGCTAAAAATAGGTTCGCAGAATCACGTGAAGGATTTATCATCTTTTGGACAACGGCGGATTCAAATTGCGCAACGGTTAAGAACAGAACGATACTATGCTTGGTCGTCTCAAGAGTCTCTTTTCTCCCTCAGTTATCAACCCAAATTCCTTTCGTGCTGAAATGTCTACAGGTACGCCATGAATTTTGTCTACTCACTGAGATCATGCTGATTATGCCGCCAGCGACCGCGACACCAGAAATAGCCACATTCGCCGCAGGGTGCTTCTGGGGCGTTGAACACATCTTCCTGAAGCACTTCCCACCATCTCAGAACAAAGGAATCCTCTCGACAGCCGTCGGTTATACCGGTGGAAACCCTCTTGTAACAAACCCAACCTACAGGCTCGTTTGTGGTGGTGCAACAGACCATGCCGAAGCTTTGAAGATCGAGTTTGACCCCAGCATCGTGACGTATGAGCAGTTAGTTGGTGAGTTTCGTGCATTCCAAGCATCGTGAGAGACGTCATTCATTCCGTCTGTTGTAGAGTTCTTTTATCGCACTCACGACCCAACGACTGTCAATCGTCAGGGAGGAGACACCGGATCTCGTAAGTTTGAACCTCTTACTCTCTCTTGATTCATCTTGTCCAATAATTGCTGATCGACGATTTCAAGAATACCGATCTGCCATCTTCACTCACTCCGATGAACAAGCCTCCATCGCAAAGCAGGTTACGGAAGAAGTCCAGGCAAAACACTTCACGCCTAAAGGTATGTCATGGACCATCTCCATCCCACATTCTCCACCTCTTTGTTCCATTTTCAGTGTTTCATTCCGCTGATACATTTTCTGAAAACCAGGCAAGAAGATCGTCACCGAAATCGTTCCCGGAGGACAGTGGTGGGATGCCGAAGATTATCATCAACTGTATCTCTTCAAGAATCCTGACGGCTACCAGTGCCCTACCCATCGTCTTCACTGGTAGAGAGGACATGTTCTGATTAAATTGTTTTAGAAGAATCATACAAAGGTGTCGTCGTAATTGTGAAATTGTTTTTGTGGAGCTTGTCAACATTGCAAGATGTATTCCTCTCCGAACCTTGCTAATACATCCATACCTTGTTGTAGACCTGGATATACACGTACTGTTGTCGACAAATTCAATGCTTTGTATCACTACCAGGTTTAAACTTGCATACGAAGGCAAACAAGGAAGACAGTTCGACGAATATGGGTGCCGCCAAAATGAATGACCTGTGGGCCCGTTCCAGTCTTACGATGCACTATCCAAGGCTTAAGCGGTGAAAGGCTCATCAAAGACAACTTGGGCCATAAGTCGCAGATTACTGTGGTCATTTTATGACGCCAATCATCAGCTTCAAGGGATAATAAGCCAAGCCGGATCAGAGTTACGCTGACGAGTCGCGAATTTCGCGATTCGATTCGTACGATTTAATAAACGTCTTATTCTACATTGCTCTGGTCAGAAAACTGAGTTCCAGGATCCCTAACTTGGCATCTTGACTCTTTGAATAAGATGCAGGGTCCAATGTTTGTCCCAACTCACACATTTTTACTACCTCCGGCCGCAAGAGGTCTTATAAAGTTGCCCATCATGGATTTTTCTTTCCCAGTTCGCTGGTCGAATCCAAATCGCTAATATCTGACTGGTGAGCTCTCGACGTTTTCGGCCTGAAGGAAATTGTGCTGACATGTCTGCAGGCTCAGAAATCAACGCTTAAGTCGCAATGCATTTCCGCGCTGTTCTTTCAGTTCTGTTCGCTTTGTTCTCCGCTCCAGGTAGGCTTGGCTTCCATCTTATTCGCCTTTCATTGATTTGTGTAGGTGTCTTCAGTGCTCCGATCGTTACCCTGGAGGGAAGAGGTACGGTGGAGAGGAGCGAATGTGAGTCGATTGTCCAGGTCAAAAAATAAAATAATTTTATCAGGAATATATGATCTCTCTGAGCAGCGTTCGCTCGGAATTTAGAGAAACATTTCCTCGCCAGGTCGTTAGGAAATCCAAACCTCATCGCCCGTTCTCGTAACAATCGTCCCGCAACCGTCGCTTCAAAGAGTCCTGCCAGTCCTGTCAAGGGAGGTCCAGCAGGAAGTCTCGGTATTCCGGTAAAACCAGGTTCGAATCCTATCAAGGGAAGCCCAGCTGGCACACTTGGGTCTCCACAGAAGCCAGGTGGTGGCGGGCCAGTCAAAGGAAGTCAGGCGGGCAGTCTTACTCCAGGAAAGCCTGGCGCAGGGCCAGTGAAAGGCAGCCCCGCTGGCACGCTTGGGTCTCCGTGGAAGCCGAGCAGTGGTCCAGTCAAAGGAAGTCCTGCAAGTCCTCTTGTTCCAGGAAAACCGGGCTCGGGACCAGTCAAAGGTAGTCCTGCTGGTACGCTTGCTTCTCCATGGAAGCCCGGTGGTACAGGTAATGGTCCGGTGAAGGGCAGTCCAGCAAGCCCTCTGACTCCAGGAAAACCTGGTTCAGGGCCAGTGAAGGGTAGCCCTGCTGGTACGCTTGGATCTCCCTGGAAGCCGAACGGAAGTAGTCCAGTGAAAGGAAGTCCGGCAGGATCTCTTACCCCAGTAAAGCCTGGCTCGAGTCCGGTGAAGGGCAGCCCAGCAGGTACGCTTGGAGGTGGTCCGGTGAAAGGCAGTCCAGCAGGTGGTCTTGGTGTCTCTGGCTCTGGTTCAATTGGTGGAAGTTCGGTCGGTATTTGGAAGCCTGATGGTAGTGGTCCAGTGAAGGGCAGCCCAGCAAGTGGCCTTGGTTCAGGTCCAACTCTGTCAAAACTAGTTCCAATGATGCAAAACCTGCTTCGTATTCCTGTAACGCCGCTAAGTTGACTCGGTGTTGGAAAAGTTTGTCATCCCACGAATCTGGCTGGTTGGCACAATTTCGCGACGTTCTAGCGTCGACGAAATTGATGCACTTTGGTTGACGTAGTATTTACAGAGTAGTTCGGTTTTGTACCTTTAAATTACGACCGAGGTCTTTGGAAATATATGTTAAGACTTATTATGATATTCGTAATCGATGGCGATGGTGGGTGTGATTAGCAACCATGGGACTCCAAAATAGGTTTTTTACAACTACGAAACTGGACTTGAACTGATCTATTATTGACTGTACTTTTGACTGAATTTCTTGTGGTCATGTTGTGCTTTCTAAATTTGCAAAGTCTGTATGATGAAGCTATTAGTCGCTGAACTTAGGTCATTTTTGGTTAAAACAAAACATTCATTCGTGATCGATATCCTGAGAGTGGTACAATTTTGTTTACATATCAGGTGCTACCAATTTTTTGTTCTTGGAAATGGTACAACAAACCAAAGACAAGGAGGGATTTTTGGGTTTCGTCAAGTAGCTCGTGTGTCCTGGTGATACATAGAAGAAGCGAGGAACCGGAAGGCTATATGGACAAAAATGAGAAGAAGACTGAAATAGGATCGTCGACAAGGCAGGTTGACAATGGGTATCCGGGGGTTGGGCTATCCGTGGTTGGTCCGTCAAAGAGCGCGGCCGCTGCGAGAGCCGTTTCGAGAATCTCCGTGACGGCGACGTTCCAGAGCACGACCGCTGCGAGATCCGTTCCTTTCGCCGGAGCCGTGTCGACGAGCCTCGAGAGCGCGGCCGCTGCGAGATCCATTTCGTTCTCCGGAGCCGTGACGGCGGGCCTCAAGGGCACGACCACTGCGAGAGCCGTTCCTTGAGCCATGTCGGCGTGCCTCGAGGTCACGACCACTGCGGGAGCCATTTCTCTCCCCAGAGCCATGTCGACGAGCCTCTAGAGCGCGTCCGCTGCGAGAACCGTTCCTCGACCCATGACGACGGGCTTCGGAGCCGACCGCTACGAGAACCGTTCCTTTCGCCAGAACCGTGGCGACCGAGCTTCGAGTGCGCGTCCACTGCGAGAGCCGTTCCTCGACCCATGGCGGCGAGCTTCGAGGTCACGGCCGCTGCGGGAGCCGTTCCTTTCGCCAGAACCGTGGCGGCGGGCCTCTAAAGCGCGTCCGCTAGCGTGAACCGTTCCTTGACCCATGACGACGGGCCTCAAGATCGCGGGCTACGAGAACCGTTCCTTTCGCCAGAGCCGTGGCGGCGGGCCGAGAGCGCGACCACTGCGGGAACCGTTTCGGGAATCCCTGACGGCGGGCTTCGAGAGCACGACCACTGCGAGACCGTTGCGAGAACTCCGTGACGGCGAGCTTCGAGGGCGCGGCCGCTACGAGAGCCGTTCCTCTCCCGGAGCCGTGTCGGCGGCTTCGAGAGCGCGACCACTGCGGGCCGTTTCGAGAATCTCCGTGGCGGCGGGACTCGATAGCGCGACCACTGCGGGAACCGTTTCGAGAATCTCCGTGTCGGCGGGCTTCGAGAGCACGACCACTGCGGGAGCCGTTTCGAGAATCACCGTGACGGCGAGCCTCTATAGCGCGACCACTGCGGGAGCCGTTTCGAGAATCTCCGTGGCGGCGAGCCTCGAGAGCGCGACCACTGCGGGAACCGTTTCGAGAATCTCCGTGGCGGCGAGCTTCAAGATCACGGCCGCTGCGAGAGCCGTTCCTCTCCCCGGAGCCGTGTCGGCGGGCTTCGAGAGCGCGTCCACTGCGAGAGCCGTTTCGAGAATCTCCGTGGCGGCGAGCCTCGAGAGCGCGGCCGCTGCGAGAGCCGTTCCTTTCTCCAGATCCGTGACGACGAGCCTCGAGGTCGCGGCCGCTTCGAGAACCGTTCCTCTCCCCGGAGCCATGGCGGCGGGCTTCGAGAGCGCGTCCACTGCGAGAACCGTTTCGAGAATCTCCGTGGCGGCGAGCCTCAAGATCGCGACCGCTTCGAGAGCCGTTCCTCTCACCAGAGCCGTGGCGGCGGGCTTCGAGAGCGCGACCACTGCGGGAACCGTTTCGGGAATCCCCATGACGGCGGGCTTCGAGAGCACGACCACTGCGAGAACCGTTGCGAGAATCTCCGTGACGGCGAGCTTCGAGGGCGCGGCCGCTACGAGAGCCGTTCCTCTCCCCGGAGCCGTGTCGGCGGGCTTCGAGAGCGCGACCACTGCGGGAGCCGTTTCGAGAATCTCCGTGGCGGCGGGCCTCGATAGCACGACCACTGCGAGAACCGTTTCGAGAATCGCCGTGGCGGCGAGCCTCGAGAGCACGCCCACTGCGAGAACCATTCCTTTCGCCTGAACCATGGCGGCGGGCTTCGAGGTCACGACCACTGCGAGACCCATTCCTTTCACCAGATCCGTGGCGGCGGGCTTCGAGAGCGCGGCCACTGCGCGAACCATTTCTCTCTCCTGAGCCGTGGCGGCGGGCTTCGACCTTGAATGGCTCTCTAGCAACCAGAACGTCGCGAGTGGCCAGGTCGGCTCCAAAAGGAGTAACCTAACAGGTAGGTCAGGACAATAAATGTAAAGGAAGGGATACATAAACTTACAGGGATGGCGTGCGCCGACAAGACGGCAGCGAGAACGAAGGCGATAAAGCTCTTGTTAAACTTCATTGTGGAGACAGTGGTTGATAGGTCTGTTTTGTTGAAGAAAAGCTGTATGAGGGCGATTTGATGCTGAGGTCGAAACTGAAGAAAGAAGTTAAGAGAGAAGATGTGGTTTTTATAGCCCTCGAGAATATGTCGAGGACATGGAGGTGAGCATAACTTTCCATTGAGGTCAGAAATATTGACCTTGGCATCTGGATTACCACCGTCAATCGTACGCACACTGTCTGCAACACACGACAGAAATATCGCGCCAAGGTGTGCATGAAATCCGTGTTAACATGGCAAAGTTGTAAAACAGTGTTATTCCGGGTCAGCTGGATGAAAAATTCATAGAGAACGAATAAGATGGGAACTTGAAAATAGATGTCGAGAGTTTACGTCAATTTGAGAACAAAGTCGACGAATGTATACGCGCACACGAGGAGCTCAGCGAAGACAACACGGGGTGGATATTCTTGGAGTATGACCGCCGGTACGACTGGGTGACCCCCACAGGATTTGACGATGGCGACACATGTTTAAAAAATTCCGTCAATGTCACTGTCATTTTGGATTTTCCAAGCGGACTGCGGAACTGCGGTTTGGGAAGATTAATCTTTTGAGGGAGACATAGCCAAGTACTTCCCATGTTACCATTGCGCTCGGACGACCATATTTCGAGCAAGCGCCAAGAGCAGAATGGAAGGAACGCGATGCAGGAAAGAGACTAAACTTGAGAAATGGTCGCCGGTGGTAGATCGAGGTAGAATCTAGGCACCGAAGCGACTCAAAATAACACCCAACTGTCACAGATTCGATGTAGCGGTAGCATGGATCGAAGGACACTAGGAATGCTCTAAACAGAATCCAGTCAACTCTCAGAGAAATCCCGGAGTACGCGCCTACTAGGTCTCTGAATGAACTCGAGGTGAAGCGCAGCACGACATACTCCGCAACAACCGAAATCCATCGGTGACAGTTAGCCAAGATCGAGAAGGGACAAAAGTACAAACATATACAGAGGTTGCAATCGTAAAAGAAAGTTTTGTCGCACAGAATGAGATGGAAAACCACAGCAATGGACCCGAGCATGAGTAGGTTCCCAGAAACATGGAACTCCAAGCAAACAGCGCTATATGGAATATTTTGATATGCAAAAACGAGGCTGTTTTGCTTTGCTTGCCTCGAGGACATCCGAGGCATTGGCCACCCGAAAATCGAGCGCATACACCAGCCGCTCGGTCCTGCCAGTGCTCGGCCTGGTTACTTGTATTCCAAATTCAGTCCCTGGGGTGTATTCTTCTGGATATACCAAAGATTTCGGAAACGAATTGTCGGGTTAGATCGTAAAACAAGTAGACAAGCTGAACATGGCTACCTGTGCAGGAATATTTCCATTTGAAAGTGGAGGTCAGCAGAGTTCTGGGTTTGACCCAACGACGATAATGTCACGTCACGTCAAGTAAGTCACGCCCGGAGTCCCAAGGACTGTCCCTCCGTCTGACCCGACTCACACGTACAGACTGGAAACCATCCAACGACTCCGGCTGAACCTCGCTGAACAATTCCAGCTCCATCAACGTTATATATAGCGACTGCAGGCGCAGAAAAACCAGTCACACGAGCATGACAGTACACGAGCAAGGCACTGTGTAAGCTGGACCCGCAGCTAGCTGAATTCATTCTTTGACTTGGCGCCTGTCCAAAGAGTAAAGGACATCGATTTGTTACTTTCCACATCTTTCTAGCGCATATGCGGCATAATGATACGCCGGGGTTCAAGCTGTGAAGGATGAAACATAGAGGGTCAGAATTTTACGTTGAATGGTCTCTTAGTCCAGGATGCAACGCTTTCGGGGGATTCATTTCCGCTGAGTACCGTTTAGGGTACACGGTCTCAGATTGACTCTCTACCTGCCGACCAACCTACTGTATGATGGCTCGCTCAGGGCAAACCGTCAACGGTGCGGCGCTGACTCTGCCTCGTTCTTGCCTGTAAGCGTTCATGTGCCGCTAACCACCTCTTCGAGAGTCCCCTGGCAGCGAAGCTTTATAAAACGGTGTATCGGCTAGATTTTTTGCGCTACATTCACGGTCTTTCAGAACCTCAGCCAGCCATGAAGTTTACGGCCTTAACATCGCTCCTTGCTCTATTCTTTCTCGCGTTTCTAGCAACCGCCCAAGACACGACCACCACAGATGACGACTCGACGTTTACAATAATTGATCCAGATCCCACCACCGACGTTTTTCCACCACCTACTGGGTCCGTATAATACACGCTCTTCGACTTGTGTATCGCTGAACAGATTCCTGAATTGGAAAACAGAACCGATACGATCACAGATATCATTCCGACTGATGATACTACTTCAACCACGGCGACGAGTTCCTCGTCGATCATATCAACGACGTCAACAACGACAACAACGTCAAAACTCACCACGATAACGCCGAAACCGACGACTATCCCGTCCATTACATCTACAAAGCCAGTAACTTTGGCCAGTAGCACTGTCACCGCTCAAAGCATAAATTTCGCTCTACCAACTACGGTATCAAAGGTGGATCAGGTGGTGATTGGGGTACTTGCAGGGGCTGTCGCTGCCGTGATATTGTGATCCCTTGTTGATATTCTTCGAGAGGAGTTGCGATGCTGGAAGGACATTGGACGGACATCTTAATTGATCTGGAGTCACCTCATTATGGACATTTACGGACACACATATTTTGCACTTTTCTTTGTAACCCTTGAGCTATATAGCTCTGCAATACGGATGACTTTGACATCAAAGCCCAAGCGGCTTGCAGTGGTGTCGATTGCTCACTTGGCGCATAGGTTGGCGCTATTTGCGACCCGTCTTTTGTCGAATACAGCAACTTAACACCACAGCTACAGGTATATCAAAAGAAATGTGGTTTCGCAAACCCTTTGGAAGTTGAAACGATGTAGCCTCAGTCCAGCCTCACTTTTAGCGCCCGTTATGGCTGAGCGTGGGAATCGGTCCTGAGTTTATCATCATCATGGACTGAAAACCAAACCGCAAAGCTTCTCCTTCAATAAGTTAATTCTGCGCTTCAAAACAGATGAGCCGCATTAAATTTTACTTCCAAATTAATACCATCTACCCTATAACCAAAATTTAAGCAAAGTCATACATGAAACCATAGCTTGGCTTGGGATGGGTGGTCCATCAACTCTGCCAGGAAGTCGGGCCTGGACAATGATATCCACCCCATTGAGTAATGGCCTCGTCTATTGTTTGTCCGCCATTCACTATTATTGTGAATCTCTCTGAGAATTTTTTACTAAATTGTTCTATCTTTCTGTAGATCAAAAATCTATGCTGTGAGTGATTTGATACGGAACCCGGGTCATTGAGACGGGTCACCGCAAACAAGCGATGAGATACCTGGATAATTTCTTTTCCTTCAGATGTGCTTGATATATATTCTCGCGGTCAAAGAAAGAGCCGGTTACGGAGGTACCCTTTGTAAGAATCAACAACTGAAGAGATTACTTTGTTTATAACTTCTTCCCATCGTACTCGAGACGTCGCTCTGAATGTTAAAAAAATTCGAATCAGACGTACCCTCCGTCGGAGTACAGCACCAAAATGCACACAGTAGCTTCTGAAGCTCCAATAGTTTATGACAACGTATATGACGAGGAATGACGGTTTTCTAGTCCCCAAATGTCTTGGGTGCCAATCGCCCCTTCTGGTCCAACATTTGCAAAGTCTCCAGTGCCCACATACAGAAAGGACCTCGGCTTTTGGATTCTATATAATAGTAAGTCTCCATTAGTATATTCGTAAATTCCAAGGTCCTTGGGCTTAGTATGTACGTACTATTTGACGCCATCGACATTCAGAGTTTATAACATCTCTAGTTATTACTGGACCAAACTTTCCAGTATTCCAAGACAACAATGACTAGAAAAATAATCTTGGCAACGTCAAGGAATTCAAATTTCTGGTAAATCCTCTCATGCATTGTGGACCTCCCTGTCACGTTGACTCAATACTATCAGCAGACATGGATACTACAGTACATAGATTTATTAGCTGCACGCCATTAACCGGGCTGAATTCAGAGTATACTCGATACCCGTCTCTCTTCGTAGTTGCATTTAAATATAGCATGGGTGCTGGGTACCGTTTACTCCGATTTCTCTTTATATATAGATCGATTATTGACACCGTTTTCCGCCATTTCAAAAATCCCGCCTTCGAATTCACGCCTGGATCAATGGTAGTCAGCTTCCGTGAACGCTGCGGAATACTCGACTGGACAGGACCCGGTCAAAGCTGGAGAGGCTTATTTTTCAAGGGCCGGTGTGTCCATTTTTTTCTGTTCTTGGGTACTTTTGCCGTATAGCTGCTAAATTTAATTTATTTCTTCTCATAGGGTCTTCCCCTTTCATTGAGAAATGAATGGCGCAGCAGTATTCTCTGTAACTTAAAGCTGACTACTGCTCAACTTTCGTGTGGCTAGTTTCGTGCACTTGGCGTTCCCTATGTTTATAAGCAAGTTATGGACAGGGGTCGACTCCAGAACTGCTGCTTATTTTAATATAGCTTTCCGTCCTTCCGAGGATATCCCAGCGGCGAGCACGGTCGGGACTTGGTGTGTTCTTCGTTTTCACTCGTTCGCCCAGCCTGAACATCGGGAATCTCCAGTCGCATGAAGTAAATTCAAAGTGCGGGGGCGAAAACGAATGCGGATCTGACTTATGGCACTGATGAGCAGAATTCATCGCGGATGAGCACCGACCATGATCCTCCTAACGCTGACCTTGGTTTCATTTTTGTTATCATGTTTGATCTCACCACAAATAGAGCAGTCGTCCTCGACGTTAATCACTTGTGGTGTCCAGATTTCCGAGGGTTTGAAAACCTGCTGAAGTTTTTGCCGTTAAGATGAGTAACAACAAGGCTAGTTCTTCCCAAGCCAAGTCCTCAGTATGTCCGTTGCTGTCAGTACATTTAAATGCCGTCTATTCTGGTCAGACTGTTATGCATCAAATCACCAGCGTCGAATCGGATTCGGTGGACTCCCGCTCTCGTGCCAGCCAGAAATAAACGGGTGTGCCAAAAATATCATTTCTGAAACGCAACTTGGCGCAGGTCGTCCGACCACCAATTGAGATAGACATGGACCGCCACAAAAACATATGGCATATTGGTATGATATAATGAGTGGATGAGAAGATCAGTTCGAAAGTGGAGGGCATTGTAATATTTGTATTGTTCGTCAAAGTTGCAAAGACGGGTTGAACTTGAGAAGGGCCAAGACATGTCGCAATTACAGCGAGCAGAGGCGCAAAGGTTTATCCTCGAATTCTTGGGAAATAATGTGCGGGTATGTGCCTATTGAGCGGTACTTTCGTCGCCCAACCATGCATCGTGCTTGCGAAATCTCAGGCTGTACCTCGATGCTGCGGATGGATTCCAGGGTAGTTTGGGTGGGCCTGGTGGGCTTAAGTGGCATTCCAGTATTGTTGGTCGGCCTTTCCCTCTGCGGGCATGTCGAGAATGCTCATATCGACCAAGCCTTCGATGAGCTGCTTTCTATTCAGCGCCAAGAAGGAAGAGCCCACTGAATTGGTGTAAACAAGCGTTTCAGTCCTTAAACCATTCAGCCCAGAAGAAAATAGGTTGAACTCTAGA
This sequence comes from Galerina sulciceps, assembly GCA_023014345.1. NCBI lineage: Eukaryota > Fungi > Basidiomycota > Agaricomycetes > Agaricales > Galerinaceae > Galerina > Galerina sulciceps. The sequence continues at coordinate 617,506 of JAEDXJ010000047.1, read as the reverse complement.
GCCGGGTCCCGCTGGAAAGGACTTCTAGAGGTAAAAAGAATAGAGCCAAAATCTAGTCCAGAGTCTCTAGACCGGTCGCATCCATCTCCAGCTACCGTATTGGTCCTCTCGCTCAATGCCAACCAAAAGTAGTATGACATCGAGGTTCGTAAGAGGCATTTATATCGGAATATGAGGGCGAGCGACGAGGGCAAAATTGGATGTCGAAGTCATAGCTCTGTCGCCAAACATTGAACGGTTTTGAGGCGGCATTGATTTATTGCTGAATTTCCTGGATAAGTAGTAACCACAGTGATTTTAGCTCGCAAAGCCTCAGTAGTATGAGCAATAAGGTCTCTCTTCGCCTGAGTAGCGGCGTTCAATGCGCGCCTGGCTCAGAAATCAATTGTAGACTGAATTAGAGCTTTGCGACGTTTTATTCCACGTACACTGCCGGCAAAAAATACTGCAAGTTGTCCGAAAACGAATCCCTATTTCTGAGCTACCCGTTAACTCTGAGCTTTGATATGCAACGGACAACATACCCTCCTTTACTACTTTCAATTTCAGAAGACATATCTCGGTCAAGTCAAGTTTTGTTGTTGTTCAGTAAGAAATAAAAAATAAAAAATGCATTAATTTTGCTGGCAGTGTAAGGGTCACCACATACGCATTCGAGGGCACCCGACATAAGGGTTGAAACAAAGATACACCCAGGTCCTCCAAACAACGGTCGAACTCCCAACTTTTTGTTCCTTCAAAATCTTCCAGCTATTTGCAAAATGGTAGACGCTTTTGAAAAAAAAAGCCGTCAGGATTGCTCCACAACAAATAACCAAATTTAGTGTCACCGCTCCACCGCGCGCCACATACACCGCCTGTTTTTGACCCTGTCCTTCTGAGTAAGGAGCGATTTCCTGTAAATGGAACGTTGCCGCCCTGCTGCTCCCCACTTCTCCCAAGGACTGACATCACTTCGCATCAATTCCTCCTGGATACGGGTATTTGTACAAACAAAGGCGCACAGCCGTTTTTTTCAAAAACGTCTACCATTTTGCAAATAGCTGTCAAGGCAAGGCGGGTGAACATCGCGTGCATGACGTCACGCGCTCGCCGGAACGACTCCGATCGCCCGGCATCCGAATCGGACCGTTCACAACGGCGCTGCAGTCGCCCGACGACCACCTTGCGTTGCGAGCTCATTCCAGCACCAGCAGGAGCGGTACGATAGTCGGTGAGAGATGCACTTTTACAGAAAGAATCTAGCTCATATGATCTATAAACTTTCCACTTAACGCCGTTTAACAGGAATTGCCAGCAGAACACTTTGCTTACCGTCCCGCCGTCAAGCATGGCTAGTGACTTCTACGATGACCGGCTAGTCGAGGATGAAGTTTTTGGCATGGAGGATGTGGACCGTGCCTGTGCTAGCGGGATCCGCGACTCCGTTGAAATAATTTGATTAGGTTCTTTTGACTCCCGAGAGACTCGTGCAAGTGTGGTTGTGGCAAGCTTGTGGAGTGGCGGATATAATCGGTGATGGAGAAGAAGGAAGCTCTGGTAGGTCTGCCAAACTTGACATCGAGCGACGTGGTTGTCGGTGCTTTGGAGACGCCAATTACTGTCCAGAAATGATTGAGATAGGCGAATGTCAGTGAGAAAGACAACGAAGAGAGCTGTAGAAGCTCAGGAAGTAGATAAATACAGGATTTTGATTGACAATGGATTTGGAAAGAAACTTACCTTGTAAGGCTTTGAGACGAAACGACCAGCGTTGCGTATCGTCCAACCAGAGATTCACAAGTATCAACAGCCTGTGAAGCGAGAGGCGCGTCATGACGGTGTATCCATGCGCGTATTGAAGACACGCGACCGTCGGAAAGAGTTCTTGCCAGCATGAAGGTGACGAGATGTAGACAACATGTGGTTATTGAGGAACATATGGGGTAGAAGGGAGCAGAACGGTGAGAAAAGGAAGGAGTGGAGATTATGTAAGACAATATCTAGGCGAGTAGAACCGTAAATAACTCGGCTCGCGAATGCCTTGAGGTACTTTAAAAACTCGGATGACGCTAGTGTTCTCAGTTTTTGAACCCCTCCACTATGCGCTCTCTCTCTGCTGCCGCCTTCTGGCGGTGTGCTCTCCTCCTTCCTTTTGTTCTTGCTCAGGATAAAGCCTCAGCGGTTTCGGCAGGTGCATCGGTGGCTTCTGGTCTCAGTATTTCGATACCTGCATCTACATCGGCGAGCGTGTCATCGGTCGCCGTTTCGGGCAGCGCACAGCTCAGTGCTAGTTCAGCTGCAGCCTCAGCTTCGGCCTCAGCATCCTTGCCTTTGACTCCAGCAATCAGTCCACCATCACCGCAGGCCACGGAACCAACTTCCGCACCCGCAATAACCTCTGCCAGTTTCTCTGCATTCCCCGTGCCATCGGATGTTCCAGAGCCCCCGGTATACCCTGCAGTGGATCCCAGCAACCCTCCAGACGTACGTCGCTTATTTTCTGAAAAATTTCTTATTCATAGCTCCTGACATCATCGGTGGTTCTTTATTTATTTTTGGTTCTCGTAGGCGGGGGATAGCACAAATGTTCTTCCTGACTTTGGGCCCGCATGGAAAGCGGCACATGCGAAAGCAAAGGCGAAGGTAAGCATCACGGTCTGGCGCGAATTCTGCTCCTCTTGCGATCGAGTGCTTGCATTGCTCGGAGATCCACGGCACTTGGGCATCAATGAAACTACTGCTAGCCTGTTCACCGCTGTATGGTGGCGCTCAGCGTTCACTCTGCCCACCTCGTTTCAAATAATCAACACGTGGAGAGACTTCTAGTCCATCTTCTATGATCTAACATCATGCCACTCAATTTCGAGGCATCATTTTTCCGTGTCTAAGACTACTGGGCAAATTCATACCAAGTGACCTTGGTCTCCACTGAAGCTGTTTCGTCATGCCGTTTCTAAATTTATGTCCGTTGCTTAATTTCCCTCATAATTTCCCCTTTGACTAGATTGCTTCCTTTACATTGGAAGAAAAAGTAAACGTAACCACTGGAGTCGGTTGGACCGGTGGTCGATGCGTTGTACGTACTTCTCCACTTTAGGTTTATTTGTGGCACAGTGGTGACCTCAGTACACAGGGAAACACCCCCGCAATAAGTGGCAAAGGCTGGCCAGGACTGTGCCTCGAGGTATGCATCTCCTCTGCCCAAGTAAAAGCCATAATAAAATTATGTAGGACTCTCCTCTTGGCGTACGCTTTGGTGATTTCGTAACGAGTTTCCCTACAGGAGTGAACACTGCCGCCTCGTATGTCTTGGACTGCTTTACCCGTCTTGCTCCTCTCAATAGGTTTTGCCATAGTTTCAACCGCCGTCTAATTCGCACCCGCGGCCTCTTCATGGGTCTCGAGCACAAAGGCAAAGGAGTGAACATCGCTCTAGGGCCGATGATGAACATGGGTCGTCTAGCAGCGGGCGGACGGAACTGGGAAGGCTTTGGAGCTGACCCTTTCCTTGCCGGCGAGGCGGCTTATGAGACCATTTTGGGGATGCAGGCTGGTGGTGTTCAAGCGTGCGCAAAGCATTTGATTGGGAAGTGAGTTTCATGTCTGTTTTCTTTTTCGTGGCTCTCTTTGTAGCCACAGGATTTTCTGCCCGGTGGATTACGGCCGCAAATAACACAAATCGTCGCGGAAACGTAATGTATTACTGACGCTAATACTTTTTAGTGAGCAAGAGCATTTCCGAACAACGTCAAGTTCGGACATCGATGACCGCACGATGCACGAGATCTACTCTCAGCCTTTCTTGAAGAGTATCATGGCTGGTGTAGCTAGCATTATGTGCAGTTACAGTGCGTTTTTCTTTCAGTGTCTCAATAAAGTATGCTCAGACGAAAATAGACTTGGTCAACGGTACCTATGCATGCGAGAATGATAAATTGATGAACGATATCATAAAGAGAGAGTTTGCTTTCCAAGGATGTGATTAATCTTCTTTCCCCTTGTTATTTTGGGCTCAGACTTTTTTTCCCCTCTAGTCATCATGTCTGATTGGTCTGCGTAAGTGTCCATTGGATCAAGGTACAGAATAAGAAGCTCATGGACTTGCAACAAAATCATTTTATAGACAACATTCTACAATGTCAGCTGTAACAGGCTTGGATGTTAGCTTTATTTTCGTCTTTTTCACAAAGCTTATAATTTACCAACTTCTTTGCGCCTATTTAAACAGATGACAATGCCCGGAGATATCACCTTCAGCTCGCACACCTCCTGGTGGGGTCCAAACCTCACCGCCTTCGTCAACAACGGCACGATCCCCGAAAGCCGCGTCGACGACATGGCCACCCGCATCCTCGCCTCCTGGTACCTCCTCGGCCAGGACGCCTCCGACTACCCCGAAACCAACTTCGATGCGTTCAACCCGGACAGCGAGACCACAAACTCGCATATTGACGTCCAGGACGACCATTTCCAGTTGGTCAGGGACTTGGGTGCGGCGAGCGCTGTGTTGTTGAAGAATGAGAAAGGCGCGCTGCCGCTTGGCAAGAAGGATCGGAGTATTGTGCTTATTGGGAGTGGTGCGGGTCCAGGGAAAGCTGGGCCTAACGAGTTCTCGGATCAGGTATGAGCTTGGATTTATCAGAACTCAATGGAGTTCTTGACATTTGATGAATTTTAGGGAGGTTCAGATGGTGTACTCGCCATGGGATGGGGCTCTGGAACGGCCAATTTTACATATCTTGTGACAGTAAGTCGCTTGGCGTTCTCTTCGCAGTTATCAGTTGCTTATTTTGCGCGTTCGTGTTTAGCCGCTAGACGCTATACAACGTAAAGCTCGCGAGTTCCGTTCAAGCATCTCTTGGCTTCTGGACGACTTCAATCTGCCACGCGCCGGCAATATGGCGAGGAAGAGATCCACGGCTCTCGTATTCCTCAGTGCGGACAGCGGTGAAGATTATATTACTGTCGATGGAAATGAGGGCGATCGGTGGGGTAACAATTCTCCTTTGATTGACCCTTCTCACTTAACATCGGATTTCTTAAATTTTAGAAAGAACCTGACTGCTTGGCACGGGGGCGATAACCTTGTCCTATCCGTAGCTGCACAGAACAACAACACCATCGTCATCGTGAACAGCGTAGGACCGCTCATCCTCGAGCCGTGGATCGACCACCCGAATGTCACTGCAGTGGTGTGGGCAGGCTTACCTGGCCAAGAAGTCGGCAACTCCCTGGTCGACGTGCTGTATGGCGCCTGGAATCCGTCGGGTCGTTTGCCATATACCATTGCGAAGAGTCCTCAAGACTATGGAGTCCAGGTCAACCTTGGAGGAGATAATCACATACTGAGTATTCCGTACTGAAGGGTATTTCATTTTTCTGCTTTCGTTCAGTTTTTGACATTTATTTTCTGTGACGGTTGAATATTGATTACCGACATTTTGATTCTGTCAGTCATTTGTCGGATTTTACTCAAATATTGAACTGACACTGAGATTCAATAGAATAATATCACCCCCGCTTTGAGTTTGGATTCGGCTTAAGTTATACCAATTTCACGTATACCGACCTCAAGGTGTCGAAGATTCCCGTTCAACCCACCCCGGCTGAGCAACCCCTCGTTTCGGCCTGGGAGAACGGAAATGCTACTGCCATTGGTGAAGGGTCGTCTAGGGCCTTGTGGTACGTCGTGGTTTAGTTCCGTGGAAGGGACGCATTTGCTTATAGATTTTTAATTTTTTGAAACGGGACAGGCTTCATCGACCTGCCTATCAGGCAACTTTCAACGTCAAAAACACGGGGCCGCTCTTTGGTGGCGACGTATGTCCTTAGCTAATCCGAGAAGATCAAAGGCTCATTCTCTATATCAGATCCCTCAGCTATACATTAACTTCCCCGCGTCATCCGGCGAGCCTCCCTCTGTTCTCAAAGGGTTCACAGACACGACCATGGGACCTGGCGAGACGAACTTCGTGACCATCACATTTTCTCGGTATGATTTGTCGATCTGGGACGTCGAGCAGCAGGGGTGGAGGAAGCCTGATGGAAAGATCGATGTTACGATTGGTGCGAGTAGTCGAGATGCGCGGTTGAAGGGGACTGTGCCGGTGTGAGTCATGAAAATGGACATGAATTTGGACTTGGATTGAGGGAGATGTTGTTTAAAATTGTATTCCATTCATTTGCCACACTTGCTGTCATCTGTGATTTCTTGTAGAATACGTTGTCGACTGGATGCTTTATACCCAAATGAATGTTGACTTCCGTGTATTAGTACCTTACAAGGTTTCTAAATCTCTCCAAGTGCTTATCACTGAATGGCCACAATTTTGCTTGCAGGAATGACAATCGAAGCCCAGAGACATGGCCGACCCAATTATTGGTATTGTACAAAAATTTTGCTAGAATTTAATTCCTACGTCTTCCGGTTTATTTAGTAAGCGACCTAGGATGGAGAATAAATGGGAAGTCCAGGATTGAAAAGCTTTGCAGGATACTGACCTTCCATGCCCCCTTCCACCATGAGAACTTGACCAGTAACGTGTCCCGACACCTTATTTGATGACAGAAGGACAATCTGAGTCGCTATGTCGCTTGGTTCGGCGATTTTTTTGAGAGGTGTCCTGTAGATGAATTCGTAAGCGTGTCAGGATTGCGTAAAATGATACAACTTGACTCACGTCGCGAGAGCGGCGTATTTAACACGCGGGTTCTTCAAGGAGTCAGTGGCCATTGCCTAGTTTGGGAATAGTAGCCTTTTCAGGATGGTCTATGATCAAATGAAATGATGAGACGAACCGTTTTTACCCAACCGGGACCTATGCAGTTGACTCTTCCTTTAGGTGCTAGTTTGACAATTTCATTTTTGAGCGACATTGTCAGGCCGTACATCATTGCTAAGTCAAGAGAAATGAATATTTTTTCGTGAGCAACGGGAGGGAGGAGTACCTACCACTTTTTGATGCAGCGTAGTCCGCGTGCCCAGCTTCACCTAAACAAAGCCAACGGATTAATGATCCTGCATAAAGCTCGGTGTAAGGAATAGCCACTGACCATATTTACCAGCCGTGCTGCCAATTAAAATAATGGCAGCTTCTTCCTTAAGGTCAGGCGCCATCGTCTTCAGCTGTCGCAAGTACTCGCGCGCGACGAGGAAGGAAGAATTCAGATTCGTATCAATGGTCTTCTTCCACCTGTCATAGGACATTTCCCATAGATTCGCGTCCTCGACGACGCTTATAGCATGGTTGATGACAAGAATCTGGACGGGCCCGTATGTATATGTAGCTGACTTGAAGAGATCAATGACTTCTTGCTCCTTCGTCAGATCCGCTTTGATGACTTGGCTCCTCGAATCGATGAAGCATTCAAGAGGCTTTAAATTGCTGTTGTAATGTGCGGTGACGATCGCTCCTTGCTCTGCGAGGACTTGTCAGCTCGTTCACACCATGAAGGATAGAAAAACTAACCGTAGAACGTCTCAGCAGTCTCGAAGCCTATACCACCACTCGCACCTGAGTCATTATTTCATTGTTACCATTTGTTACTTCGGAGACATGGCCATGGAAGACGGACCGGTAATCAAAACATGAACCCCTTCGAGGCCTAAATCCATAATAGTGCGCGAACGTTTGACTTCAAGTAAACCGTGTCTGATGAAGTGGGGATGGTAAGCAAAGCAAAGTTTTGTGAGAAGATTGATGTATATACTGGAGAAAGAGAAGGCGGGGAGAATCTGGCGGATTTCGCTACACGTGATATGTAGGATGCGCAGAACGGTGGGAAGGCGAGGCAAGGCACCTGCTGCTCACAATTCTTTTTAGAATTAAGAGGTTGTGATCGCTCCACGAGGCTTCCTGGATGGAAATGGGACTATGACAGCGCCAAGGAAGCGCTCCGAGTTCATTATTATGAAATGGCATTCTGGCTTGAGAAATTGTCGAAATACGGATCCCACCAAATTTGAAGCTTTGAAGTATTCTGCGTTCTTCTGGGTTGCGATATAGCTCAGTCGGAGGACTAAAATGCCACAAAGATATAAAAATGCTCACACGACGATCTGCTCCGTCGAAGTGTGTTTTTTGGTGCCATTCACAGGATCCTGAGACGGCTAAAGAGCGAAGAGCGGCTTTGAAAAGAAAGGCGATTTATTTGTCCATGTTTAAATCGGGAGTTGTATCAACACGTGACTCGGTTTAACTTGATCGCGATTCACAATTCGAACTCCGCCACTGCACGTCTCTCACCGAGTTCAACCAAGTTTGTCCTTGAAACTAATCACCAACCTCGACCCCTTTCTCTCGTAAATCTCCTCTGTAATTAGCATGGTCGGTCTTATCCAAATATCTGTGGTTATTTTATCTGCTTATCTCTCATGTTTTAGTCTATTTCACCTGCCGTCGTCCGCCGCGTCATGCGGGAGCTCAGCGAGCTTGAAAAGAACCTCCGGAGGGTATTCGCATCCAAACGAGCGACCAGGATATGCTTGACGTCACCGGGATTATTGAAGGCCCAGGTACGCTTTGTCTTCGAAGTGTGGCAGATCGAGTATCGGCGTCACTAATGTCGCGTTCTTCAATTTGTCATTAGAGGGCACACCATACGCGGGAGGGTATTTCAGAGTAAAGTTCAAGTTCACAGAGGAGTTTCCGGCCGCTCCTCCCAAATGTATGCTTTTATGCGTTAATTATCTTTCTTTGATTGACAGTTTTGTTAGGTTGGTTCGCGACCAAAATCTTCCATCCGAACGTTGGGGCGAACGGCGAGATTTGCGTAAACACGCTGAAAAAGGACTGGAAGTCGACCTACGGGATCTCACACATCCTCGTCACCGTTAAATGCTTGCTTATTTATCCCAATCCGGAATCGGCCTTGGACGAGGAGGCCGGTAAACTTCTGCTCGAGGATTACTCGAGCTACTGTAGCAGAGCGAAACTCATTACCAGCGTTCACGCTACTCCACGCGTCAAACCTGTTGAATTCAACACCCCGTCGGCACAACCAACTGAATCGTCAGCATCTTCTAGTAAAGATCCTTCTGAAAAGCCATCACCGGTGGCCTCCACTTCCAAGCTCGTAGCGTCACCCTCTCCTATTGTCCCTTCTGCCCCTCCAATCTCCAAAACGGCTGCTCCAGCTCTGACACCGTTAGCCGTTCCAACAATCACCCGCAAATCTGCATCTCCCGCTCCACAAATATTGCTCAAGGCATCTCTAGCATCGGAAAAGGAGGGCTTAAATGTCGGACCGCAGAAGGAAAGACACCCCTCTCCGTCTCCGCTGGGCACGGCAGACGCGAACGTAGGTAATGGTAAACCTGGAATGGGTGTCGGGCTCGGCATGGCGTCAACTGCGGGCATGGGGGGTATCACGGGAACGAAGTCTATGAAAAGGGCAGCTACCGGTTCTGCCGCTACGGGTGCGGAGAAGAGGAAGAAGGCCTTGAAAAGATTGTAGAACTGGCTGCGGTGTGTGTCGTTGCCACTGTAGAGTATTGTATTGTAGTTTGAAGTTGGACAGTGGGTTGTGACTAATATCTACGATTTTCTTTGCTTTCTGTATTTTTTTGTCTGTCTCTTCTCCATGTTGGAATCTATACCCATTTCGACACTCAGGCCTTCCAGTGCTGAACAACGCCGATGGAGAAAAGCTTGCAGATAAGCTGACGTAAGCACTGGCAGAGCGTTGGTGGTTGTCACGCGGTCAGTGTTCTTCTCTCTGGGAAAGGACCGTCGGCGCACGTGAGCCTGGCCTAGAGTCACCTCCGTCACGTACCTCGACTGGTTTCCCGTCACACCCAACGTCCCGCCGTGACGGGGTTGATGTCACTCCCCCTTTTGGCGCTGTTTATTTTGCTCGCCGTCGCCTTTTCCCTTTTGGCCTCTTATCCGCTCCGTCTTCACCGTCGTTTCCGATCACTCTTAGGCTGATATTTTTTTTTTCTATTGCCTAGATCTCTCATCGTCGATCGCGCTCGTCACTGGTGCACGGATGCACTTGCCACGTTTGCCGCTCCGGGATGGTCTCTCGCACCTCTCTTGCAGTCGGTCGCTGCACTCCCGCCTCTCTTTGGATTCGTGCTCTCCATCGCCGCCGCCGTATTCTGCACCTCCGTGCTCTCCATCGTGTACTGGATGGCCACCGATGTCATGATGGCCGACGGCACTCAGCCCTTGCAGGATGGTCTGGAGTTTCCGACCATCGTTGATGGTGCCGTTGGCGGGATTACTCGCATTGATATGTGAGTTTTGTTCTTTTTTTCCGATTCTCTGAACTAACCTTTCGAAATAGCGAGAACCTGAAGAAACCCCGACTGCAGGATCTATGTCGCACCTACCGCCTTCCCTACACCGGAAACATGGGTCTGCTCAGACAGAGGCTGCGTGATTTCAGTGGGCAGCAGGATGATTGGAATGCGAAGTACGTACAGCCCAATTCACTTGTGTTAACACTTCTATTATAGCTAACCAAACACTTGACCTGTAGGCTGAAAGGTCCTGCCCGGAACTCACATCTCGGCACTCAAAGCAGCAAGACTGGCAAGGTCACAAAGGCGGCATCGCAGAAGCAGTCAACTAAGCGACGTGAAGCCCTCTTTGAGACTGCCAAGCCACTTAGAGTCGGACCTGGCATTTCAACCGCAGTTCCCCAGCAGTGGAGTGAAGCTCAGCATCAGGAAGATATGGAATGGGTGAGTGATCATTCCAGTTTCAATGTCCCACCAACTCTGACCCCAATTTTCAGGCAGGATATATTTTGAACATGTACCCATATCTAAACCAGGAGGCACAGCTTGAGTTGACTCGCCGTCAGGAAGAGGCGTCCTCTTCAACGAGGATGGTATGTATTTTTGTTTGCTACCTGCCAATTGAAGCTGAGTGCTATTCCTTGCATTCGCAGGTGTGTGAGGGGTCGCTCAAAGAAGGAATCGACATGGCCAATGTACACCTCAAGGCCCTCCTCAACTACGTTGCACCTCCTGGCAGTGTATTGGACATGTCGGCTTCTAGGCTCACAGCCGAAACCTCGTCAGCATTGTTAGAACAGGAGGACAACGACCATGTCAACAACCGACCGCCGTTGTCTCCTGACACCACCGCTCCCATTTTCACTCACCAGCTACCATCGCAGCCCTCCTCATCAACTGCGACAGCAGCAACATCATCCAATGATGCCGGAGAGCAGGCCCCAACACGAACCATCACACTCGCTAAAGGGAAGAAGGTCACATTCACCCAGAGCGATGTTCGCGATCCGCCAGCACTTTCTTTTGCAAACCTCAGCGCCGACCTTCCTGTCCTAAATGCCATGTGGGACGACGTTTCGGAGCATTGGGGTGGCTCGTCTCCACTGAGGATCCATGGCGTGCCCATTCCAGTTGTGTACTGGAAGGCCGTCTACACATCGAAAGGTGTCCCAAAAGGTGAGGCGCCGTGGATGCCAAAGCAGTGGAAAGGCACCAAAAGCAAGTATTTTGACTGGAAGGTGGGTCCACCCTCACGATGGCCACTTACCTTGAGCTTGGATCTAACTGATGTAAATTTCAGGTACTCGTAAAACGATGGCGTGAAGGTACGCCCGAACAGTTTTGGTCGGCGTTTACTGTGGATGGTGTGCGCCTTGGATACAAGGCTGTTCTTAGCAAGTTGGAGGAGTCTCGGAAGGCAAGGAATGAGGCACTCAGTGACCAGGCGAGAGAAGAATTTGGTGAAACTTTTGCCGAAACCTTCTCATACATCAAGGACAATAAGAAACACGTTAAGACGAAAGCATCCAGCATTGCAAAGCAGTATCGTCAAATCAAAGGGCTGCCTCCAGATGACGATGAGGAGGAATAGTTAATGGGATCACCGTAGTATAATCAGTCTTATTGTTTATTTCTGGGCTTGTAAATCTATATATACATTATCTCTTAATATGTTATAGGTAGTATGAAAGGTGAAATGTTAAGAGCAAGGGCATGACCGGCCACATTGGTAACATTTCTTGGTCGGTGTACGATTGGGGTTGAAATAGTCATCCCGTCGCTCAGTGGGGTTATCATTCCAAGAGATTAAGTATCGAACGATTGTCAAGTTCGAAAACTCAGAGCTCCAACCACCCCATTCACAAATCCTTCGCAAAGGCCAGCGTCTCTCCGATGCAAGATACTGACACCCACCCCTTCTAAAGGAGTGAGTCCCATATGCAGGTGTGTCAATCTTGACATCCAGTAGATTGTTCCGGAACATCTCGAGGAATTTTTCTGTGGTCTAAGGATTCAGGAAAGCGAGTAAGTCTCTAACAAAGACACAGCTTTTAATTGAAACTCACAAGTGGTGTATCATCTTCACGTGGGCGGTCACCAGATGCCATTCGACGGAACATATAACCACTTGTGATCCCGCTTATCTTTATCCAACGAGCTATGGCCCGAAGCGGACAAAGATGCCTCTTCTTCCGGCAGCGCAAATAAAACAAACGGCTGGATTCCTGATATAATTTCTTGGTCTAGCTGCTGTACTGAAAGGCATTTGAATTAGTACTTACCACCATCCTGATGAGTTTTCCGAAATGGAAGTGTGATTTTGAGCCGTGGTGGGTTTTGTAAGAATTCAAGGTGTTCTCAGCGGATTTTGAGGACCTCATCAGCACGAAGGAGGCAGAGAAAGGCAATCGTGTATATTGCCATTAGGAGGCATCGTGCTTTTGGACCACCCCAGCTATGTATATCTGGAGGTGCGTCACGAGAGCCAGGCTCGTAACGATTCGCTTCTGTAAATTCAGGACGATTATTGAAGTGATATAGCTGCTTCAAAACGTCCTGAAAGTTCGATAACATAAGAAAAATAATATTCTAGAATAAAAATGACTAATTTACGGATGTAATTGCTCGTGCACTATTTGGGGCCTCACCAGCATGCGCCTCAATTTCGAACCCATCAGACTCACAAGCTTTTGGCTGGAAATGAGACATACCTTGCGATTGGCAAGACTGACCATGTAAGAAGCCACAATGGCAGAGACAGATGGGTTGCCATGCATTTTTCCGGTGACTTCACTTTTATCCCAAGCGCGCGAACCAAGACCATACTTACGGCCAAAAACATGGGTCATTGCAGCCCTCATTTTCTGTGCATGTGAAAGAGAATCCCGAGTTTGGGTCAACGGCTTTTCGGAGCCATCAGGATTGATGGAATCACAGCTAAAGCAATGCAGATTAGTGAAGTTGAATGTGGAAATTCTGTGAGTATGTACCTGTTCATAATCCAACTGATTATAAAATATGGTGCATCTTCTGGAGGCGAGCTGCTTAGAAAGTCTTCCTCCCTTTTGATCATACCCATAAATTGCAAGTAGGTGACACACTGCTTGACCAAGCTAGATTTTTTTTTAGTGGACGGATATCAAATATAAGGAGAATCTCACCGCATGTAGTCTACATCTGTTTTTTCTTTAATTCCCTTTGACGCTGCAGCGACAGCTTCACGCCATTCTGAAGGAAATCCAGTTGCTTCATCCATATCATCATTATTGTCATCCCCTCAATATCTGCAGCGACTAGATCTGGAATGGTCTCCTGTTCCCCGGCAATATCATCAAGAACATCAGCATGTAGGGGTCGCTCGGAGTCGTCAGCTGGGTTTAGAACAGCATTAAGGCCAGCAAAAGCAGGTTGGTCCAAAAGCAACATGATTGTGATGTTGACGACGTGAACAAAGGCCTGTGAAACCTTCATGGCTATATACAAGACCTGAGACAAAGTAACAGCCCCTATTATGTGTAACCCTTAGCGGCGTAGCCACACCCTCGAGCCTTGCACCAAATACGTGTAATTGTCAAGCAATAGAGTACCTACATACGTACAAACCTGATAGTAATAATAACACATCTTGCACACCCTACGGTCCGACACGCTTCAGTCAGCTGGATAACAGATCAACGTTACTAAATAAGCCACAAAGAAAAGACCTGCGCTTACCGAATTGCTGTTCACAAGGGGCGCAGGCAGGATAGTCGTGGTGTTGTCCGCTTTGATGACGGCGTTAGCCCACGCACTGTTGCGTTCTCCTTGTCCTGATAGGTTACATTCCTACCATCAAAAAGTTCAGAATGTTGAAAAAATCAGTGGTCTGCAATAAGAGCCGGCACGCACCCCATGTCATTTAATCGACATTCCCATAGTACGTCCACCTGTCGAAAATTGTTGCGCCTGCGTGCTCATGGATTGGGGGGCCGAAATCCTGCAACAAAGTTGACGTGGCAATAGCAGTATGTGTTGTGGGCCCTTTATTTGGCATTGACCTTGAAGTACTTGATGTAAGTTGTTGCCAGCGTTGCAAGAATAACAGATTAGTTGGCTAAACGACAAGAGCAGTTAAGAAATGACATATCATTCGATCAAGCAAAGCAACTTTACTTACCATTTGGTTAGCGTAGAGATGGGTCGCCAGAGGTGAGTAGCGGCAGTGTGAGCATGAGCGTGATGCATCTGAATGCAATACAGAGGAGACTAGAAAATAAGCGGTGATTAGAGAGGAAAAGCTTAGCAGGTAGAATTAAACTCACATACTTTCTGACCCTAATTCCTCCTTCAATTCATCCTCCAATGTGATCCTGGGTGATAGAACGTGCGCGCGCAATGTAATTTGCATGGCTACATGAAGATCATCTTACCGGAGTCATTTTTGGAAAGTGACTCTAGTAAGATGTCGTTCGTGTGATGCTTGGCTGGTGCAGGTGAAAAAACAAGGAAGTTGGTGAAAGATGTCTAGGTCTTCCTAATACATCAAATATGAGCCAAAAGAAGTGGAGGAAGGACTAGATATACCTTTGGACTTGACGGAAAGTTGAACAAGCACCTAGATAAGGAAGGAATTTTGAGTAATAAATATCATGAAGATTAAGAGAAGTATACACATACCAAAGGACTCAAGAAACACCTGACATTACTGAGCACAAAAAGCATTGAGGACATGTTGAAACAATTTGGAAATAACGGGAGGTGGAAGGTAAGAACGTTGGTTTGAGCGCCAACAAACAACGTTGCGTGAAATCAACCAGTCATGTGATCTAACCAAAAAAAGGCCTAGAAATCAACGCTCAAGTCACAATTTGTTGGCAATTTCTTGTAAAATAATATTGAGAGAGATCATTAACTATATATTTTACATGTCTGCGAGTGGGTCATACACAGTATCACATGGCATAACAGTTATGAAATAACGCCCTGGCCCTTCGATTTCATTACCTTGAAATGTCATCCTTTCGGTATCAGAATACCAAACACCATTCCGCAAGAAAGAAAATTGAGACGAGTGGCACCCAGGCTGAGGACACTCCCATTTCCGAAGATATTCCACCTCCTCAAATGCATCAACACCAGCTTCACGCTCAAAAAGCCCGTTGCGACGGCGGTGCCGAATTCTAGTGGCAGATGAAAGTCGGAAACGAGGTCCTCCTGAAAATCATCACAACAATAAGCAGATGAAATGACAAAACCATGAAACACATACCTCGAGGCTGGCATTCAGGATAGCCCAAAGGCGACAGACAGTCGATATGAAGCGGGTGCAGACATCCCACAAGTCGCCACATGTCGTTGCCAAAGCGGGGAGTGGGGCGGATGGGATTGCCACACAATGCACAGCACGGCGCAGGCCTATCTGGATGATCAACTGGCAAATGATTACGGTCTGCTGCAGAATTTTGGAATTTAGCAAAAGGAGAGGAAAGCGACTCAAAAAAGAGGTGAGACCTACCGACTTCGATAATGTCTGGTTCATCAGGGCTGTTGGACCGACCCGGAGAGCCGCTGGGCACCAAATTGGTGTTTGTAGTACCAAATCCATTGGCATGGGAGGGCTCAGGTGTAGAGGGCATGGTGGAGCTGATATCGTTGTTATAGCCGCTGTCAAGAGTCTACACAATGTTTCAGTAAGCGGGTAGAGCTGAATGACACAAACATACTAGGAAGGAGTATCCATATCAGGTAGTGCGATCGGCAAAGTCATTTTCCAGAGCACCTAGACTCAACGAGGGAGGAAACTGAGGGCTAGTCGTTGGTGCAATGGTCCCAACAAAAGAGAACAGCATCTGGCGGGGTGCAACGCTTTTGCAACACGTGACTTTGTTGCAAAACGATTGCAGCGGCAGCGTCCTGAACGAATTCTAGAAAGACAGTGGGCTGCCAAAATGTCCTATGGCTCCCATGAACTGTCAATCCCTCTGCCAAATCCAAGGGTTCCCACCATGCCAACTGTCATTTTTTGAGGTCGCGACATCTTCGAGTTTTGGACGTAAATTGGTGAGTAATGCGCTGTTCGCGTATTCGTTCTTAATTCGGTCGCTTACTTCTGACTCTGAGCCTTTGGAAATTTAATTTTATTCATCCTGTAGTGTTATTGACCTTGGAATGGGATGTAGTACACTTGAGATGCAAGAGACATTGTCCAGAATTTGATTTCAAGATACAAGAAACACCGTTCTCACAAAACTATTGAAGTAGTTACACAAATGAGGAGCCTTACATAAAATGTCCTCTTCTGCCTCATGCCCAGGAATGCCGCGTACCCTGCTGACTTGTGAAATTATAAATACCCCAACCGGGCGTCTCTGCCTTTGGTCCTGACTGCTTCATTTTTTCGATGCTCGCACCACCGCTGTTCGAAGCTGCTGTTCGTTATGTGTAAGTTCCCCCCCACACTTGGAGTTCTGCAAGTCTGCGATGCACTCACGGCCTGTCGGGTTCACGGTATAGGCTCTTGAGAGGGAGCCAAACAGCAGTTGTTGAAGGGGTGCAGCGCTGCGCGCGAGGGGAAGGAGAGAGGGACAGATGGACGGAGGGAGACAACGAGGACATGGACGGAGCGCGAGCTGTGGCACGATCGGCCCTCTGTCGGGGTGGCTGCGAAGGGGTAACGCTGTGACGGGCAGCTTACCTCAGCCTCCCCCACTGTCCTCTTTCGAGTTCCGAGTTATACTTCTCAACAGTCGACTCACCGTCATTCAAAAAAAAGATGGACTCGAAGAACGTCGACGCCTTGCTCAGCCTGTTCTATTCTTTGGTTGACTTCAGCAAGACATCTTTGATCATCTCCGTGCTGTCTATCACGTTCAACCCTACAGCATGGAACATCGTTGCACGGAATGGTATGTGCCACGTTTCTCTATTTTTATCAAAAATTTCAGCCGTCGTCTTCGAACCGTTTATAGGCTCGACGTTGTGCTAACTATGTGCATTAGAATACAGGAATAAAACTATTACGCGTCTTTTCGGAGGCAACACACGCTATGGGTGCTACTTCCTTGCCGTCCTCATTTTCTCTTTTGGAATTCTTAGGGACAGCCTGTGAGTTCAACTTTACATCTTTCCATCTTTTTTTCCGCCATTTTCCGAACCAATTCTGACTATTTATCCGCAGGTATCATCACGCCCTCCTAGAACAACCCCAACAAGCCATCCTGCCCAAGGAATACGCGACTATCGTTCCAGCAGTGCTGTTCTTCTTCGGCCAACTCTTCGTCATTACCTCGACATGGTCCT